>CM072906.1:10941939-11104981 GCA_037013685.1 Acridotheres tristis | reverse complement strand
AATCATCCATTTATTTGGGACTCCCCTGCAACAAATAAAGTCACGGAGAACAGTCCCTTGTTCAATGCCTTTATTGGGTAAACCCGCTCGGGGCCGGGACCCAACGCGTCTCCTGCAACCCTGCTACTCCTGAGAAGCGATCCCGAGTAAGCAACACTCAGCTCTGCAGGGCAGCGCAGCCGCGCCTCCCATCCTCACCCGAGGGCCGCCCCACGCAGCGCTCGGCCCCTGCTCCAGGGCTGTCATGTCCATCGGGTGCTGTTCAGCTCACGGTGACAAGGCAGCAGAGTCCTGCTTGCTGATGGCATCTCCGGCACTGCTTTTCTTACTTGGCAGGGCCATTTTTAGTTTTCGATGTTACACCGGCTCGTTGGTTTTAGGGGTTTTTGTCACTGAGTTGTGTCCCATGAGCACTCGCGGTTTTCTGATTTGCCAGGCACCATTCAGGGCAAGGCAATTCCAGGGAGTGGGAGTCAGACCAGAACAACGGCAACAATTAACATAAAAACGGGGAGCTTTCCACAGCTAACAGAACATTAACAGAACAAACAGGAGCTTGTTTGTAACACATACTATTTTCATATTTCTATTTTCATATTTCTAATTCATATTTATACATATTCTTTTATTTGCATTATTTATATTATAGACTCTATATTTCCTATAGATTAATCTGGAGATGTTTTATATCGATACAAATATATCTATATTTTTATATTTTTATTTTTCAATTCTTTATATGTTTACCTTGAACATAGAATTATTTTCTCCTAATAATGTAGGAAACCTAGCAGAAAAAAACAACCACCACTTAGAAACTTGGCAGCAGTTTAAATGCCAAAGGCCTCCTCAAAACTGGACTCAGTGACACCTGATAGGATGAATTACGTTTCCCAGAGAAAAAGATTTCATCCCAAGGGTTCCCAGTATTCCCAGTATATATCACTCTCTATCCTGGCCTGCATTCCCCGGACTTCCTTCTCAGTATTCCCAGTATTCCCAGTGTTCCCAGTGAACGCCCGCTTCCCCCCGGCCGGTCCCGTACCCCCGGTGCCCCTCCCGGTACCCCCCGGTCCCTCCCGGTGTTCCCCGTGCCCGGTTCCGTGCCCGGTTCCCCCCGGAGCCGCTGCGGAGCCTCTGCCGGGACTGGGGGGGGGATATCGGGGACCCGGGTGGCACCGGGCCGGTTCTGGGGGACCCGCGTGTCCCCTGAAGGGTTTGGGGACCCCGAAATGTCCCCAGGGCGATTTTGGGACCCCGGGCCGGGCCGGCTGTCGCGAGATGTCGCCATGGTGGCCGCGGATGTCGCGATAGTGGCCAGGCCCGGCCGCGATGTCAACGGCGAGGGGCGCGTGGGGAGGGGAAGTAAAAACCAAAATCACCCCCAAAAAATCCCAAAATCGCCCCCCAAAAAACCCAAAAAAATCTCCCAAATCACCCCCAAATAAACCGCCTAAAATCTCCTAAATTACAAAAAAAAAAATCCCCCAAATCCCCCCAAAAAATCCCAAAATCCCCAGAAAAATCCCCCCAAATTCCCAAAAACTAAAAAAAAAGTCTCCCCCAAAAAATTCCCCCAAAAATTCCCCCAAAATCCAAAAAATTCCCCCCAAAATCCCCCCCAAAATTCCCCAAATCCCCCCAAAATTTAAATCAAATGAAATATTTTTTATTTTTAATTTTTATCCCACTTAACTCGTCCCATCTTTGCCAGAAGCTTTGGTGTTTGAGCAACCAAAACCAACGGGCTCCAGCCCTGCCAGCCTGTCAACACTTTTTGAGTGTGCAAGAAGTGTGCAAATGGGTGTGCAAGAGGTTTGCAAATGAGTGTGTAAATGAGTGTGTAAATGAGTGTGTAAGGAGTGTGCAATGAGTGTGGGAGGTGTGTGCAATCAAGCGTCAAGTGATCGATTGACAGGCATGAGCAATCCAGCGCTGGGTTTGATGTGGAGTTTTAGTAGTGTCCTTGAATTCACAAATGTTTTTGCACATAAATGCAAGTGGCATGGATTTAATCCTCAAAGGAGGAGGGCAGCTTCCCCATTGACAAGATGACTCGCTTCCTCACTGCTTGGAGGCTCCTTGCTGGGGACAGTCCCATTGAAGGAAGAAAGTTGATTGCTCTCTGTTTGGGGCAGTATGCTCTGGGGCCACGGCACAGGCTCTAGGGGTGGTGTTCAGCTGTGGTAGCTGCACAGGGTGAGTGGGGCTGGTGGGCACAGTGGACTGTGTTCCTCAGCTGCTTCCTTTGTCTTGCATTGCATTGCACATAATGATTACTGTTATTTTATGGATTATAGGTCTGGATTAAGAGGTTCTGACCCTCTTTGAGAGATCTTAATGTCCATAGTTCTTTGGGGCTATATAAAGCAATTGAGGTGTAAAACAAAATACTTGGGAGGAGATTTTTCTTTTAAAACCAAATAACTGTCTTTTCCACACAGCTGTTGTGGCTATGGTTACCTTTGCTGAGAGCAAAAGTAGGTGATGCCAGTGTGGAAGTGGCCTTAGGAGCTGCTGCAGAAGGAAGTACTGCTCATTCTGATCCTTGATGTACCCTTCTTGACTACCCTCTGAGCTGTGCCTTGGCTTCGGACAGAGTCCATGAAATCTAGGTTCAGTAGTATTTAGCTTGTGCCGTCTCTTGGACACTGGAGGGGGTTTGGAGGCTCTTGCTTGCTGTCCCTTTAGCTGTCAGTGTCTATTTTGGTATGGGACGGTCTTGATGGGGCTGTTAAATCCAGTTTTTCCAAGAGCTTTTTCAGTGTATCTTCAATGTATCTGTCTTGACTGCCAGATTTCCACAAGAGACACCTACTCAAATTCGTTGCATGAGCAAAGGATCCTTCCCACAGAGGCTTGTCTGCATCGCATATTTAGTTGGTGTCTCCACTCTGGAGGGAACCTTCAGCTGGAGCCAGTTACTGCTTTTCTTAGTAGAGTTGTGACATGGTCAAAGGCTGAGCTTGTCCTGAGAAACACAGCGTGATTGACAAGGCTATCTGTGGAGCATGTGCCATCTCCAGAAAGGATTCAGTGACAGTTACTTGGGTTATAGGAAGACAGCTGGTGACAGCTGGCAAGTTTATCCTTTTATCCTCAAGGCTGTCAATGCTGCTGTTCTTCCTTTAATTCTGTTTCTATGCATGTCAGTTCTGCAGCTGTGCTGGTGAAGTGCAGAGGATGAATTTGCTCACTTGTTATTTCAGTCTCTCATAGATTCTAGTCCCGTTAATGGGTCTACCTGGCGTAGGCAGTAGGAGAGTTTGATTGGGGGTTTTGTCTTTTTTTCTCCCTCCCTCATCCTTTTGTAATTTGATTGATAGGAGGTAATTCTTGAACTCAGTCTTCACTCCTGATGCTACAGTGTCATGCTTACTAGGTAAAGCTGCAAGTAATGAATGTACATTGCATTCAGCTGTCAGGAGTATTCCCATCTGTCCATCTGTGGCACAAAATTAGAAAGTGGTCCTTCCAGCATGCAACTCTGCCCTGCATTTCCCCCAGCCGTTATTCAGTCCACAAGTTGTCAATTTTGTCGTCTTCTCTTCTTCCCAGCCAACAACATACATGTGAAAAAAGAACTGCCTGCAGGCCATAAAAGTGTAGATGCAAGTAATGATTGAAAGCTGAGCTTCCTGGTCTTTTTACAGCTTTCTTGCCAAACTCTTTGGCTTCAGTGGATCTCAGCTCTCTGTGGAAGAAGGAGCCTATTAAAAGCTACACAGAAACATTACCTAGCAAGGGCAGAATAGCCTTCCCTACCCTCAGACGCAGGTTTTGTTAACCGCTCCAAGCTGCAACTAACATTACCACGTTTTATGTGCTCCTGCTGTAAGAAAGCCCTCTGTAGGTCATAAATCATCGTGGGTGTCATCACGGAACAACCCTGCTGGCCCTGTTATTGTTATTAGGTCTAGAAAGATGAGTTGCTGACCTTTGCCGAGTGCTATTTCTGTTGACTGCTAAAAACATTCAGAGGAAAATTGTGTGTTGATTATGTGTCAGCCAGGCTCTTTAACTGCCTGTGAGCTTTCTGAATCTTTGCAAATCTTTGAAGATCTCTCAAAGGAGAGCCTAGTTTACTAGGCGGTACTCTAAAGAAAGGTAAGCTTCAGATCCTGACTACTGGTACTAAGTACTACTGGTTAATCCCATTGACACAGCTTCTGGTTTGCAGACAACAGGAAAGCAAGCTCCCATGCAGAAAGAGGCATACTGCTGTTGCCCGTGACAGACTGCCCGCTGTTGGTGTGGGCAGCTTAGTGCTGGTCTACGCCGTAATGAAGCTCATTAGGGACACAGTAGCAGAGTGGGAACCTAGGTGTTGTATATTCTGCAGGTTTCAGGACAACACTTGTCAAATACCTGCTATTCTTCTGTGCATCTCAACACTTCTGGGTATTACTTTCAAAGTTATTTTGCAGCAAAACTTCCAAGCTGTACCAAGCAGTGCAGGTACAGATAAAGGAACCGCCACAACTGTGCAAATCAGGGAAGAAAACACCACCTTTCTAAACTGCTCATGAGGAATGGGGACAGGGGGATTCTGGAAGGATTTGATGCTGATGTTCATGGGAAAGTTTTAAACAACAAGTTTATGAAAGTTCCCCATATTTTTTCTGATTTTAGGGTGGAGTATGAGGAAGTTGTGTTGGTTCACTTCTGTCATATCACTTCTAAATATTTCTTCCCTAACAGACACAGCTTAGAGTGCTGAGAGACACAGTTGGCTAAGTGCACTGCCCCAGTTTCCTCCTTGCACAGCTGTCGGGACACTCGCTGAAACAGCAGAGAGGCAAAGCTTAGGCCTGCTGCTAGAAAGCCAGATGGGAACTGTACAAAGCTGAGTTCTCATTCAGCAGTTTAACCGCTGGTGCTATAGACACATCACCTCAAAAATACCTGTTTCTATCCTGCCTATAAAAAGAGGAAAAAGGTCTTAGCTTTCCTAAGGAACTTAGTGTGGCTTTTATGCAACAACTTAGTGATGCCTTCTGCTCGCAATAAAAAGTATATGCATCTAAGAAATCAGTTACGAGTTTGGCTCTATATTAAAAGAGTTGAAGCAAGGTCATTTTTGAGCATGCTGCCACACTCCACATCTGTGTTCATTGCTCTGATAATGAATAATAGTTGGGATAAAATATTTTTGATTAAGCAAAACACAAATGTTTTCCTCTTCCTCTTTATGTGAACATTCTTGTAAGCCTAGATATAGATCACCTTCCTTTGTTGCTCATTTTTGGCATTTAAGGGAGGAAAAAAATCTTGGTAGGGGCAATCTTCAGAATCAAGACCAAGGCCTGCATTCTGATGTTAGAGAGATTGCAGTAAATGTCCGAGCAACTTCAGGAATTTAAAGAATAGTTCCACATTAATGATAATATTACAGCTGAGACTGGAATTTGCCCAGTTAACTTTTAAATTGCCAGCATAGCATGTGCATATTTATCTCGATTAGGAGCTTCAGCTCATTCCTTCCATTAAGCTTAATGCAAGGTCTGGGTTCTATTTGTAGCAGAAGTCTTTCCCTGCCCTTTAGAAACCACACTGCGATCATTACATGGCTGCCCTTGGCAAATGTCTGCCTCTATTGTCAATTGCTAAGTACGGTCAGCAAAACAATGAACATTAACTGCGTTAGCTGTGTCACACAGGCCAAAATGCCACAGCAGCAGCCAAGGGCCAAAGCTCTCCTGTTTAAGGAAGCACACTCACTGCTCTCTGTTTGGTGCAGAATCAATTTTGTACAGGTTTGTGACAAACTGTAAGCGTGTTTTAACACTTGTGATCTCCCTCCTAAAAGGAGGCATAATGGAATCAGTTTGCTGTAGAACAAGAAAGAGAGGGACAGATTGTAGCAAGCCGGGAAGAATAACAAGTTGTAAAAACAGAGCATTCAGGAAAAAGTGAATCCCAGACAGGAAAAGAGGCAGACATACCGGTCAGGCTGCTATCCAAACTGCAGGAATTTTACGTGGTACACAGGAATGTGTTGAAGGATTTAGGAAGGCTGCTTGAGGAGCTCATCAGCTAAGGAAAACCATTATCAAGCCCTGGCCTGATAAATGGTCAAATAGCTCTGACCAATTCCATAACATAATGCAAAGTGAGCTAATGGGGTACCTAGCAGAAGATTACACCAGAGGAATGAGCAAAAGCAGCCTGCTACTGGTCTTCTGACATTCCTGAAAATCTCCCGGTGCTCGGTAAAGGTGTTTCTTAGAATGAAGATTGTAATTAGCTGATTCGAGGACATTTTAGCTGGAATTCTGTATGTCTTTTGGCAAGTCCACAGGGGAAGCACTCCAGCCATGAAGGCATGCAGCAGTACCCCAGCTGAACAATGCCAGGGTGCTGTTGCCTTCCCACGGTGTTGGGCAATCCTCCTTTCAAATGCAAAACCCAAAGGTGACTTAATACAATAGCAGATTTTCATCCTCCAAATAAAATATTTACTTGTGAGATACTCAGCCTGAATCACTCTCACAGTGCATCAGATCCCCGTAAGTCTTTTGGTTGCTTCTCCTTTTTGCCCACCTCTGCCCTGGTCTCAGAATTTCAAGCGGTATCACCTCTTACCAGATGGGGTAAGCTGAGTGCTGTGGAAAATAATAAGCCACATTGTAAGATGCTGTGCTTGATGGTGAAGCAGGTGCTAAAGAGGAGATGTGAATAAGGAACTGATTTGGGTGACTGTAGATATTTTCCACTTCTTCTGTAATAGAGCACTTTGAAACAGGTGCTGACAAAAAATGTCCCCTTGCTGAGGCCTTCCCCTTGGCTGGCAGTCTTGTGTAAGCTGGAGCTAGCCCAGAGTATCAGGTTGCTTTGTGCCGTGAAAAGCTAGAACTCTGATCTGGAAAGAATTGGAACTGCCTGTGGAATGCTGTCAGACACCCGATCGGATAGCGATTGCTAAGGAGAAGATGACCATGTCTCAGATACCCGAGATCAGTGTTGAGAAAACAAAGTTTGCAACCATGGCAGCGACTGTTGTCTCTTACAGGTTAACCTTTACAGGGTTTGGCACCCTTAGGTGCAACGGAGACTGTTAGTCCTTCATGTGGTGAGTGAACAGGGCCAAAGGAGCTGAATACCTTGCACAAATCAGGGAACGGCTGCTCCTATTGCTGCCTTTGGGTGTATGCGATTGCACATACATCTGCAGACACATGCCTCATGCGTATGCTCTGTTATCTTCTGCCACCGTGATTTCAGTGTTACGATGATTCCTGGTACAAGCAAGAACGACACAGAAAAGTTTCCTGTCAGTTATAAGAAACAACTGAGGTCTCTTGGCTGTTAGCCTGCTTGGAGTGATTGCTGTCTTCAGCTATTTTCAATAACTTTAAAATTAGAACTAGTGACCGAGATAAGTCACTAAGAACATAACTCATCTTTTATATTTAGAAGGTTTATCCTTCCTCACTTGCTAAAAAATTGTAATTTCATATGTAGAGTCAGGCTGTGAAACTTTATCTGAGCGGTGATTGTGCCCATGTACTCAACTGATCCCATTTCAGAATGGGCTTCTGATATTTAAACTATCCAAAATCTTTCTACGCCTAAGACACCTCTTTAAATCCTTATAGCATAAGTTCCGGTGGATTGCTTTGCTTTTAGATAAGTCCGTTTCAGTAGGTTGCGTTATCTCAAGGTCTGGAATGAGTATGCTTTAACACAAGTCTAGAAAGAACTTACCGGTTGAGGACTTCCCAGCTCATGCCTTGGCTTCTGAATGCACATGAGTACCCCTACCTATGTTATATGTGTGTGTCTTCGCATGGGGAAATGTGGGGAAGCAAACAGAGTTTGTTTTAATTAAATGACACATTGCGGTTGTTCTAGGACAGTTTTTCTCTTCTTTCTAGCACTCCAGATTGATTCTAAAAAGTGATAACCACTGGTGCTTAGAGAACTATTGAAACACCATGAACAGAAATGCACCCATTGACCTTGGTCTTTGGGTTGTGGTTGTTGTGAAAACAGCTCCTTAATTGCCTGTACTTCAAAAGAAATCTTATTTCCCAATAGAGTTTTACTGAAAAAGAAAAAACATCAGATATTGAGACAGAAAGCCCAGTGTGATTTTGGGCATAAAAATATTTTAAATCCCTCAGTTTAAGCTCTGAGAACGAGCATCATCTTTCCATCTTTGAATCACTGTTTTTGACTTCACCTGTGCTGTTTACATCCAATAACTGTTTTGAGAGGCTTTTGGAAAAATGACATATTACCATACTCTGTCCCACCTGCAAGAGATCAAAAGGAGATTTCAAGGGGAACAGAAAGGTGGGTGTGGTTTTAGACTATTGAAGTGTAAAGTTAATTCCTTGTTTGTGACAGAACAGAAAGACACAGAAAGTTGTACTTATTTTTTTTTTTTTTTGTGAGATTAGGAAATACGTTAACCACTGGTATCTTAACCTGCACTGTAAATTGTTCTAAATGCATGAATGAGAGGCAGTTTTAAAAATACTGGGGGTTTGTGATTACTCTATGGTTACTGAGTCTGTAAATAGCAAAATAATTTTATTTGCTTGCCTCTGCTAGACCTAGCTGAGAATAGGTTGGAAATTTTCTTTCAAAATACCTTTTGTCAGAAAACTGAAATTTTTGCTAGATAATTATTCTGTGAAAAAGTAGCTTTCTTTCATAATTTAAAATATTGTAAAAATTGAAATATTTACTATCCAGGGAAGAGTATTTTCCAAAGAATTACACTATTAGCACCATTAGCTAATAGCTATGAGCTGACAGCTTTAATAACCACACACATACATGCACGTATTATTTTTAGATAAGGTTTCATATGTTGAGAAATTGCTTGTGAGCTAATGGTAATTGAATTCTGTTAGTATTGCTTTAGGGTCTTACACATACCGACTGAGGCAGAACTCCAACTTTCCCTGCACATTCTAGATTTACAGGCATAGCTACTTGCTGCTGCCAGAGAGCTACTATTGACAACTGTTAAATGTTAAATTACAACTGTTAAAGAAGTTGTAGCTACCTGACATAAAGTGCTGACATATACAGGCTATCTGATAATGGAAATTTGCTTAAAATATTTCTCTTTTTGTGAGGCTTTTTTGTCTTGTGCTGCAGTAAAGAATATGTCTGAAAGCTTTCTGCATCGTGGCTCTGGCTAGTTTGACAGAAAAGTGTGTCTCTTCCCCCATGCACACAGATTGGATCTGCTGGACGACTTATCAGCTTAATACTAATGCCCATCGAATTGCAGCCTACTGTGGGAAACGTTTTAAGTGTGATCATGCTGGTTATAAGTTCCTGCCCGTGAAAGTGCAGAAACTTGGCAGTTGGTCCAAGGGTGTATGTGCGTGCATTTCTGTCTCTATGCCCTCAAAGACCTTTCTCTTTGCCTTTTCCCTTTGCCTCCGTGTTCCCTGTGAAAGAGACAATCTATACGTATTTTGACATCGTCATCGTCCAAGCAACCCGGGAAAGATTTGGTAGTAACCCCTCCTCCCCTCGTTCTGTCTCTCTCTTATTCCTTCCCGATCCACATCTCTCACTTCTTCCTTCCCTGACACAGGCGCTGCCGCCCATTTCGTGCCGTCTCTCTCCCGCGGCCCATCGCGCCCGGCCCTCTCGGGCCCCGAAGTCCCTGGGCAGCTGCGAAAGAGCTCGTGGCCCCGCCCCTTCCCGCTGCTTGTTCCACCATTGCCGAAATTCCATCTCCCCGTTTGAAGGAGTGTACGCCGAGCGGGGCAGACCGAGCGGCTGCACCACCCGCGCCGCTTCTGTGCGGCGGCTGCCCCGGGAGAACGGACCGTGTCCGGCAGCGCCGGGAGTCGGGCTACGGCCCCCCGGGACGCACAGGGAATTCTCGAAGAGAAGGGGAGGCGGCAGCGAGCGGGGAGACGATCGGGCGTCGGCCGCTAGCCGCTCTCGAGCCCCCTGCGTCCCTGCTCGCGTAGCCTGCGGTCCGCGGACACCATGGCCGGCGAGATCGAGGATCTGAACGGTCGGGAGGCGCAGACTGTCTGCGACGGCCTGGGACGCTACGAGGACACGCTGCGGGGCGCCGTCCGGGAGATCCATGTGGACATCCAGTTGTTCAAGCAAGGAGTAGGCCGCCAGGTGGAGGAGGTGCTACGCCTCGCCAGCCCCCTGGCACACGCCGTCTCTGAGCTGCAGCAGGAGAATCGGCGCCTGCGGGTACAGCTGGAGCGCCTGTCTCGGCAGGTGGAGGCCCTGGGCCGCTCGGCGGGTCTGCCGCACGAGTGGGTGAACGAGGCGGCGGAGAGCCCTCGGGCCGTGGAGCCCGGCTCGCCGGGGCAAGATTCGGCCGACGGCGCATTCTCCAGTCATGCCAAGCTAGCGGTCACTGGCCGGAGCCAAGTAAGCTGCCAGGGAGACGGCTGGAGGGAGGGCCAAGGGCATGCATGAACGCATGCTTCATGGGTGTTGCCATACTGCATTGGCATGGTGTAACGTTTAGGGACACGGGGTTCCTCTTTTGCGGCGTGGGGTCCAGTGGTATTTTGGGATGTGCTCTGAGAAATGATCTTGGCTGTGATACCACCTGGAGATCTACCTGATTATGGCTCTGTTTGGTCAGATTGGGATCTTGGTTAGAGTGGTAGCAACTTGTGGGTTCCCTGTGGTTAGAAATAAGAGGAAATGCGGCAGCCTTGGCTATCGATGTACGTATCTAGGCAAATATTTTTGTATCTTTTCTGGTCTCTATTCTGGCGGATCTGTGTGCCAGCAATGCTTGTTTGCCAGTTGGCAAGCTCACAAAGAGGAATAGCTTAGCATGTAGCAGGCAGTAAGGTTTTCCTAAGATAACATGCCGCAGTGAGACAGTTTTGCTGTCCAGCCGCTGTCCCTCACTGCTGCCTCTTGTCCCTGAGAGGCTGACGCAAGCTGTCGTGATTTCCGTGTCCTAAACTTGCATAAACGTAGTCATTCCTCCCGGTGATAAAACTTCCTGCGGTGTAATCGAGCATTGTAACTCGGTGCATAGAAACCCCAGTTAGTGTAAAGCTCCTCTGGTACTGAGATGTTTTGTGTAATCCTTTTTCTGTGTCTGTCTCTGAGAAGAGTTGAGAGCTCCTGTGCAATCCTTGACGCCAGGAGAGCGCAACCTGACAGTACACTGTGATTCGGTCACATAAAACTGGGGTGCCAGAGACTTGGCTTTCACAGATGACAGGCTGTTTCAACATCCTCTTGGTTAAGCATGTCTTAAGGAGGTTTTAAGATTGTTGAAGCTTAAAAAACTGGTCTGTGATCTATCCAGGCTTGAGGTTAAAAAAAGAAAAGTTTGGAAATGAAATTCAATAGAATTGGTGGGAATGAGCAGATTCTGTATTGAATTCTAGCTCTCTTCATTCCTACTGACCTGTGAATGGAGGCATTGACCTTCCTACCTCTGGGCAAATGAAAAGATAAAACTGTTGTTGGATACATCGTAGCAACTGCTGCCTTTTCCCCCATGTGACAAAGGTAAGCAGCACGCATACAACTTGCAGACTGGTTCCTTTTTGTTCTGCAGAGCTATCCGCACTTGCTTGTAAGGAATAGATGTAAGCTGAGTGATACGGTAGGGACAAGGGATTGTGGTCCCTCCCTCCGTTTCAGCATCTCCATCACCACTGTCTGCACTGTGGTGTGTACTTCACAGTCTATGAAGAGTCTTGCATCAATGTTATGGCAATATCCAGCTTGAGGTGTCGGTCGAGTTCAAGCACAGTATGAGCTTTTGTTTGGGTGGGAACCTTCCTGCTTTGCTCTGAGGGTTCAGGGAAGATCACTTAAGTGCTGATCGTTCTTCAGTGCCCTCACAACAATTTAGGTTGGGGAAGTTCCCAAGTTAGCAGAGCTGACCGAAAAGGAATTTCAGTACTGAGAACTATGGGAGATGCAGCTGCAGCTATACACACCAATTCTGTGCGGTGAAAACATGAATTTGTGGGTCAGGTTCTGATGTGGCCGCACACAAATGGCAAAAGAGCAAGCCTTGGTTGCTGTGTCAGTCACTCAGATTCTCTGTAATGAACACTGCTTCTTCAATTGATTCCAATTTCTGGTTATATGACTGAAGCATTTGAAACAGAATACCATAAATGGCACAGTGTATGTTTTCAGCGTACCTGTGATAAAACTGGTGACACTTTTAGTCTTAGTAAATACTTCTATAAGTGTGAGATACAACAAGCAAGTAATACTGACCTGGAAATAGTAGGAAATCAAGATGTGCTCTTTTGCTTCTGAAAAGACTTATCGCTTGAGTTCGTTTTTACTGTGCAGTCGATGCAGCGTTAATTAGATACCGGAGATTCTAAGCATCTTTCTTATCGGAACCATTATTTTCTAATATTGCTAGATTATTTTTCATGATAATTTCATTGGGGGAAAAAAAAATTAATCCAGGGAGTTCCAAGCATAGTTCAGAAGTAAAGACACAAATCTCCTTTTAATTATAATCTGGGCAATTTCTGCTGTGATGTTCTTGGAAACTGTTATACAGCAGGTCCAAATGCTGGTTTAGGTGGAATCTTAAATGGCCATTTGCCGCTCTGATTCGAAGGTGAGTCTTTCTGTTATTCTGATACCAGACTTCAACTCAGCCCTCTTAACCAGGCCAGAATCTTGAGAGCTGCTTTCACAAAGGTGGAAAATAGGGGCTATTTGAAGAGTTAGTTTCAAAGATCTGGATCCTGGAGCCATACCTGTGCTACTGTGCATTTACGAAAGAAGAGCTTTGATAATTTTTTTTTTGTTGTTGTTGATCTGATTTTACATTTTGGCAGGAGCTTTATTACTTATGGTTTTTCCGTAGGTTTTGTGATTGAGCATGATGCCTTTGTTAAGAGGGAGGACTATGAGTACTTTAAGAGTGTTCTGTTTTAAAACTGTCAGAAGAGTTTCTGTATAACTTGGACAGGTGGCTGCAGAGAATCTGCCTGCAGTGGTCAAAGCTGCAGAGAGATAGATAGCTGGCTATGACCACCTATGAAGGCCTAAATAAGTACTACACATGGGGATCTCTCTCTGGTGACCTGATGACACCCAGCAGTGAGTCAGCCTGTGAGTAACTGCATAAGACATGCCTTGAGCATATGTAAATGACCTACATATTTCCAGCAAAGATGGGCTGAGAGAGCTAGGGTTGTTCAGCCCCAGTGGTTGTTCAGTTCTCTTCTGGAGAAGAGAAGGCTTCAGGGAGACCTCGTTGCAACCTTTGAATACTTTAGGGGGCTTACAAAATGGGGGGTTAGTGGCTTGTTTTTGTATGGGCAGATAGCAACAGGACAAGGGCAATGATTTTAAACAGAAACAGGGCAGGTTTAGATTAGATGTTAGGAACAAACTGTTCACTCAGAGGGTAGTGAAGCACACGTTGCCCAGGGAAGTTGTGGATGCCCGAACACTGTCAGTGTTTGAGGCCAGGTTGGATGGACTCCTGAGCAACCTGATCTAATGCGTGGAATCTCTGAACGTGGCAAGGGGTTGAAACAAGTTGATCTTTACTATTCCTTCCGACACAAACCATTCTGTGGTTCTATAATGACAGGGAGATTACATGTCCAGCAATCACCTGGCATTACATATTCTGTTTCTAAACTATCTCAACTCCTATGTTTGATAAAGGAAGTCTGTTGGTTTAACTTTTTTATTATTCTCTTATACTTCCTGCAAGTATCCTTTTAGAATGGTGACATTTCAAGATTGCCTTTATCCTTATCTAGATTATTTTTGTTGTTGTTTGTTTTGTTTTAATTCACTGTGATATAGCCACAGGTACCTGCTGAAGCTGCTACGGGAGAATTGTTCCCTCCTACCCATTTATATCCAAGCTTACTTCAAAAAAGGTTCTGTGAGAAGTACTCCTATTGTTTTTCTTCAGTGCAATAGCTTTTCTAGTTTGTTCATAGTGTTCAAGGCTTTTTCTTCAAGTTGCAGGTTTAGTTACAGATAGAGAATACTTGTATTGTCTGATGGACAATGGCTTTCTAGTAGTAGAATTAAGGGTTAAATTTGGTGCACTTCTTGCTGGTGTCTAGAAGGCTTGTTTGCATCTCCTCAAAATTTCATCGTTCCCAGTATCTGATGTATCAATGATCTCTATATATGCAAGGAATAGAGTGTGAAATCATGCCTTTGTGGCAGTCAGTGGCGATATTGCTGTTCATCAAAGTGAAGCATCAATTTCACCTGTCATATGTAAGAAGAAGGGGACGTACTTCTCCTAGATAAATAGCATTTCTAGAGCCAGTTATTTGTATTGTGACCCTTGTGGTAGCTGGCGGTTTTATGAAAGACACTGGAGGACTGAGATCTCTCATTTGACAGAGAGTAATATCATTTGTGTCTGTCATTCTTCCAGAATTTGACCATGTTGCAGACAAAATCCTGAAGATGTAACAGACATGCACCTTAGAGGTTCAGGGAGGAAATAAGAATTGTATTTCTTTTTTTTCTAATCTTGTGATCTGGTGCTTACTTGTTCTGAATGCGTTGAATTTTCACTACTGGCTTGCGATAATTGCAGCTTCTGATTGTGGCTCTCCAAAGTGAAGCTTCTTTGCAGCAAAGGAGGAATTCCAGCAGCCCTACAACAGTTCTTCACCATGTTGTCACATGAGTTGTACAAATGAGTACTTCTTCTTATTTACTACAGATATATGTAGTTATCCCTTTGCAATTTATAGTCTACATAACCAGCACTGACAGAAGTACTAATGCTAAACACAGGGGTTTGTCAGAAGCTTGGCTTCTCCAAAGCAGATTTTGAAAGTACTTCAGCCTGACACTACTAAAAGCACATCAGAATCTGATCCCAAATCTTCCCACTGTTCTGTCAGCACATGGGCCTTCTTCCCCATCCTCCAGTCTGGTATCAGTTTCTTCTTTGGCACTGTTAGCCAAACTGTAGCAGTCAGGTTTGCATGAAATAAGGATTTGCATGAAATAAGTAATGCAGCATTAGAAAGCCAGTTCAGTGTGTAGAATGCTACATGACTCTTGGGAAGGATAAGGATTTGACAGGATAAGGATTTGACAGAGATACGTATGTGTAACAGAAAGATCTTTGAATGTAGAAGCTGAAGAAGGAATAGAAATGATAGCAAGTTGTGATATAGAAAAAAAGAATTACTGAGCCAGCCTCACTGGGTAACTAGAAGGCAAAGAGCAAAGTATAAATCCACCTCAAACAAAAGATGTTTCTACCAAACAAAAGGATTTTCACAGGCAAACAAAAAAGTCAATGTTGCAAGTAGAGAAAAGATCTCAAAATTTTCCACTGCAAGAAAACTGAAAAACGACTTTTAGCTTAAACTGTTACATACTAACCTTTTGTGATTGGAAACAGTAACATGAATATGGTAATGTTAGTAGTTAGGCTAGGCTATAGGTAATAGTAAAAGTATTGATTGGTTGTCGTGTTAAGATGCTCTGTAATGAAAAGTATATAATGCATTGTAACCATAACTAGAGCCACTTCAGACGAACCCACAGCTGAGGCTGAAAAGGCTGTGAGGTGGCCTCTTGTCACCCACCACCCGTGAATTTCTATATCATTTGGATACAATAAACAGCATTTTAAAGAGCCCTGGAGCCTGGCATCCCTCGTTTTTGGCTCTTACACATGACCTTTGCAATGACCATGTCATTTGAGAATTTTACTCATCCACACCTCCCCAGCTTATAAAAGTAGATTCACGTTTACAGCCTGCATGTAGGCATTCTTCATATGCAGGTAATAATGGCTGACATGAATGGCTAAACAGTTCCAACTGTATATCGTGGGTACATTCTAGGGAGCTGCATTAGCTATGCTTTACATTTCAGTTCTGGATATGGGCAGTAATTGTTGTCTGGGATCTCAACTGCACTAAATGCAGCAATAAAAATTCTAAATCCCTGATTCTGCATGGTTTCTATAATTAGTATTTGTTTGTCATTTTCTCTATCCTGGCAGCTTTTGAGTTTATTCATGCACATAAATACAAAAGTTTCAAAACAGCTTGGGGGTTTTAGAAATTAAAACACCTGGACACAACTACGCAATCGATGAAACTTTTTGTGGCCTGTGTGTTGGGGGATTTCTCTCTCCTAATTGTAGCTGCTGTTTCTTGGAAACTGAACTGCAGTAATCGTGTATGCGTGAAGCAGTTCCTTCTTCCTTTAGTTATGCAGCCAAAAAATCACATAATTCTTCATGGTTTAACATGCCCCTTCACCCCCCAAAAAACTCCAGCCCAACCAGCCCAAAAACCCAATCAATCAAACAAATAAAACAAAAAAAAAAAACCAAAACCACAACCTCCTACTAAACCCACGAAAAAATTCCTGGCTGATTTTTCTGGAATTATATCGATAGATGTTATGAGGAGAATTTATGCTTTTCCCAGGAAAAAAGCTATCCTTACAGAAGTTACAGATTATAATATAGCTGTAATGTCCTTTGTAATGCTTGTACGGTATGTTTTCATAGTGTAATTTCTTTCTGCAGCAAATAGAAAAAAAATAATGCAGAGCATTATTCCACACAATCAGTTTCTCTGCTGTTACGTGAAGTCTTCTGTTTATCACCATCACATTGGATGGTGATACCTTTATCTAACAAAACATAAACTCTTAGGTGCTTGGAGTCCGTTAGGGACAAGCGTGTGAAGATTGATTTAAGTTATGCATTGCCAGTGCTTCATTTCCAGGCTCAACTCCTTCTTATTTTGTGGTCACTTGCACGAGGAAGACCTGTTCTTGGCAGGTGTTTCTGGATAATCTTCTCACTTTTGCTGCTGTTTTAGATTTAGTTGTCATGTCTGTTGTCTGTTCTGACAGAGCGTAGACCTGGATGCCCACCAGAAACCTGAGTTTAGAAGAGTTTTTAGTTCTTCCAACATTGAAAATGGGCATCGATCTTCATCATCAGGTAGGAACAGGGCATGAAATGAAGTAGCACTGCTTGTAAAATACCTGATCTTGGCAGTCATAGAGCAGGTCTCACACTTTGGAAGGGATAGAATCTACTATAGTTTCCAGATGGATATTGTCCAATACTTTATTTCATAATTAGGAGTTTAACTTTCAAACTTTGGCTTTACTGTTAAGCATGTACTATGGTGTTTCATAAATTAGAGTCTATTACTGCTGCGTTAACTTGAGACACAAGCAATAAGCTGCTATGCTGGGTGCCATTGTAGTCTAGCATCCCAAAACATCTTACAAGTCACCCATCTGCTTCCATCATCCTTCAGTGGAGGAAGGACTTACCATCTCCACTTCAGAGAAAGTCACACAGTCCTTCATAAAACCATGAAAAGAACAGAAATGTTGCTTCCTTAACCAGGGCAGGAGATTGGGGATGACGGCTGTGCAGAGGAAGAGCAGCTTACCAAATGCAAGTGCTAGTATATTAATGATCTGAAGACATTGTTCCTGCTGAGATTCACATAGAGTAAGTGTGATCGCTGCAAGGATCACTTGCGCTAGGGTTGTTTCTGCTGGTAAATAAATGGTACAATGGTACAATGTTTCACAGGGGAATAAGTCCAATGATTTGTAAAATAGAGTTGTTGCATGGACATTGGTTTGTAACAAAATTACAAACCTGCAAACAAATTTACTTCCTCTCTCCCATTTTTTATTCAGGTCAGGCAAAAGATGTCCATGAACTGACCTGTTTTCAGATGTCAGAATTATCTTCCCCTGAAGCCCATGCCCCTGCAGTCACCTTACAAATGCCCCACCTTCCTGTTACTGCAGTAACCAGGACATCTGAGAAGTTTTCAGGAGAGAACGTCTGTCCAACAGGAACAACTAATACATCTTCTTGCCTGCTGGGGCAAGGCAAGAGCACGAATATGATGGGAGTAAAATCTTCCAACCAGCCAGGTAAAAGACAGAAAAATAACTTGCTGAAACTGCATCCTGTTTCCTTTCTTCAACTGGTGCTATGAGTATTGTCCTGTGACCTAGTGGTAATTATGAAACCTTGCTTCTGTGGCTATATATCTCATTTTGGGACACTCCAATTTGGAATATTAGCTGGAGCTTTTGGCTGTAATGTCACATCTGAGGAGAGTTTTTGTGCCTAGTGAAGCATATCTTACAGCACAGTTACTGAATTCAATAAATTACTGAATATCTTAAACATGCCCAGATATTTTCATGAAATTTGTTCACATTTTTTGTGCTTTGAGACTAGATGCCCTGTGAGAAGTTAGGCAGATATTTGGCTAACAGGTTCCAGTAGTCATTTGGAGGAAAGAATGACTGACAGCAGTCTGAGACGTATACACACGTCAGTGATAGCAGAATCTTAGTTCTATTGAAACTGAGTTTAAAAAAAAAAATCATGTTCAAGTCATTCATCCTTGGCTGTGACACTTACCAATTGGACTATATATATGGGTGAGAAATTACAGAAGGAGACCAGATAGGACTACTAGCAAGAGATAGGGATTATTTGCAGATTAGTCTTTCAATTTTTATCTTACTTTTATCTTTTTACTCTTTTTTTTTACTTTTATCTTACTTACTCAGCTTTATTTTAAAGCTGAGAGTGTAGCAAATGCTTCCTGTGGCTTTTTTTGTGCTGATAGAGTGAAGGACTGGAATTAAATTACAATGAGAACAATGGATTCATCTGTCACTGGAGGCAGATATTCCTATCTGCATGCCCTCATGCAACAAAACTTAAAAGTGATTCCATGCTCTTTGGGGGACTCAGATCTGAGCGTGTAGTTTTGATTTGTAGGTACACGATAATATTAATATTGCTAACAAGTCTGTATGCAGACTCATAGAATCACGAACACTTGTTCTACTCCATCAGATTCTCAATCAGTTCAAAGCGAGGGGTACTTACCCTTATTTGCATGGTGACGTAT
This sequence comes from Acridotheres tristis, assembly GCA_037013685.1. Classification (NCBI taxonomy): domain Eukaryota; kingdom Metazoa; phylum Chordata; class Aves; order Passeriformes; family Sturnidae; genus Acridotheres; species Acridotheres tristis. Next base: position 11,086,103 of record CM072906.1, on the reverse strand, counting down.
GTGTGTACTGTTAGGCAGTCTCTGCAGTGGAAACCATAGGTGCCATGAAAATGTGGCAGGCAGCTTGAGCAGTGAAGATTTCAGCTGATCAAGTGAAAACTGACTGTACACAAGGTGGAAGGTGGTGTGCTTACCCATGTATATTGAAGCTAATTACTTTGAGCAAGATAGAAGTAAGGGGTCTCCTTTGTAATATGAATGTGGCAAAGCGCAAAATGCTTTAAGGATTTCTGATTTCAGTTGAAATAGACGAGTTGAGCTTTCTCCAAAAGTATCTCTGATTGCTGTCACCAAATTGTTGCTGTCTGCACAATGTACTGGCATTTTACAGTGGTCTCAATATATAGCCCTTCCAGAATAAGAGTCACACTCCTCTTCATCTGAAAACATCTGAGATTTGCATAAATATCTGGCTATTGTTAGTGATCACAAATTTGTTACACCTGTATGCTGGCATCTACCAGTGTGCTTTACATGAGAAGTGTAGTTGATCTGGATCACTTCTATAAGAAGAGGGAAGAATTCTGCATTTTCAGTGTGACTTAGGCAGTGATCAGGTTGGATTGCTTCTAAGATTCCAGTCCTTCGTGTATAGAAGGAGTGTTTATGCAACAAGTTTTGATTTTAGTACATTAAAACGGGGCAAGACACTCCACTGTTTTGCATTTATAGAGCATAGCTGGAGTCCAGAGCTGAGCCCTAAGAGGCAAAGCACAAAAAGTAGAACCTCAAGAGTGGAGGGAGGAAGATGCAAAGTTGGTTTTAAGCCACATTTGCAACTTAGAGTCTGTTCTGCTTTACAAACTAAAATGTCTTCCTGGTAGAAATTAGATAATTTAAATTATGCACTCTATTACATTTAACTCCCCAGGGTTCATCTGCTAGAATGACTTCTGCAAGCACCGCTTTTTCCTTTAACTGAAATTACAGTGGCAATGTGCCCTCCTGTAAGGTCTGCACAGGGTCTGAAGTGATCTGCCCTTCTGAGTGCAGTTTTATCAAAGACCTCCTCTGAGTCCTTTCTGGTATGCTTACACTGTTCCTGCTGCAGTGCAACAATTTTACAGAGGAATTGAACTGCTGGGGAAAATCCTTCTCCAGACTTGCTAGCTCATATGGAAGTTAGAGACCTGAAGCTTTACAGTGTGGTGGCTAAAAATCAGTGCATACCTATCCATCAGGAAAGCACATGAGGAAAGTTTCTGCACTAATGTACCTTTTCTGTTTTTATATAGAGAATGCTACTTCTGTCACCAAGTCTGTTTCAACTGTGAACTACGGGCTGCGTAGTGGAGCCAAAACTGGTGAAAGGTATGCATTTTTCATGACATTTTGTTGGGCCATTGTAGTAAATATAGTCTCAAGGGACAGGTGTTCTGCTGACTTGGGAAACAGGTGAGTCTCAGATGCTGTATTTTAAGCACTGTATGTATAATTGTACGTTAATCTACTTGCCCCATAATCTCTTACATTAATGTAGGCAGTTCATTTAATGTATGTACTATGTCCATCAACAAGTAAATGGGCATATTCCTCTTACCCACACTTCTACTTTTGGGGAATAACCAAGCAATGACTACTGGAATAATCACACTATCTGTACTAAAACCACCCCAGTTATGTACTGTACTTAGTAATTTTCATTCAACACAGCAGTGCTTATATACATACCCTGAATGTTCTCAGGTGAAACCTACCAGGTTATTTATTGATTGTACTTCTCGTGGGAAATCAGCAACCTGCTGTATGTATCATGCTATATGTCTAGTTTGAGGACCATTCATTCCCCCTAAACCTTCTGCAGAACTTGCTCTTTTGTGCCTCTGATTCCTGTATCAGGGCACTATCCTTGTTAATTCTCACACCTTTCTTTTCATGAGACATCCAGTAGGCTGTACATCAACATCACACCTGTAATTTTAGCTTTGGATAGTCTTAACACATTTGGCTCTTTTTTGGGGAGAGGCTTCCCACTGGCTGTCCCACCAGTGCACCGAAAAGCAAATGAGTCACTGGTGCAATATTTTAAGCCTGCTAAAGGCTGTGAGCTTTCCTCTGGGCTAAGCGGAACAGAGATGAGAAAGGACAACATTTTATAGAGCAGTTTCAAGTAGAACTAACTGTGGATTTCGCATTTTTGTAGCCTTAATCAGTAAGACTTTCAGTGCCTGATAGTGGTGGATTTTTGTTAAGAGGAGGAAGTTATCAGGTCCAAATATTTCCAAATGCAATGTTTGTCTTACTTCATTAATGCTGATGAAGCAGTATATGGCTCAAACAAACACAAATTAGAATATAATCCTATATTTCTCAATCAGATTTCCAGCTTGCAGTCAGTAAAGCAACACTGACAGAAGCTCAGAATTCTGTGCACTGTAAATAAAAATTTCAAAAGTACTTCCTGAATTACTCTTCAAGTTTCATTTAAAAAATATCACAGCCTCCAGGAACCCTAAAGCTGGAAATCGAAGGGATTTAGTGCTCCTGTGTGGCTACAACAGGTTTTTTTGGTCATATTTCTTTTATTGAAGGTTTTTAATTGTTGCTCTGCTCAATGCTACGAAGTGCTTGTGGCTTGTCCTCCTGTGTCTTATTTGTAACAGTGCCTTAGGGGCTTCTATACTTAAGTGCTGTTGTGTGCCAATAATAATTTTACTTTTATTAAAATTGCTTTTGACTAATGCAGGTCCTCTTGAAATGGATCTTTCAGAAGGTTTAGAGACAACAGTTGAACCTTTATGCTGTCTCTTGTCACTGCAGAGAGTTACTCTTTTGTTTACCACATTCTTTTCGTCTTATGGTTCTCCAGTGCCATTGACAGTTACTGTGATGTGAGCCCCAGCTCCCACTCGCCTCCTCCTGCTGTCCATCACCAAGTTGAAAGGAGACGAGAATTGGTGCGGTCTCAGACGCTCCCACGGATCACAGGAACGCAGGCCAGGAAAATGCTTTTTGAGAAACTTGAACGTGATGATGGAAAGTACGTCACAGTCCTTGTCTCTAGAATGGTTTGTTAATGGGAAACTAATTTGTCTGTTATTACCGGCAAAGTACAGCTGGGTGGGAGAAGTCTCTCAGTGTCGTCAGAGCTGAGGGACAACATGTGGTAACTTTAAGGTTCACTGACTTTACAGTCCAAGCCTTGGAAATTCACAGCTACAGACTCCTCTGATTTTGGAGTTGTTCAGCTGCAGCAGCCGGTGTCTTTTATCGGGAAAGAGTTCTGTGAGAAAGCTGTCTTCTCCATCATTATAGAAGACTGTGAATATAGTGACTTTCTGTTGCCATTCATTGAGGATCAAAAGTATGGGTGCTTCTTGATGGGAGTATGATTTAAATAAAAGAGGGCTTGGAATTCTGGCTTTAGTTTAATAAAAGTTAGCTTTTCTTGCAGGACCAACAAGTCAAAGTTTCAGTAACATTTTTCTCAAATATCACCTGGACAGGGGCTGACCTGGGCAAAGTTGCATAGATGTTCCTGACAAGTAGGTTTAAGTTTTTCTAGAATGAAATTTAATCTGGTCTCTGTTAATTTTCCAGAGGAAAAGGAGAATCCAGAGCTAAGCTGAAGAGGTCGCTGAGCTTTGGGGTTGCCAGCGCTAGCAGCATTAAACAAATTCTGTTAGACTGGTGTCGCTCAAAAACCATAGGATACAAGGTGAACATGTGCTAGCCCTTTCATATCTCTCTCTTTTTTCAGGAGAATTTGCCAAAATCCATGCTCAAAAAGTGAATGCAAAATATGCTAGAGAATGAGTTAATTTCCTCAAGGTCATAAATTTTTGTGTGGTTAACACCAATATGGTTTGCCTAGACAGCACTTCAAGACAGTCAGTGATTGCATGAATGAGATTCTGTATGTCTATTAAAGCAATGCATTAGTGTTTTTCTGAAAGCCTACCTTTTTGTGCTTACAGATATAAATTTATACACAGACTTTTTTTTTTTTTCTTAGATGCAGGCTGTAATTTTTGCATTCACATTGTACATGACAAGTTCTGAATACATGGAGACTGTGGTCATTTTGCTACATGCAGGCCAAAGTACTCTGCTAGTATTTGACATATGAATTTGTAGTCAATGGTTGAGTTTGAATTACACTGTAAGTTTTTATGAGGTAGCATCAGTGTAACTAAAAGAATACAGAAGTTGAGATTTTATTCGTTTTACCTGGCCTTAAACTGCAATTGTCAAAGAAATACAGATTTTTTTTCCCTAGGGATTGTGTGTGTGTAGTATGTTTTTCAATGTTCCTAAACTTGCATAATTATTACTAAACTGTATATTATAGTATAAATAAGCAGAACTAATTAAAATCATGGTTAATTGCTTACCAGAAAAGCTGGGGCTTGAATTTTATATTATGGGAAAGCAACATGAGACAAGAGCACAGATATGTTTCTTTTCAATGTGGCATTTGAAAGTAACAATAAGAATTTGTTTTAAGAATCAGGTTGTGCAGTAGGTATGATTTTTCTTGTATTTCTACCTATCTGTGTGTAAACAGATAACAGATATTGAATTGGGCAAAGCACGCAAGCATAGTCTTTCTCTAGTGTTATTCACAGCCACAAAATTGACTGCCTTTCAATTTTAAATCCTCCATAGGGTGATTATGGTTATATATAAGCAGTGTCCTTAGTTTCCACAGATACTGAGCTGGTACACTGGGCCTGCTCCAGAGCTCACTGATCCTGATTAGATTCTTCACAGTATTTTCAGTGGGCTTTGGATCAGGGACCTTGGCTATGTGTCTGCTTTGCATCTGAGTATTTCAGGCAAAAAGCTTTCATTGCTGAGTGTGACACTTTTTTCCTAGAATGTCAACAAATGAAATAAAAAGAAGGGAAGAAAAAAATAAAGCCTTTGCTCTTGCTGGTGGGGAAGAAAGATAGGAAACTGCATTGAACAAAAGCAGCTGCTCTTATTTGTTCCCCTGTGCTGCATTAACGTATATTTTTTCATCATGACAGCACATTGATCTCCAGAACTTCTCCTCGAGCTGGAATGATGGGATGGCATTCTGCGCTCTTGTGCATTCTTTCTTTCCTGAAGCTTTTGATTATAATAAGCTTGACCCAGCTAATCGCAAGCAGAACTTTGAGCTGGCCTTCACAACGGCTGAGTGAGTACATTAGCTCTCCGGGAAGTGCTTCCAGTTCAAGTCTAATGCGCCTGAGCAGCAGTGAAGAGTTCAATTATTATTCTTTTAGACTCTGAATTGATGCCTTGAGAGGCTACTTAGAACAGAGGCTAGACAGTGTTAAAGGAATAAAGTAGGTATTTATTATAAAGGCCTTCAAGGGATACACCTTGGGCTGGACAAGAGCCTGGCTTAGGGTGCACCTAAGATGGACAATGGATCACATGTTTTCATACTTTTATAAGTTTTGGTCCATTTACACATTGGGGTTAATTGTCCAATTACAGCTTCAGGTTATGAAGTCCCTTCTTCCCAGTTTGCTCTCCTTAGTTTGCTTTTGTTTATACTTTTGGGGCCTGAAGCTGCGCTGGTGTCCTTGGTTCTCGGGCTGGAAAAGGATTGTTTTGTCTAACTAAGCTGTGAGGAGAACTTGCTAACACCTGATATGAAGTTCAGAGTTATATACTAATGCAGTACACAATCTGGATAATATGAAAGCTAAAACTTAAGGCATCAGTATCACTAGCTTGCATGTATCATGCCAAAAAAGATAAAGTTCTGCAGAGAGAATGCATAGAACATGGGAGACTTCAGCTCTGACGGTACGTTGTTTTGCTTGAAAAAGAATGGTTGAATTCAGCGTAAATAGAGATCAAGGCTGAGAACTTTCTCAGCATCTCAACCAGCTAACTGCATTTCTGAAAATAGGCAGAGCTAATACCCTCAGTCACATTATCCAGATTCCTTTTTATGCCGTATAGCAGGCAATTAAATGCTAACTTGTTTGGTATCAACATGATTGTTACGGTAAGACCTCTCCATGTGGTATGCAGCTTGGTTTTCCAAATTATAACAGGCGGTAGGAATACATGACTAATGTGGTAACTTAAAGAACTGGATTTGCCATTGGCCATTCAGAAAAAACCTTTCAGATTTCTTCACATAATGTTGTTTCTCCTTATTATAGCCTCCAACAAACAAATTAATTTGGGAATTACAAGTATCTTTTTAAGTACACATATATATATATATCTAAAAAAATACGTTGCTTCTCAGTGAGTTGAAGGAGATTCTGTGATACTTTTAGATGACTGATCTCTAGAAAACTATCTACAACTCTCCAGGGAAAGCTGCAGTGTTCTTCTACCTCAGTTTATGTAAATAGTAAGTTTAGGGGAGAACAAAAGACACCATGAACACAACACTAAGAAACACTAGGTGAGAGGTATCTACAGAAATTACTATTCATTGCTATGATTGCCTTTAAACTGATTTATTCAAGTGCCAGTAAAGACTATTTTCTCAGTTATTGCTGTTCACCCCAGCACTAACTGTGCCGATAAAATTGATTCCCGCCCTTGTGATTTTTCATCTTAAGCCTCTGTTGCTTTCTGCTGCTCCAGATCACTCACATCTTGAAAATATGGAGGTGGTGGAGAACAAACAATTCACAGCCACATGAGCCTTCATCAGCACATCTCTTCCTTAGTTTTTCCATTCTTTTGGAACTCCCTATATATTAACCAAAAACTGAGACATGAGCAGAGTAGGGCAAGATTGGGCTACATGCTACAGATAAAATGAGTGTGAATGATAGAGAAAAAAGCCCCCCCCCACTCCAGAGCTTTAGATCAGATCCCAGTATAAAGCAAGAGAGACAAAGAACAGGAATACTCCATGGTCATAAAAATAACTATGTTTAGCCTGACCCTGCTCAATGCATTGTGAAATGAAATTCTGCCGATAAACCTCAGGATTTCTTAAGTGTTTCAGTGATGCTCAAATCAGAGCATCAAATGAATCTTGGAAGCAGTTATGTAACTCTTGATTTGCTATATCTGTTTTATTGTTAATACAGGAAAATGGCTCACTGTGACCGTCTGATAGAAGTGGAAGACATGATGGTAATGGGTCACAAGCCAGATCCCATGTGCATCTTCACCTATGTCCAGTCTCTGTACAGTCATCTACGACGTTTTGAATAAAACCATCGACACCTCTCCAGCCAGAAGGGTCAAGTACAGTGTGCTAATGGGAAGAGTGACATTTTGCAAATAGAACACAGTATTACTTATTGCTTTTTACTGTTCCTTTGCTTACATTCAGCTGTGTTGATGGCTGACTGAAGTATTGCTGAGTAGTGCCCTGAGGTGTTGATCACATCATCATGTCAGCAATACAGAAATATGGCTGAAAAAGACAAAAATACATTGGCAAAGGCAAATACTGTCATTTTGGTGCTAGTAGTAGATTGGACTTTTAGGACTTTAATGTTTAAACATCACAGGAAGCAAATTTGCTTCTCCTGTCTCTGTAAGGATAGGGACAATTTTATGCAGCAATTCTGCTATGAAGGTGTTCCATCTTAAAATGCAGGTAAAACTCCAGAAGATAGCACCTTTAGTTTTACTTCTCTGTTGAGCATAGTACAAAAGAAATAGCAGATGGACAAGAAAGATTATGTTTAGCAAATAATAACCTCGAGTACTCAACCACTAGTGCAATAATTCCTCCCCCCAACCCTACCCGTCCACTCCAGCATACACACACAGAGATCAAACAGGCATTGTTTTGTTCTCTTAAAGCATAAAGAGAGCATAACCTCTTGTCTGATGAGTGTGGTGACAGACTACTATGTTACATAATTGCATTTGTCTGTAATGGTCAAATCTAAGTTCATTTGCTGACAGGCTTGCTAAAGACTCTACTGGCAGTCCTGGATTAATTTCTTGATAAGAACAGCAATAGCTGGGACAGTTCTTTGTCTGAGATTGTGTGCTTGCATTGTTTAGGATTGCTGGAAAGGTAGGAGCTAGCAACATATAAAAAACTTTGAACAGTTGTAATAGAAACAAGCCTGTAATGTGCTTTTACCTGGACTCGAGAAGAGCAGCTCTTCAGTGTGGACAGGAGCAAACCCTTTACAGCTTGTTCAGTACAGATACTGATTCTGAGGTAGATGAACAATACACAAAAATATGAAAGATATGGGATTTTTGAAGTAGTTTCAAAAGCCTTGCACTCGTTTCAGTTTTCAGTTAAATTAGCATTAAAATCACAGTACAGTTAGATTATTCCAGATTTACTGGACTAAAAAAAGCCTTCTAAAATTATTTCTTCCATAAGAACAGGCTCATAGAAAGTAAAAACTGAAAGCAACAAGTCCTCTGCTCATGCTAGATAATGTTTTTTTAACCTGCCCTTGTGCATTTTGTAGATATTTAGAAAGATTAATTTGGTTCTGTATTGATGACCATTTATAATAAATTATGTCAAGCATTCTTCATATTTATTGCATCTTTTTAGAATGATGTGACAGCCAAGTAAAATCAGTGAAAACAACAGAAAGCTTTTACTTAAAAGATTTTTGTTCCAGTCGTGATTCTGTGTGCTCTGAATTTCAGTTTTAAAAGTACATAAGTTCAGTTGCATTTGAAACATGATTTTAGTGCAGTCTCCCTTTCTAGTCAAGTTTACTTAAGAAACCATGAATGAAGCAGCCTCTTCATTAGCATTAAAGTGTCATTGCCTTCAGTTTTTTACTTTGTCTTGATTGGCTATAATTCTGAGGAGTAAGTGTGCACCTGTAGCTCTACCAAATGCACTGTAAGGATAAACCCATTGTATTTATGTTTTGGAGGAGTTTGGATTAAGCATGATGAAAAGTCTGTCCAAAACTGGCATGCACAATGCACTTATTTACATTCTTACAGTAGAATACTTTTTATTGAGTAGCAGAGCCAAGTTCCATCATAAGTACCACAAGAGAGTCAATACTGCCTTAATACATTGCATTCCTTCACAGTCTGAGGTCATGGATGATTTTACTGTGTGATGTGAGTGCTGAAGACACAGGTAAGTGCTTGGCCAATTTAGGTCTAATAGCATATAATTATATAAAGGAAGTTTTAGACTGTAAAATTATTGCAAATTCACCAGGGTGAATCTACATCCATTCTGTAATTCAGTTTATTTTTGCAGCTACATGGTAGGTATTTTTGTACACGTTTGCTAAACTTTTCCCACTTAAGAGAGGTGATGGTAAAGATACCTAGGACTTACCAGCCACCTGTTTGCAAGTGGAAGACTCTAAGCTGAGTTGATCTATTGATGGTTTGTGTGTAAGGGTTAGGGAGATAGTGCTATGACATACTTTTAGAAAAACTTACAGCTTTGTGTGTTAAGAGGTCTGCTCTGTATGAATAACCTCAACTATTTGATTGTATGATCCAATTGAAATTAAAGTATATAATATATGCCCCCAATTGATTTTTCAGTATTGTTATTTTTTTCAAAAATGCAGAGCACGTGTATATATGACAGTGTGTTTAACATGAATGATAAAAAGAACAATCTGTTAAGTTGGCATAGTATATATTTTACACAAATGGACTGTTTCTTAACTTTTCTAATGCTTCTGTATTATATCCAAAAGTATATCTATGGTTGTTTATTGGCAACTCGATCCTAGTTTTAAGGGCTAAATCAGTTTGTTCTGTGCAATATTCTCAAGATAATGTCAGCAGAGACATTCATCTACTTCTTAAGACTATGCTTCTTACAGCAGGAAAATCCTTCTTTTTTTCTCCCTTTGTGTGATATTTCCAATAAAGTATTTAATCTAAACATATGCTCAAACTCATGCAAGCTCTTTTATACGTATTTTAAATATATGTAATTACATATAAAACTATCCCAAAGGTTCAACCTTGTATCGTTAATTTAAACCCAGCCTGGCTTACAGAAGTAGTTCAAAGTGTCCAAAATAAAAGATGGGATTGCTTTGTGTAAAATGCATTTAAAAGCCTTTTTTTTGCTTATGCTAAAATACATCTATGTCTGCATAAAATCTCAGAGAAGTTAACATAGAACCACAAAATATTCTGCGCTGGAAGTGACCCACAAAGATCATCAAGTCCAGCTCTTCAGTGAATGTCCCATATGGGGATCAAACTCACAACCTTGGTGCAATTATAGCGCCATGCTTGAGCATACTGATCTAATAGTTTGGACTGGAAGGGTTTCATCACTGTGGTGGCGATCTAGTCCAATTCCCCCCTGCAATAAGCAGGGATGTCCAACCCAAGCCATCCAATTGCTTCCATGATTTCAGCTTTATCAGAGTGCTCAGAACCAAGCCCAAAACCGATCTGGACTTTTTCCAGGGATGGGGATCTCTCTGGGCCACCTGTGCCATAAAAAAATTTCTTCCTTATATCTAGTCTAAATCAACCTTTTTAGTTTTAAACTGTTAACCCTTGTCCTATTGCTACAGCCCCTACTGAAAAGTTTGTCCCCATCTTTCTTAGAAGCCCCCTTTAAGTACTGAAAGCTTGCAGGAAGCTCTTCCCTGAGTCTTCTGCAGGCTGAACAGCCCCAGCCCTCTCAGCCTTTCTTCATAGATTATTCTGGACACTAGTGGAACACCAGAGTTCAGATCTATTAGGTTAGTCTGCTTTGCAATGTCAGCAACATTCAAAGAAGGCAATTAATGAGGCTGCAGTATGAGCTCAACCTAGAGAGGTGTCCTACTTAACAGAGTGGCAGCAGTTCTGCTTGCTCATAGTTTGATTCTCTGATGAATAAGACTATCTATGGTATTTTTCATGCACCCAATAAGGAACATGGCAACATACTTAATTTAGATCGAGTCTCATTAATGCTGGTTAGTTAGATTCTTCCACAAAAATGTGAGCCTTTTCCAGACTGAGCACTTGGCCACTTCACAAATAGTGAACCCATTTTCTACATCCAGACAAAATTCACAAGGTGAGGAACTGCTCCTTTGTAAAATCCCTTTAAAGAGCATTACAATGGAATGTGGTAAGCGAGCTGGTGTTAGCTTACCCTACTGCTGTGCAGGAGAGGACTTACTTTTTCATCCAGCGCTAACTGGGCGCTTACGCGTGGTGTGGGAAGGCGCTGCCGGTGTCGGCGGTGCCGCCGCCGCTGTTGGTTCGCGCGGGGCTGCGGGCGGCCGGGGGCGCGCGGTGACACCGGCGGCCCTGGAGCCGTTTTCTACCCCTGTAGGTCGGTAGAGAAAATCATCTGAGGTAAAACTAAAGCTTTCTTTTGTCGCATAATTCATATTGCGGGATCAGTTGTAAATTTCATATTAACAGTTTAAAAGGAAATTGTCTTTTACGGTAGCTGATATTGATGAACGGATTTGTGGTTCGTAGCTTTAATTTGTGGCAGTGTCGCTACAGTCTGGGGCAGGACAGAACGAGGTACTGGGTTTTGAGAACAAAACGGCATGAAGTCCCACTGGTCTCACAATAATGTCGTGGAGAACCACCACTGGGGGGTTCCTCAGCTTTCAAGGTGATTGAGCACGTTTTCCGAAACATGACATTCTCTCTTCTCTGCTTCTTTTTGATCCATGTTACTTTTATATCTTTTGTGATTTTTTGAACATTGTCGGGTTTCACTCTGAGAAAGTCTGCGCTGATCTAAACTGTAGCAGAGCTATATGGAGGGGACACAACTGTACCATCTGATGTCATGCCCTTTATCTCCTTCATCTCCTCTGTCTGGCTCCCAGTATCTTTTCTCCCAGGAAAGAATGTTGTTGACACAAAGATGGAGCATACTACTAAGGATATGTTATGACTGACATTTTAGATAGCTAGATACTTAAGACATCTCACTTGCTTTCACAATCTTTATGCATTTCTACAACAAATCAATTCAGAATTACTGTCTGCAGCTCTGGGAACTATCAAAAAATAATGTGTGTTTTTATCCAGATAGATCCTAACAGGAAATGGGTGAAATGAAGCACAACTGGATTTGTATACTGTGCCTCCTCCACGCGGTGCCACAGCACCAGGCTGCTAGCAGTGGTAGCGACTGTAGTTCCCTAAGCAGCCACTTTGCCTTCTGTGCAGTTCGAGCCACTTTCAGCAGTATTTAATCGCACATTAAAAAAGAAACTGTGCTGCTGCTGAGGAGATTGGGGCTGAAAGACCCTTCCCACGGAAGGGGAACTGAGGATGTGGCACTTTGCCAGGCTTTGAACTTCAGAGCAGTTCAGTCGAGGAGCAAGATCAGTGAGAAGTGTGTGAGGGAGAAGGAAGTTGAGTTAAGGGTAGCTGTACTGAATGAGTGTGGGCAGAGCTGTGTGTTGCTGAGGATCTTCTGTGTGCATTTGGACTCAGCAGTTGTCTCAGGAACACTGGATGAGCATACTGCAAGAATAGGAAATTTATAATCAAACTACTTTGCACAAATTTGGGGCATTGATTTCATCCTCCATTAAACAAGTGTCCTCAGTATGCTTTGTTCTTTGTTCTACTTTGGTTCTTTCTGGACTTTCCCATTTCCTCATTTGCCTGCTGAATTTTCTCCTTCAGCTTCTCAGGTCCTGTTTTATTTTCGGGTTTGTTTTTTGTTTGTTTTTTTGTTTTGTTGTGTGGTTGTGGATTTTTTGATTGGTTAGATTGGGTTTTCTTTTGTTATGGGTGGTTTTTTTTGTTTTGTTTTGTTTGGTTGGTTTCTGTTTGTTTGTTTTGTTGTTGTTATTTTGGGGTTTTTTTTTAATTTGGTTTGGTTTGGTTTGCTTTGCTTTGCTTTGCTTTGCTTTGGTTTTTTTCCCCCCCTAATTATCATAAGAAAAAAATCACCTAATCAAGCATTGGAACAGGCTGCCCTGGGAAGTGGTGGAATTCTCATCCCTGGATGTGTTCAAAAGGCATGTGGATTTGGCAGCTGAGGATATGGCTTAGTGGTGAACACAGCTGTAGTGCATAAACAGTTGGACTCAATGATCTTACAGGTCATTTCCAACCTTAATAATTCTATGATTACGTTTATTTTTACAGTCTAGATTTTATCCATCTCTCCAGCAATATTCTTGAAAGGTGTGTACCTTTCTCCAGCCTCTGTGAGGCTATTTATCTTTTATATTTGTTCACTTTTCTCATGTTTTCTGCGATTGCTTGTTTAGTAATTCTATCCTCCTCTGCAGGTCTCCTTTCCCTTCTCCTTCCTATTGCATAGTCCATCTTTTCCTATCAGTTCCACTTCTCCAAAATTCCACTCACAAATTCCTCTGTTTCTATATTCTCCAAACACATCAGCACATTCTTCCCTACACATCAGCAAAGATTTGGGGAACTTTGAGCAAGAAATCTTTTCTTTGCATATCAGTGTCATTTTGCAGGTAAAAAGAAAAAAAATATTTCTCAGCCCTATAGAGCTGTCTTCTTCCCGTCTGGCTTCGGCAGCAATATAACATAATATAACATAATGCAATGCAACGCAATACAATGTAATACAATACAATACCATACAATACGGTTAATATAATATTTCTGTTTTCAGGTTCCAAATTCCAAGAACTGACCTACATTATATCCAAAAAATTTCCAAATAATAATGGCCAGACTGCTGCAAGATCCATGTAAACTTCAACCCTCAGAATGGTACACCACAAACAATATGCAGCATGCCAGTACAGAGTCCCAGAAATCCAGGTCAGAATGCACGATATATGAAAGTCGGAGGCTGGTGGATGAAATAGAAAAGACAACTCAAAAAACCCAAAGTGATGTCAACAAGAAATTAGGTAATCCCATGTCTTCTGCAAGGGTCAAGATGTGTTGTTTGAGCTAAATGTTCAAGACGGACTTAGCAAATTGTTTGATAATGAATAAGAGCATGTGTCAATGCCATGCTTTTTGATGTCATGGAAAAATCAAAAATATTTTATAAAATATTTTGAGGCAGACTCTTTATTTTTGTGTAAAAAAAAAAAACAAAAAACCCAAACAAAAAAAACACCACAAAAAGCGAACCAAACCTCCTGACACAGGGTTGCTAAACTGTTTCCACACAGCCCACAGCACTATAGGCACTCTTACCACAGAATAAGGCTATTTTTAGCCACATCTAAGACGTGAGCTGTAAAAGCCAAAATGAGGAATATGGGGCTCCTTCAAATGCTGTTTATTGTATCCAAATGATGCAACAATTCACGGGTTGTGGGTGACAAGCCCACAGCCTTTTCAGCCTCAGCTGTGGGTTCGTCTGAAGTGGCTCTAGTTATGGTTACAATGCATTATATACTTTTCATTACAGAGCATCTTAACACGACAACCAATCAATACTTTTACTATTACCTATAGCCTATCCTAACTACTAACGTTACCATATTCATGTTACTATTTCCAATCACAAAAGGTTAGTATGTAACAGTTTAAGCTAAAAGTCGTTTTTCAGTTTTCTTGCAGTGGAAAATTTTGAGATCTTTTCTCTACTTGCAACATTGACTTTTTTGTTTGCCTGTGAAATTTTTTTTGCTTGGTAAAAACATCTTTTGTTTGAGGTGGGTTTATTCTCTGCCCTGAGTCATAAAACCCCTTTCTAACTCATTTGCTCTTTGCTCTCTAGTTATCCAGTAAGACTGCCTCAGCAATTCTTTTCTTCTATATCAAAACTTGCTATCATTTCTATTCCTTCTTCAGATTCTACATGCAAAGATCTTTCTGTTACACATACATATCTGTGAGACCTTCCTGTCAAACCCTTATCCTTCCCAACACTGAGCTACAGTCCTCTTGCTCATAAAATGGGCACATATTAATGCATGTTTGTTATTTTGATTTTACAGAACAGAGACGGGAAGAAATAAAATTCTGGAAGCAAGAATTAGATAACAAGCTGGAACAAATTGTTCATGAGACAGAGATACTGTTGACTTTCAAGAATAGGCTGGAGAGAGCTTTGGAGGGCTGCAAAGAGCCACTTGTCATTGCCCAAAAGTGTCTCCTGTACAGGTGAGCATTCAAGGAGAGGGGAAAAAAAATCTACGTAATGGATTTTTAACAAATAAGAAAAAAAGATTGCACACTAAAAGCCCATCACTCTTTGCAGTGGAGACAGTCTGATTTGGGTGTTAAAACACTGGGGAAAGTGGAACTTCATCATCTTCTGTTAGATGCAGGCATTTGAACAATGTGGCTGACGGTTTTTCCCTTTTTCATGTAGGCAGAGGCGAGTTGGGATTGACTTGGTGCATGATGAAGTGGAACAGGAACTGGTGAAGGAAGCTGAAGTCCTCCAGGGGGTTATTGCTTTACTTGGACGTACATTGGAACAAACAAATGAGCAAATCAGGTGCGGAGGCAAAGAGCATAATAGAACACTAATTAGATGAAAAATAATACAGTCATAATACTAAGAAGGGTCAGGCTGAACACAGATCCTAAGTTATCTTCAATGCTAAACAGTAGCAGGAGGTCAGTCCTAATTCAAACCACTCCATCAGTAATGGTCAGACATTCTGCATGTAGAGTACAAAGTACTTGCACTTGATCCTTGGTCTTCTCATGATCCAGTCCTATGCCTTTAATTTCAATGAGAATTGTACCGTCAATTTATAGAAAGGCAGCTTCATTTTGTAGATTTTGTGACTCGACAACTAAGAGTTCATACTTGAAGATTTCTGTAAGAGCGTTTGAATTACCTACTGCATGTATATACAGTATATATGCATATATACTGCATGTGCATATTAAGGACACCTGTGACCTTTGGTGTCCTTTGTCTAAGGACACTTTTTCTTAGTTTGGTTGTTTCTTCTCCTAGACAAAACCGTTCAGCAAAATACAACCTGGACATGGATCTGAAGGACAAATTCACAGCTTTGACTATTGAGGATTACTGTGCTAGCTTGACAAATGACACTCCTTATATTATCTATGCTGATAATGCCATGAAACTAGAAGGAAAGTAAGTGGTTCTTTAGTTCAACAAACATATGATAATTATATGGATAATATGGGCTGTCCCAGTAATAGCAAGATCAGTTTTGTGTAAAACAGGCTTTATCTTTTTGCCACCTAATTGTTTCTTATACTTCTGTCTGTCACTTTTGTATCTGTATGTCTGTGAAATAAGCCACAATAATATTGCTCCCAGTGAACTGCAGTTTTTAAAAAGTTTTTGAAGCTCACAGTTAGCTAAAGTACAAGTTCACGTATTGCTTAAACAGAGAATAGATTTACTGATCTTAACTTCTTTCCTCTCCCATGGTGTCCCAGTGGGGAGAATGATGGACTGGGACACATGAGGTGTAGACTCAGTTTCTGACTCAGACAGTAACCTGCCAAATGTGCCCATTCTGCATGGGTTAGTTAGAGTGAAAGGTTTACATGGAAAAATAGCTACCACATAAAAATAGGCTGAAAAGAGGAACTATACTGAGAAAGTGTGCGAGAGCCTCAGAAAGTCACTGTTGCTATGCAACAGCTGGCAAACTTGCAACACCAAGAGGCTGACAGCTCTTGCTGCCTGCATATTAGCATGCATCATCAACAAGTTATGGAACTCAGTCCCCACCCAGGGTGGTGCTGCCTGCTATGTGCAAATGACAATTAAAACTTTGTATATCCACTCAATGAAACAAGGAACAAACCCTCTGAGGAGCTTTCCACACCCACCTGCAAGCCACAGCTACACAAGGATGACCCTCTAATTCTGGGGATGCAGTTGGGGCTGGGCTTCTCAACTATTGTTCCAGGCTGTAAATGTACATTTACAGGTAGTGTAAATATCATATAGATGAACTGTGTGAGCGAATAGGTGACTGTGTTGTATAAATAGCTACCTGCTGTTAATAGTTACAGCTTTATTAATGAAAGATGTTCCTAAGAAATATTGGTTATTATGTGTGTTTCCCCTCCACGATAACTTGATCCTTCACCAGGGGAAAAGAAAGTTATAGCAAAGTTGCTCTATGACTCAAACACATTTGTTTTCATCTGACTCTCAACTTCATTAGATGAAGATGTAACTTCACTACAAAATGATTGTGACAGTGTTTCTTTTGTATCTGTAGAACTCCCAGGACATGTGGCACTTACTGGAACATGCAGTTAAAAGTATTGCTTTGTTCTTGATTTTGTGGCATAATTACAGATTTATGAAGTCATACAGGGCCTGCTGCTCTCTGTTGGTGACCATTTACTTTTAATCTCTTTCAGTTTTGTTAGCCCTGAGGACTGGACAGATTTCTCAAACATAAATGTTGAAAAGGCTGACAAGCAGCGAAACAATTCTTTGGCACTGAAGGCATTTATTGAAGGCATCCTCTCACAGACAGCCAATGACATGTGCAAGCAATGTGAGACGGTGAACAATGCTTTTAGAAATAGGGTGAAGGAAGTCAAGGATGCCAAGCACAAGCTAGAGACACTTCTTGCAATGGTAAGTCATAGAAGACAGTAAAAACGTGGAAACACTGGATTTGGGTTACCCACCAGTTTTCCCAATCCAGTGGGTTGCACTTATCTGCCATGTTTTCCTTTTTTCTTCCCTTCTCCCTCCTCCGTAAAAGTCATCTTACATTTTTTTTTTCTCAGCTCTGTGTGCACCACCACAGAGGTGAATTTCTGGAGTCATTCATCCGATATAAATGTTGCTGTAGCCATCAGTAAAGTCAGGATTTTCCTTGTGACTTTTAGTTGCATGGGGCTCCTATAGCTTTTTCAGGATTTTGATATAAGAGCCTTATTGATAAAAGCAGGGTCAACGTGCTCAAAATTTGACACATGAAAACGGAGTATTAATATTAAAAATTAATTGCTGAGCATTAATTTCTGGGTTCACCCAGAACAGTATCATCTGCTTTCCAATGAAGGAATGATATTCCTGGCTAAGCTTTGCAAATATCGTTTGATGAAATAACATAATGAGTTACTGTGATTGTTACAACTACTAAAGATGATGATGATTTCACACATTGTAAGAGGCAGTGTGCAGAATTTCTTTGTTGGATTTCTGAAGGTGATGGATGAGACTGCCTCACAGGAGAAGAACATTGCAGCCTTAAAGAAAGCAATCGTTGACAAGGAAGGACCTGTAAAAGTGGCTCAAACCCGCTTGGAAGTGAGAAACCATCGCCCCAATGTGGAACTGTGCTATGACACAGTGCACAGCAGCCTGATGAGTGAAGTCCAAGAGATTACTAAAAATATTCAAAGGCAAGTGGAAATTATGCAAGAGGAAAATCTGTGGTATAGATTACTGGGTTAATTTAATGTCTCAGCATAACAATGGGTCCCAGCTATTCTCCCTGAAAAGTTGTGAATTGCTTTTCTTTTAAGAGCAGGACACTTTAAGGGAAGTTAATGGATAGACTTTAAGGGAAGACAATGGATATTGTCTCTATGAATCCCTTTCCATCTTTCTGGTTTTTTACTCAGAATTACTAACTCTTATGAGAGAAAATAAACCTATCCATGTGTTTTCAACTAATGCCTGCCTCTATTTTCCCTATTAGATTAAAGGATGCATTGGCACAGGCTCAGACAGAGCTGAAAGGCCTGAGCTGCCGACAGCTGTCCTTGGAGGAAGAGATTAAGGTCAAGGAGAATACACTGTACATTGATGAAGTGCTGTGCATGCAAATGAGAGAGTCTGTTTGCATAAACAATTACTGAAGTCATCATACTCAAGGACATTGTGCTCCAAAGAACCAGCTCCTGCTGAAATGTTATTGACAAACTTGCAAATTTATTGGCTTGGCTCAATGCTGTCTAGTTATGCGAGGTAATTAAAACAGACCTCATACTTACAGCTCTCTGTTTCACAGCTATCTATGCTCTAAAACGTTAGATGAAATCCTCCACTTGGCAATAAAATTCCAGAATAATAAAAATGCCCCTTTTTCCATGTTTCTCTCATGTGTAACCAATTACATCTTTTGCCACTGAAAGGTATCAAAAGGCAACTCTGTGGAAGCTAGAGCAGGAGCGTCCTCATAAATCACTTATTGGAAAGCTGGGCAAGTGGGAGAGATGTCTCCCACTATCAGCCCATGCTATGAATCGGCCATGCTATGCTTTGCTTTTATCTTAGCATCTGCTGCTAAGAACTAGACAGTATGGCCAACTTAACAGGACCTAACTTATCTAACTGATACACTAGATAGTGCATTTGTCTGCATCTGAATTAAGTCAAGGCTGACTTTGGGAAAACCACTTCCTCACCTCATATCTCAGTTTCTCTGTTTGTAAAATGAAAACAATGAGATGGGCTTCAATGGCAAAATGTTTGAAGCTCTACAGTGAGAAGTGCTGAAAAAAGAGGAGGGTCTTATTTCAATCAGAGATGCCTGTAAGGGTGGAAAAGGAGTCACTGCTTCTGTTGGTTCTGGCAAGGAAAAACAAAGCAAGGGCAAGAATAAATAATGCTGGAGACAAAGAAGTCCAGTTCCCAAGTCCAACATTTTAATGCATTGAATTTAAAATTGTCCCTTGCCTCTCTCTTGCTGGAATGATAACTCCCTTTCAGAGGCACTGCTGTCAAAATTCAAATCCCTTTCTAAAGCCCTCCAAAGGATCCATTAATGCAGATGTCACTGGTTGTTCTTCTCTTCTTGTAGTTTATACCATTGGGTAGGTGATGACAAAATAATTCAGTTCTGAGTCAATCAGGTACTTGAATTTCCTGTAAATATCAGCTAACAGCCGCTCCTCTTCAGTGCTGTCGTCTTGGGCTGTATAAATCCTGACCTGTATGCACAAACAGCAGTCATGTCTCTCAGATATAGTGACCCCAACCCATTACAGCTCATGGCAACACGAAGAATCTGTGACTAATAAGGAATTTAGAGAACCAAAATTCCTTGAATTTCAATAGAATCTTGAGGCTTTAGTCTCTTTCCACTCCCAGCTGACTGAAAACTTCATCTCCTGCCAAAGAATTTTTGGGAGGTTTTGGGAGGAATGAGTTAAATAGTGGAAGACTAGCAAGAAGGATTGTAAATCGCTCAGGTGACCCTTTCAGACAGGAATAGTCTTTGATAACCCAGTATGAGCACCAGCCAGTGACCCTCTGGCCTGGACCGAGTTTAACTATGTCTCCCTGGGGGTTGCTCTGGGGATGCCCCAGTGAGCAAAGGAAAGGAAGTAAATTCACTCTTTGTCTTTTAGCTGTGGTTTTGTGGTTGTCCTGGCTGTCTGCCTGTGCTGACTCAGACAGGAAGAGCAAGGTTCTTTTTACCCCCAGAAAGGATGTATCCCTGGGATATGCACAGATCTGTGAGAACCTACTGAACTAAGATTGTAGCACACAAAGTAGCATGTCAGCGTGGTTTACACCAGCTACAGTTGTGGCCTGGCCCCAGTTCAAGACAGAACCCCTGAAGGTTGTGATGTGTTTATATAGTTTTGCAGTTTAGTGGGATTCAGCCCACCTTCCTTGGTTTAAGCATAGACATAAGCACTGAGCCTGAGAGATGACTGAGAAACCCTAGATGTGGGAGAGGGCTTGAACTAGAGGTGACAGAGGGAATGCAGTCTAGGAAGGACGTCTGGAATTATTGGGACTTCATAATAAACTTCTATTGTAGCTGTATGTGGCTAAGTAGGTTGGAAAGCCATATTTCTGTGAATGCTTCCCAAGCTCTTTAGTACTAAGGCATAACATAACATAGTTATGTTAACATTAAGGTATAACATAGTTATATTTACATTTCTGTAAGTGACCTTTACCTGGGCATGGGGACCTTTGGGAATAGGAGCAAGAATGGGGAGTTTTGAAGCACAAAGTCTTACCTTTATGGTAGTCAAAATGCATTTCCGTTCTGCACGGTTTTGTAGCAGCCTCTCCATAAAGCTGACACTTAGAAATGCCCAGACTTTCAGAAATAACAACCTCTTGCATGATAAGATAAGCTGCAGCAGCTCATTGTCCAGGAACTCGTGGTCATTGTTCAATTCAAGTGTTAATTTCTTTAAAAAAAAGAACACTGTTAGTACTACTAACAGTATCACTAACAGGATTACTAACAGGATGTTGTGTGCAGTAACTAGAATACAAATAGTTTTCCAAGTTAACCAACAAAAGCAAGTGTCAGCAGATCAATTTTGTACCTTGACATTAGCTGAGCTTCTGTTTTGCATTATGACAACAGTGTATGTGCTACAGTAAATCACTGTCTTGTTAAGATGGGGTGATCTCTTGTGCATTTATTAGAAAACGCTGCACCCACAGCCATACCATGATCTTATCTGACATAATGAGAATTACCTGAGAGACAAGAGTAGAGCCAATGATGGTTTCTAGAAAGCTTTACATATTTCTTTTGTTTATTGGAAACTGCAATGGAACAGGACTTACAGAAAGCTGTCAACAACCATCAGGTGTAAGGCCATGTGTTTCCCTCTGGCATGCAAAGACCTGATGCTCACTTACGTGGGTCAGCTGTTGCAAACCTTTGGTGACACATCCCCTGTGACACCAAAGTGCTTTGACATGAGCACTAGTTAATTTAGATGTGCTGTAGGACATTTGTGCATTGCCAAAATAGAGCAGCCTGACAGCATTATGGTGGGTTGTAACTGGACGAGGATAATTTCATTAACTACACTATGGGTGAAACACTGAAATTACTCACTTAGGAAAACTGCCCTCTGAACGTTAAACTGAAGCTGTCAGGAACCTCTGTTGCTGAGTGCTGTTACACAGAAGGCCTATATGATTACTTTGTTTAGCTTTGTGACACTGCAGTAGGTGTCCCTATCGTTTCCCTTACCTGCAGGCCATGCCAGTAAGCTGGGAGAAGGTTGGTGAGAGTAGGTCTCATTGTCCAGTCTGGGTCACTGAAATAGCAGCTCCGTAGGCTGACGCTCCTAACTGGGATCTCCACCAGCAGGATCCTAGCTAGGTGATCATGCTTCATGACTCTTTCAAAGAAGAAATTCACGTTCAGTTTTGGGGCTCTCTTGGCCAGGTTTGCCCATGACGTTCCTGAGACCATTTGCCCATGAGGGTCATGGATATGACACTTGATATTCAAGGTGCACAGCGAATGAGAGCTGTGCTCCCGCAGGATGTCCAGCAGTTCATCAGAGATGCAGTTGTAATTGAAAGTCAGGATGGTCAGCCTGTGGAACTTAGACATAGTTTGGTGGAACAAGGCACTGCTGTAGACAGAAAGGTGGAGACTGAAGAAATCCTCAATATTGATTTCAGATATAAAGCTTCTATTTGTCAAGCTGCTCAGAGAATTCAGAAGCTCACAACCTTCTTCCAATGTTATTCTCGCTCCTTTTAAGTTAAGATAATCAAGTTGTTTGCTCATTCTTTTCAGGAAGGCAGCTAAGTTCTTGATAAACTGAGCCCTAACCACGTTTTTCCAGATCAAGCAATCTAATTCTACGTACTTGATGCTCAGGGATACTAGGTGGCTATTACACTTACCCAGGTGTGAAAGAAGACCTCTCATAATCACTTGAAATTTTTTGATAAAGGGAGTATTGTAAGGATTTGATAACTTGATCTCAAGGTGCTTCAAATACTTGCCAAATTTCTTGGTATACCACAGTGCACTTTGAAACTCCAATGTGCGTGCCCTTGATGGTTGGCCATAGAATGTGATGGTTCTGCATCTCCAGAGAGATCCAGAGTCCATGGTGCAACTCCATTTTTTGCAGACCAAGGCAGCCCGAGATCTGTCCCTGTCATCTAACCAATGGAAGACATGCCTCAGACAGACATCAGGTAGATAGGCCCAGGAGCTTTGCTCGGGTTCACTGTCATCTTCCATTGAGAGGATTTCTCTTCTGGGTCCTGAGTCAAACCAACATGCAGAAAGCTGTGGGTAGATTTCTTGCCAATCCCAACATAATAGGCTTCTAAACAAAGGGATGAAAGTTTGCTTCTTCACAATCAAAACCAAGAACCCTTTGCTTCTGCACTCCAGCTGACAAAGTCAAACAAGCTCTTGAGTTGAAACTATCGTCTTACCTAAATCAAAAAGAAAAAAACAAAGAGTGAAGGACAATCACGGTATAAGCACAGGACACATCTTTTAACTTTTTGGCCTTCATCTTCAGTCTAGATAAACAGTGAAATGGTATCAACTGGTGCTACAGCAGCTACACCTTCTACAAAAAACTTTGGTTAGCATCAGCTGCAATTAATTGATCATGGTTTGTGGTCTGATGCCTAGTGTTTAAAAGTACTCAGTTCTTTGGGCTTGAACAGGACAATCAGTGCAAAATTAGCACTAATAAGTACTAATGACTTTTCACAGCTTTCTGGGGTACCATTCCATGACAATTCCTTAGATTAAGGCTGGATAAAAAAGTTGAAATGGACGGAAACAAGAAGCGCACCATAAGAAGAAGAAGAAAATACACAGATCCCTGCGAGTCTGTTTACAACTACAAAGGCACAGGTATTTCTATTTTAATTTTATAAACGGGCATGAAAGGACAGGCTGACAGCACAGTTAAGTTCAGCCTGCTGTTTGTCTTTTGGCCTACAGTTCTTAGGTCACACAGAATTTCTCTGCCTGTACACATACTCTTTTCAATTAGCACCGTTTTTATTCTTAGGGAATCCTCTGCCCACTCTTGCCATTCAAAGTGCCAATCCACATCCCCAGCTATCAAGGTAATCCTTAGAAACTGAGCATGTGGTCTGATTACTACCCAACTCTTTCTCTTTTATCTAGCATCCCCAAGAAGAGGTCTTTGTTTTGCAGAACTATTAGTCATTTAGGTCTCTAGATCAATGTCAAAAAATCCAAGCCAAGTCTTAAAATATGGTGCCTAAAGCTCCAGTTTGCTAGTGAGAAGAACCTGAAACTTTTGCTATAGAGATTAAGGGTGGGGAGGACACGGGGGAAGAGGTCTAACACTTCAGCTACCTGGAAGCCCTGAAGAGAATGGACAGAGGAAAGTGGAACAGAATATAGGGCTTCAGAACAGAGAAACACATGTTAATAAAAGATGTTTATTACTCTACACTCATCATTATTAGTGTGCGAATACAAAGTGGTACAAACAAACACCACCAGGTGGAATTTTTTTAAAATCAGAGTTCTTATGAATTTGTAAAAAGTATGTTTGTTTATAAGCCAGTGGTGAGATTCAAGAGGTATCCTGCAGTGTTGGGTTGGCTTCCCCATCACTATAAGGAAATCTTAGGTATGGTATTTTAGCTGTCAGCTCTGAGTTTAACTTGGTGGGGGAAAAACAAATATTTGGAAAAAAACCCCAGTTCTTTCTAGAGCAATTTTTTTTAGGCAGAAGTAATTTAAAGATAAATTAATACTTTGCATGTACCAAATCAAAACAAGAGCCCCCGCCGCTGAACACGGGGCGGGGGACATCCTTTGCCCTTGGCCCTCTTTGCTGCCGGATTTGCTTCAGAGGGCATCCCGGATGGTTTACGGTCCCACACGGACAGTTACAGTAGCTGTCTTCTCCAGCATGAGCTGCAGAAGCCCGTGGAGTAAAAGCAAACAAACAAAAACCTTCTAAGACTTTGACCGATAATTACCAGAACTAACAGGGGCTGCGGCTTGGATACCCAAGCGGGCAACCCAGCCTGAGTCCTTTTACTCCTCCAGCCGCCGCGGATCTCCGGGCCGCGGTGGGCGAAGGCGCCAGAGCCGCGGGCGGGGGCAGCGCGGCCCCTGCGGTTGCGCCGCTGGCCCGGGGCCATTCCCCTCAGCCCCGGCACGCGCCGGCTAACGGCAGCTGAGCGCTCGCGGGGCCCAGCCAATCCGCGGGCTCGGAGGTGGCGGCGCGGCCAATCCGCGGGCTCGGAGGGGGCGGCGCGGCGTTCGAACGCGGCGGCGGCGCACAAAGCTCGGTCCCGAGCTGGGTCCCGGTTCCGTCCGGCGCACTGAGTAAGTACTGCCCCGAGCAGCGGCCGGTCGCGACCCTCTTTTCCCGAGCTTGTCTCCCCCGTCCTTGGCGGTGCTTTTCGCGCTCGTTTCTACCGTCCCTGTGGGCGCAATAACGGCACCGGCTGGGCCCGCCCAGCGCCCCCGTGTCCCGTTAGCCCGATGTGGCGGCACGGCGGATCTACCGCGGCTGTCGGCGGGGAGCACGGCCAGTGCCAGCAGAGCGGGGTCCCTGCGGCGAGAGCGGCTCGGACGAGGCCTGAGGCTGGGCGTGTCCAGTGTCCCGGCCGGGGGCTACCCCAGACCGCCGTGGCCTCCGGAAGAAATAGAGCACCGAGCTATCCTGTGCAATACCCGTTTGATAACAGATCATTGTGACCGTGCGACAGCAGCGGCTCTCTCGGGCCATTTCACCTGAATCGTATTTGCTAGCAAGGGAAAATCAAGAATTGAAAGTATATATGTCCATATGTTTAAATTGTCATATGTCATATAGATAACTAGCATTTTAGCCCTTTCTAGTGAAGTCTTCTGCCAGTAATAATCCTGTCTGTTTCAGGACTTAGGTATCCACAGTAACGTATCCAGTATTGTAACTGTGACCGAAGCAGAAGCCTGCAGCTAGCAAGTGCGGCAGGAGACAATAGCAGCTGCATAAACTTGTCTCACAGTGGAGGGTTGTTCTGATTAAAGAAGGCAAAAATTTGGGATATCAGATCTTGATCTGAGACACAAATAAAAAAAAAAAAATGCACTCATAGAGCATCCTACCTCTCAAAATAGAGTCTTGCAGCGGAATTGCAATACAAGGCTTCTTTGTGGACCTGCACAAACCTAAATAGCTGTAGAAATCAACCCTGTTCTCTTTCAAGACTCCAAGTAAAAGTCTGCTCTGGTTTTCTTGTTTCAGGCAAGTGTAACTAAATATACTGTGTAACAGTTTCAATTTCTCTTTTTTTTTACTCTGCTTTGTACCTTGTTCTGTCTAAGCTTTGCTCTCATCTTGATTGTTTTAGAAATAAAGTTGACCAAGAACAGGAACAAGATGGCGTCTGTGCTCCAAAATGTCAAAGCAACCGTGGTGTGGCGGAAACACCAGCTCCTAGCTGACCTCAATGAGAATGAGAGCCCTGTGCCTGACAAATTCAAGAGAAGGGCCCCTCTGAGTTCTCTCAATACCATTCGCATGTCTTTAAGGAAACGGGTACCATTAAAGCGAGTAGAGCTGAATTTTCATAAAACCCTAACTAGGGAAAGTCTGGAACCAAGACAGAGGTGCCAAACTCTTCACACTATTAAAAGAACAGCTAAATCTGCTTTTGGAACAGTGTCCCAGGTATTTTGCCTTTGCAGTGGAACATAGATGGAGTTTCACTTTGCTTCAACTCCAGTACTAAGATTTCTGAATTGTGTATTGTGTGCTATACTCCGGAGAGTCCATTTCCACACACTTGCACAGCTTAGTAGTTGTCTCATAGCAACTAACTTTTAAAATCTTTAACATCTTTTCCTAAAGTATAGACAGGCAAATTATGGATCTTGCAGAACATGGAGGAAGGTGAAAACATTTTATTTTATTATGAAATAAGAGCTTTTCTCCTACTATATTTAATCATATGTGGCAGAGCAGCCTTCACACAGAGAAGGCTGGGTAGAGATTGCCATCGCTTGCAAAGAATTGTTACTGAGAAATGTGCAGCACTTTGGATTTTTTTTCTTTTATTCATTCTCCTGTACCAGTACTATTTACTAACATGTTCTTTATTATAGTTAATCTAAATTTAGACTGACAAAACCTGCTACAAGGTAGCAGGGTAGCAGATTCAAGCTTGCACTTCCCTTTCTTGGAGACCTCGGATTTCCAGTATAAGAGCAACAGGACCTTTGTTCCAGTGCCTGTTCTGAAGTCCTTGACGAGTGCCAAGGGTTAGGGAAGCAAGTGACTCCTACAATGCAAATGAGTAGAGAGGTTGAGATGCATTCATGTTATTGAAACCTGATATGAGAGGGGAAGCTAGGAATTCAGCCCAATTATTCCTAGTCTTCCTGGTTCCAAACTTGAGGCTGAGTTCATTTAGCCTAACATATCTAATGCTTCTTTCAGAAAACACAGAAATCTTGCCAAAGCCCAGTACGCTCAGTGGTGACCCTTCCAGCTGAACCCAGCAGCAGCAGAAGCTCTACGACAAGTTCTATCAAAAAAAGAAGTACTACACCTCAAACACCTTGCTATAAGAGTGTTACTCCAGCAGCCAGTTCCAAAGGCACTCCAAGGTCCAGCAAAAGGGCCTTGCTTGGGCCAACAAGGGTGTCAGAACATAGAGAATGGTGGGATTTCTCATCCTGGCTTGGTAAAAATGCTGTCTCTCTCCGGAGATCCAGAAGAGCAGCAGCACTGAAGAGCCCTTATTCATCACCTGCTACTTCCAGCAGAAAGATGTAAGTCACACTCTCTTGTAAATATTTTTTCATTTAAAAATTTACTCTGATTAGAGTATCTGATAAAGTGAAAGGCAAAGTATGAAGTTTTCTGTCCTATTCCACTGAAGGTATGTGCTGCTTGAATAGTTAAAAGTAGTTCCACCTCTTTATAGACAGGGATTGAGCTCTGCATAAAGCTGAAATATAAAAAGTAATTTTTTCCTAGAGACATACCTGAGTTCTTTGCTGGTGCCTTTTGGGTAAAGGAAAATGGTCTGTATGTATCTCACTCTGACTGAATTGTAACTTTTCTAAAAAGATAAGTTAGCTATTTGTATTGCAAAGATACCAGGAATAGCTCTGCTTATGCTGAGTTCTTTATAGAATATAGGGAGATTCCTTCCTTAAAGAACAAACTCAAATTAGATCAAGGGAAATATTTAATAATGTGCACATAGGTTTTTCTTTTGGTCAAAGTCGCAAGGAAGGTTAAAGCTAGAAGTTGAATCCAAGCCTTGTGAATCTGAATCCGGTGTCTGAGTTGGAAGACAGCTGTGTGAGGGATGAGTGGAGACGTGAAGCAGCTGGCCAATGGAATTAAGAGCATAATTGCCACTGCCCTAAACTTCTCTGGGTAAAGTCTAGCAGTATCAAAAATGGTACTGCAGGGATGGAGGCTAGAGTAGTGTCACCTCGTCAGCCTGTCCTACTTGATCTTTAGCAACAACCATTCTGTTTGCAGAGAGTTTGACTGCGAGTTGGAACTGGTCTCCTCAGGGATTTGCCAACTGAAGTGTATCTCCCAAGCATTCGATGATGCCATTGTGAAAGAGGAGAGGTAAATACTGCTAAGTGTCCCTCAGCTTTTGGCACAGGTTACCTGCCACCTGGACATAGCCAATTGCAGGCTAAGTAGTCTCTGTAACTCGGGATGAGGAATAGTTGCAGAACTTTTTCAGGTGTAATGTTGTAATCCATTTTTTTCTTCAAGATTCCTGGGAAGATTAAATCTGCAGTTGGATTTGCAGCTTCTAAAACCTGTCAAATTCTCTTCTTGTCTTCAGTTTCCTTGTTGTGGAAGTCAGATTTTTAGCAGAGAGAGCCTACCTTTGACTTCGTGTGAGAACAGTACCTCCCTGACCCTTGTCTAAAAGAGGTGCCAATCCAGGCTGGGGGAGGAGGTGGAAAAATTCCAGTGTATTGACACAGTCATCGATGTCTGCACATCTATAAAGAAACATCCTGTTATTATGTAGCATTATGTTAACAAACAGTCCATAGTACCCAGATGAAAAAGCCTCTTATAAAACACCTTGGTTAATCCACAAGGTGGGAGGCTGCTGTATTTGTGAAGGTTATGTCGTTCTGAATTAGACACATTAAGAAAGTAAAAATTAAAGGTCAGAAATCTTGTCACAGAGTGATTCCCTAAAATTCTTCCTCTCTTAGAGCACTTGATGCCAAGCATTCCATCACTAAATGTCAAGCACCTCAAATTCTCTAGAGAGCGTTTAGCATCAAGTACTTTACCTACAAAGAGGTAAGGGCTTAATATCCCAGATAATTGCAAAAATTTGTACCAATGGGGCCATGTCTAGATAACTATAGATTAAACCTTGGATCAAGTTAATTTTATCTACTATCTATTCATATCTACTGAAAGTTTACTAAACTCACTCCTAATATTCTCCCATCTGCTAGTGATATGACAGTTCCTCTCATTTGTAACAGAAGATAGTAGCAACCAGGTAAAGTAGTTGTTCACTTACCTTGTCTATGCTTGCATGCATTTGTGGGGAGGAAAAACTGCTGTTTGGAGTGCTGCTTTAAGGTAGTATTATGTAGAACCACAGGCTTCTTCCTTCATATTCTCTGTGGCCATCTCTGCTACAGCAGATTGTTGTGCAGCTGTAAAACTTCGCCTCCAAATTGTGGATTAGTGAGTCCTTGTGGGTTCACAATGAACCTCCTATGCAAATATCAGCTTTTCTCACCCCAGACCAAAAAATGACTGGTACTAATCCTTTTGTCCCTCAAGTTCTCACTGGTTACTAATGATCACAAAGCATGGGAGAACCAACCATTATCCTGAACTGTCTGATTTTACAGCCTTCCTTTTCCATCTCTCAAATTTTCATAGCAGTTGAGTCCATGCTGTCACAATTAACAGCAGCTCATAACTGTATTGGTGGCATTTTGAAACACAGCAATTGCACCCAAACGGCTGTGACATAAATATCTTCACCCATTGTGTTGGAAGTGTTTTTTTGTTAAAGGGGAAGATACATCCTGAATATTAGATCCTATTTTAGCAACAAAGATAGGGGCAAGACACTTTGCTGTAACTTTTCAAGAAGAATGAGAGCGGTTTCAAATGCTGGACTAATGCTTTCTGCAGTGATCTGTACTGCTTCCAAAATTTGGTCCAGTACTCCTGCATGTGTAGATGCATACTGTGTGCTCTTTATTGCCTCGCTGCCTACTGGAATAACTGTGAAATGAATTTTTTGGAGGTGCCTTTAGTCTTGCATGAGACTTTCTGTTCTGGTATGCAGTTGCCAGGAGTTGTAATGTTAGTGCTCCCTTTTAATTTTTTTCATGACGAAGTAAACCTTGATCTCGAGTGATTGTTTCCATTTCCAGCTCCATGTATTGTTCTAATGTTTTGCATTTTAATGAATTAGATTATATCACAAGAAATGCGCCTGTTGCTAGTTAAAATTTACTTAATTTGTGTACTGCCATTTATGTTCACTGAAGGTAACAAAATATTTTCTTGCTAGTGTTTAGAACAGTTACACAGTGAAAGTGTACCAGACCTCTTCCTTTCTCCCATCTGCTCTCCAGCAACTTGTAGGACAACCAGTTGAGTAACTCTACTGACTTCATGCTGCTAATGGTAGCCCTGTTGTTCTTCTGCAGGCAAGAAGCAATATCAAACTACTACTATCTAATGGCACAAAACTCCGAGTCTGTACATCCCTCCCTGAAACTGTCTCAAGCTATCAGAAGGCAAGCAAAGAAACTCCATCAAGCACTTGGTACCTAGACAGAAATGGCTGTAACTGTTTTTTCATGTTTCCAAGTTTATGAGCACATGTAAAGGAGAGGTCTGTAGAGCACCTGAAAGGCTGCACTCTATACACTTAAATGAGCCATTACACTTTTCTTTTTTATGAAGAAGCTCAGGACTTCCCTTGCTTTCTCTTTTCAAGTAAAGAGAGAATCAAAATACACCAACCACAGTGTATTATCTCCTGCTGAGATGAGGGAACAGTCTTGAAAGTGACTTGCATTAGGGAGTAAGTACAACACTTTCCATGTGAAAAAGATTGGTCTATTCTTTTGAAAGCTTATGTTGTTTTTATTTTTGTTTTTTTTTGTTATTAGCAAACTAAGAGTTATTCATCATATCAGCTGGAAATTCATAAAAGTAGTGGCTTCTTTGAATTCTAAGCAAAACTGCCATTCCAAAGCAACAGGTTTCTGTGGAGTCACTCATGGCACAAGAACAGAGCCATATTAGGACTCTCACTTCATGGCCTTAAGGATTAGCCTAACTAATACTATTTTTAGGTAGTTTGGTTCCAGACAAATCAGAGCAACTTCGTTATTTCTTACTGCTGCTTTAGATAGCATCTTGGCAGTTGAGTTAAACATTGCTTTTGTGCTGCCTCTGTCTTTCAGTTCTACGTGGAGATTTGTTACTACAGTTAATGTAACTTCTTGCAACTACTAATATCTATATATATCTATATGAATAGCTAATATCACAGTGGAAGTATTTTGGTTATGTATACTTAGCATTTGATACCTGCACTTCGCTTCTAATTACTTAAAAAAAAATTAACATTCATTTGACAAGCCTTTTTTGGTAGGTCATTCAGTATAACAAAGTTTAGTCTTTCAAACTAAAGCAAATATTTCTCAAGTTTTTAAAATTCAACAGCAGGGCTTTTTTCCATGGTAAGCTTTGTACAGGCTTCTCTGATTATATTCGCTCTAAAATAAACCTTCAAACGAAAGGCTGATTTGGGAAATCTTGCTCTACTTGATAATTTTTAAGATGTGCACGTGACCTAGTAGTTCCAGTGTTACTAAAATTTTAATGGTGTCAATATAAAATGTCAATAAATATGAAAAGCAGTAAATTATGATTTATATGTAAGTACTGATATTAAACTTAGTCACAATTTTTTTTCCTTGTCAAATGAAACCATTTTAAAACACTGAAACTGTTAATGAGGCCTGGAAATATGAAAGCAACCCTTCTAGCCTGAAGACTTCTATACCTTTATAGATTTTTAGCTTCTGTTATTTCTTGATGTACTGTTTGTGTGTGTTTTGTGGGCTGGTTTTTAGGGTTTTTAAACAATTTCTCTATATGGAAGTATAGAAAAGTATACTATCTCCAAGTTATTCTTTGCATGTCCTGAAACTATAAACCTTTCATGAAAATGTTGTCTTATTAGTGAAATGCCTTCTTCTATGACTTTTGAAAAGGAAGGAGGGTTGGAGTTTTTTGAAACCTTGACCTTCAGTCTAAGTATTATTTCAGACAGATCAAACAGCCTCTATGATGTTTCCACCAGCTACTTGGACATGTACAATTATGATCAAATATTTATCAAATTACTGGTAAGAATAATCAGTGACACTGTTTGTTTAAAGGCAAGGAAGGTTTTATTTAAGTGGCCAATCTGTTTTAAGATTTTAAAAACCAGCTCACATCAAAATCTATAGCAGTTGTAGAAATCTTACTCCTTATTTCATATTAAGAAATTCATTATTGTACATTTTTGAATCTTTACAAGGTAGCCATAAGAAATATAAACATTTGTCACCAGATAGAACCTTCTCACTGACAATATTTAAAAGTATGCACTTAATAAAACTATAGACTGAAAGAACACCTACAATTTCAAGTTTTCTTGTGTGAATTCAGTTGTAAGGGGACTGCCCCTTCTCTTCCCCACAAATAGAAAAACAAGTTATGCATAAGCCTTGGGGTTCTGTGAGAGGAGCCATTCTGGGCTGTACACCAGTCATCCAGGAATAACCCTACCTTTCAAACTTGCTATCTGTAAATCATTTCTCAATGCTGCAATCTCTGGTAGACAATCTCCCAGCAGGTCACAGTAAACCTGCCTCTCTCTTTTCTCCCTCCTATGTTCTATACATCCATACTAATGACAAATGAACTGTAAAATTTATCTTCCCCAGTAATAATTCCTGTCTGTTGGGCTTGACCTAAAATGAGTGGAAGGGCCAACACATGCTCTCAATTCCAGACCCCATGGCACAGGATTCTAGCTGTTCCAGGCATTATTTCTGAAAAACGAATCTTTTCATCCAGAAAGATATGTTATTTTTTTTCCATTTTTATGGGGGTTCTGAATTTAGGCTGATCTGTAGGAATTTATAGTTACCTCGAGTGACTAAACATCACAGAAGTCTTAATTACCTTGACAAATCCACTATTTCTGCTTAAGCTTTGACCACAGACCATGAGGAATCATTGCTCTAGAGAAGCTGAGAAAGGTAGGCTGGAAAGTTTATAGGAATTCTATCCTGTACCAGCTCCAGATGAGGATCAAAGTGCCACTTTCTCCCCTGCATGCCTGACATGAACAATTTAATGCAGAGATCTTCAGTTCATACACCACATGTCACTGTCTAATCAGAAAAATTATGGAATTGTGGTGTATAATCCTCATCTCTCCATTATCAAGCCAATGAGTTTACCAAAAAGATACCCATGCTCCAATCATCTAGTCCTATGACGATGCACTCACCTTTCTGCAGCCTAGATGCCAAGAAGGAAAAAAAACTGGGGAAAATCATACTTGTTCAGTAACAACTGTTGGACCTACAAATTTTGAAACTTAAAAATACCTACTGGTTTCAGATATTTTAAATGCTTATAAAAAAAGCTTTTAGCAAATTTAAAACAGAAAACTACATAGAAAGAAGGGGGAAAAATAATTTTTCCCTTTATAAATTTGTTCCATGAAGGACATGATGATACTATAGATCTAAGTATTGAGGATTTGTTAAATACACACATTCGTAGTGTCCTGGCTAAAGAAAGACTGCAATGTATAAACAGGAGAACTTGTTCACTAGTAATGACAAACAAAGGCTATTTTGCAGAATAGTGGGGCTTCTGAAAAAAATGTCGTTGTCCTGCATAGACCAGGGTGTGTAACTTTTTTTCTCTAGTTTATAGATAGTTCCCCTTCTACATAACCAGTGAAAGTTTTAGCTGTTTGGAAGTGACTTCTCTAGGTATTAGAGGAAAAAGTGAAGTAATCTGTATAAATTAAGACTAGTTTAATGTAAACAAATAAAAATGACAGCTCTCATGAACCCCAATGAATAAGAATTACCAGTACTTTGTCATTTCCACACCTAACAGAATTTTATGCTGAATAGATATAAACCATGCCACAAAACTAAACAGGAAGACTTTGGTCAAGCAAAAATCTATTCTAAGAGCACTAGTGTATGCAAACAAAAATGTCATTCAAAATAAGCAGATTTGGATTAACATCACTATTCAATTCTGCAATCTATACAATGATATCTTGTTCCAAACCTACCTAGCTAGACAACAAAATTGAACAGACAGCCACTGTTGCTGTGTTTGAGTTGGTTTTGTTTTTTTAAATGTATATAGGTTACAAATTTGCTGTGAGAGCAGAACCAAAACTTAAGTGTCTTCCAGTAGCTATACACACGTACACACACACAGAACCAAAACACCACAGTTGTGAAGGTGTGTTTTCACAATATCTCCAATAACTCTACCACTGCTATTAATCACAGCCATTTTTTTACAGTAATTTAAAATGGATCCATATCAACAGGACGAGAAGTAAATGCTTCCAACTGTGGCTTACTTGCACTGTAGCATTAGCACTAACAATTTTGCATTTTACAATTTCATTTATGCTTCCTCCATTCAGCATGTTAAAAGAATGTGCTTCTCTGTTACACACTGGAGGCACTAAACAACTTATGGTGCTGAAACGGGTAAGTCTAATGTATGTTCTGTGGGCATACACCTCTGTCCCTGTCCCTTCAATGTATGCTAAAGCACTTTCATTGTCTGTATAGTTTAAGTGCTGACTGCACAGAAACTACAGCAATGAGGACTTGCAATCAAGAATAAGATGACTGTAGGATCAAACTTACCCTCAGCAAATGGCCTGCCTAGGAGACTGATTTTCTATGAAAACACAAGTAGAACTGAAATCCAATAGCAAGCTGAATGCCTGTGAATGACTGGATGCAGTTTCATGTGGACAAGTGTGTAACTAAAATGCCTGTATCACTATTTTGCCAGAGTGCACAGCTGGAGCATGTGATCACAAGATAAACCATTCCAGCTATGAGCAGTCAGCAGTGCTTGAATTATGCAAATGCCATATAAGCTCTCATATACTGTATGAGAACAAACTTAGGGAGAATATTTTCAGCTTGATTTTAATACCATGTTGTAGAAACTTTGAAATTCTTACCACACACAATCACACACACACACACACACACACACACACACACACACACACACGTTTTACTGCTATTAGCTCCTAATATTCTTAAAGGAAGCCAGCAGAGTGACTACTGTAAAGGTGACCCGGTTATTAATAGAAATATCAGAGTCTTCATGACATGGAACCCTGTAAAATGACATTATGTCTCCAAGAGTAAAAGACAGCCCTTTATAACCTCGGAGATTTTTCTAACCTTGTACTCAGACACTATTTCCTTCAATACAGTCACAGAATTACACAGATTCCTCTTTTGAAAGGAAGTAGACCTTTCTACTACAGCAATTTAAAACAAAAAAATAGGTTTAAGTCTCTTGGGTGATAGAGGTAGATGACTAAAGCAAGAGTAGCTTTGAACAGAAATAGCGATTACTGTCAGGAGACATGCTACACAACACCCAATGCCTACAAAGAACTTTTCGATCAGTCAATATTTTAGACTCTGCAGCAAACTTTCTGAGTAATTTTCCTAGTAAGTTCCTCTCTCACAAGCCTTGGATTCCCATGCTATTAAAAACTAACAAGCAGGAGCATGCTAACAGTAAATTCACTAGGAGATGGAGGTTGGTGCCACCGTGCAACCTCCTCCTAGTGCAACACAGAAGAGAAGAAATGGACTATGTGATTAGAATTAATACATGCAATGGACTGAGACAGAACATGGAATAAATCCTTCAATTTCATGGGTTCAAAAGCAATGATACTACTGGGAAAGCATTTGTAAATGTAAAGACTGATTCAATGTAGTTTGCAAACTACCGTTCAATTAGCTTTTGTAGCAAACCCTAGAGCACAAAACCCCAGCCCCTTGAAATATATTTACCTGCTCCCAAAGAGTGTTTGCTACCAAAATTTTTACATCTTTCTTTAATCTTCAGCAGAGATTACCCCTTCCCTTAAAGGAAGCATTAGAAAACAAAACAAAACAAAAAACCAACTACTAATGTGCCAGACATATTTCAGGAAGTTTGAAATAGGCAACTGACAATCTTGTCAAGTAATGTCTGAAAATATAAATCAAAGATCACCACTTACAAGCTATTTTGCTATCTCTTAATACAAAAGCTACACTCCTACACCCTTCCAAAAGTCCACTGAAGCTTCAGGGTTAACAGGGAGTATAGACTTACTTTACTTCTGCACTGTCTTATTACATTTCCATTGCATTTCTTGTTTTACATGTTAACTTTCAAAATCATTCACCAACTCAGTGAAAGACTCTTTCTGGTCCAGCAAAACCTGAAAGGGAGATGGAGAGGCTCAACACCCTCTCCACTCCAATTCCCTGAAATAAAAAACAAACAACAAACCTGGAAAAGGAATGTCCTTTAGACTTCAAGCTTTTTCCGTGTCAATATTATATATTTTTAACTCTAAAAAAATGGGTTTTTATGTGCACTTATAACTTCATTGCAGGTTTTAAAACATGCGTCAGTTTAGTCATTAAAGTTCTCTTGATGAATTTCCGTGGAAGTATCTGCATGAAGAATCTGCAAACTGCTACTATGTTAAAGTAACTATAATGCTTAAGAAACATTACTACTTAGGGAAAACGTCACATTTTACTTCCAGTAAGTCCATTGAGAGATCAGAGAGAAATTTAAATCAGTAGAAAAATGTCTATTTGGCACCTGTATTTTTGAATGTTTCCACCCTTTGAAGCTCAAATTGCTATAATTCTGAATGCTACAGATTGTCTTAATACAGCAGTTGCTGTGAAGCATGAGAAGGTAAACAATTTAGCAATTTACTTAATTACCTTTTTTTCCCCTTCAGTGTAAAGATTCTAGTTAATAATTAAAAAAAGTAACTGCTCTGAAGTTTGCAGATCCCTTAGTAAAACGGTTCCTTTTAACTTGCCCTCCTAGGATCTGACTCTCGGACTGAGATCATCAGAGCCATCTTTGGAGTAGTCCACACATTTTTGCACAGTCACCAAGTTCCACCAACAATGTGATCTTTGTACAGTTGCACACTACTTTGTTTACAACAACACTAACTGTGTTCAAACTGTGGCAGACACGTACATTTTTAACATGAAGTTTTTATGTTTGGTTCACAAGTGAAGTTCTCTCTTTTATTTTTCCAGCACCTCACACAAACATGAGTGCCCATGTTGGAGTCTCTTGACCAACACTTTAGGCTGAAAAGAAACCTTGAGTTTAATGCACCCAGAAGGCATCTTGTTGTACAAGTCAGAACCACCTGTTATTGTAGCTTCCACTGCTGCTTCCCTTTATCACTTTTATTGAAAAGTGAAGTGGAAACAGACATGACTACTTAATGCTTAAAGTGTAAACCTTCTCTGTAACCTGTCGGACCTACCCTTTATACTGTTGGGTGCAGCTAATTAGCTGATACCACAATCCTTCATAGTAAAATCAGTATCTTTTCCTCTTATTGCACATATTATAACTATTCCACAAAATAACCTGTTGCTATGATGATAAGCTTGTGATAGTTTTAGATTGTTTTAATCTTCCTCAATAAACATGATAAGAGGAAGAGACTGAAAGTGCCCCACTCGGTGTAAGAAGGCAGATTTGAGAACAGGGAAGACTCCAAGGTACAAATTCCTGTCTACTTCTCTTAGTTTGGAGCTGCCTAAATACTATCTTTGAGGCATGCCTACGAGTTTAATGGGGTGCACCCAAGATCTACATTCCCAATCCTCCTAGGGAATAGATTCAAATTTGTGAACTCCACCTCGAACCCAAGCAACGGAAGGCAAATGCCTGTCATGATCTTTGTCTGATTCAGGCTGGCTCTGAGCACGCTCTGGCTTGGGGTTTGAAGAAGGTGGGTCGGGTTGCTGTACAGACATAGTCCGGCGGAGATGGTTTCTCTTGCGCAAAAACTCAGGTTGTGAGTGGAGGCCAAAGCTGCCTTTTCTCAAAATCATCCGAGAGTTGTTCCTTTTGGGTCGTGAATGGAGACTGAACTCCAGCGAGGCCAAGTGGGCTGCGTAACCTTCAGTGAGGAACTGAAACAGGGATGAAAAGAAAGGGAGTGACAAATTACTGCTGCCTTGACCTATGAGCGCTATGAGGAATTAAGTTTTGATCGCCAGCATCTAAATTAGATACGTACAGAGTGCCAATACTCTTCTCCCTTCATTTCTTTTTTTCAAATGATCCATTCCATTTTGTCATTCAGAAATATGCAATGCATGCAGTTCTAGATACAATCTGTAACCGCTTGATTCTCTTTATTATTCACCCTTCCAGAAAATGCCTCATTTATAACACGAACTGCCTTTCTTTGAAATACTGCTGCTGCTTTGTGTATGTGTGAGTTTGCACATGCATTCACTTGCATGCATTTCCTTGTCTTCCCTAGGACTTCCTGATTGAATAGCAAGAGTTACTTACTTGGCATTGTGCCTGGTATTTCTTTGTGGATCGTCCAACTATGTAGATCTGGGATGGCGACAGAGCCAAAACACTGTACACAGAAATATCCTTCATGGAACCGTATGCGGCGCAGATTTTGATGTGGCACTGAAACAAACATTACTTCCAAAGTGAACTCACTATTGAACACCATGGAACTACAAGGATGGCGCTTGATTTGCAATAAAGCACCATATGAGTTCACTGTTAACAATTTCAATCTGTAAACCTCAGAAAGCTAAACAGGTCTGCCTGCATGTGAGCAAGAACTACAGCTGTGCACACAGGAAAGAACAAGCAGTTCATTTACTTATTTGTCAGGATTGCAGGTCCCTTTGGATGTTTTATCAGCTTTCCTTGCTCTTTAAAAAGTGAGAAAAGTAATGAGGAATGGCAAAAAAGACTGAGATGTTCAGTAAGACTTACTGTTGAGAAAGAAGGGAGACGTCTACTGAATGACATTTTCTGAAAAGAGGTTTTAAGGCCATAAATAGGTTTCTAGTACCTCTTGCATGAGATTCCGGAGAAAAATGGTCTTTTGTCGCAGTGGGTCATGAACAAGTCCATCTGAGAAGAAGATCATCCCTTGTGGGAAATTGTGTTGGGACAACCATGAAACCACACGCTGTTTTTGCATATCTGGACGGCCGGTGATATAGATAATCAGATACCCCAGGTCCTGCCAATGCCTATCAGAAGAAGCAGTTAAATCATAGAAGAGCAGAAAGAGAAACAACACTCACAGGTCAGGTCAACATCTTTTCTTCTAAGTTCAGTTAGAAGAATGCTATTCGGATGCTAACCTTTAACAAGTGGAAAGGAGCCTAAGTCTCTGCTCCAACCAAGAAACTAAGTCATAATCTCTACACCTCGGGGAAGATGGAGGAAAGCAAGAAAGCACAGAGCATTGTTATACAAAATATTATCAAAAATATGAGAGCCATTAAAAAATATACTTAGAATAAGCTTCGCAAAACATCAGGTATGGCTGCTTTGGAAATCTTTAATGAGATTTCCTCCCATTTCAGCTATAAGGAATGGTAACCCTTAAAAGATGACATTTCTACATTCCCACACAAGCTCCAAAATGGAAACTGCCTTTTTCCATCCAGTGCAACATTAACAGACCTGCAAGAATGGATTAAAAGGCCTTTTAATTTTTCCTCCAGAAAACATTCTTGACTTTCTGGCACCTGATATTTTTGAAGTACAAATATGTCCTTATCTAAAATAATTGAAACACAAAATACACATAACTAATTATTAATTCACTGCACATGCTTCACAATCATATTCCCAAGAAGCAACGTTTTATCTTTCGCCAACTTAAACCACAAATTTCAATGTAATCCACAGCATTTTAATATTACTCTTAAATTCAGGCAGATACACTGTGCAAGAAAATATAGAAAAGTATCTGCAGGGAATCTTGGCCCTTAGAAAACTGCTGTCTGTTGAGTGTAACAACCCTTTTCCTTCCTACTTTGTTCAAGCAGAAAGTCAGAGATTCGAAGTGTTCAAACCTCATTTACCTGACAACATCAACGGCCCCTGCTCGGACTTTGGGGTCACTTCCCATAATTGAAACACTTGCTGCAAAGGAACCATCAATGCTGAACACAACACATTCCATTCCTCGGGGCAGTACAGTGAGGTAACTTGCAGCACTGCTCTGGTCCCCTCTGGAGAGTCAAAGCAATACATTAATTTAAAAAGCAAAACGACAGAATGTATTTTCTGCACGTTCTAGTTAAGATTTGAAATTAGATCTGTCTGG
Organism: Acridotheres tristis; assembly: GCA_037013685.1. Lineage (NCBI taxonomy): Eukaryota > Metazoa > Chordata > Aves > Passeriformes > Sturnidae > Acridotheres > Acridotheres tristis. The sequence continues at coordinate 11,046,166 of CM072906.1, read as the reverse complement.
ACCTACAGCTCTAAAAATCACTGTCAAATATGGCTTCTGATTTCAGTCTTACATGGGACAATTGAAACCCACACTTTTAGGAAACAGTTTTCCAAAGGGAAATTTGGAAGCTGATCTTAATAAAAAATCACATATGTTTAGAAAAAAACCTTGCAAACCCACTTGAAATACTCAAACTACAACTCAAACTTTCTCCATAAGCTTAACAGTTGGTAACATGAGCATTAGCCGCCCTCTATCCTTGCAAATTACAATGGGAATGCCAGTTGAGTAAAGTAAAAAACAATACCAAAAGCAACAAACAAACAAAAGAAACAACAGCAAACAACCAAAAAACAATGCAGTCATACAGTACTCTTCTAGGGGAAAGACATGTGAAAAACACTTCCTTATGATGTATTTTCCTCAAGAGAACTGGATGTTAAAAAATGGATAAATGACAAGGAAATCCGAACCTCTTCCCATCTCCCCACCTCACGTTTCCTAGAACCTGTAATCTAAAGACCACGTTTATGTCTGGTGATGAAGATTGTTACAGTGTGTGCTCACAGCCTAATGAACAAAGACAGGACAATTTATTTTGTTTCTCTTTAAACTTACTCCTGCACTCTAAAGCTTCATCTTTGAATATCATTTTATTTGTTTATCAGTAACTCTATTTTTCTTGAAATGACTGCCTTTTTTATTAAACTGAGATAAAACATTTTCTCCTCCTCAGGTAGCACTACATAGGATTGTAAGCTGATTTTGGACTTTGTTAACTGCTGGGTAACAACACATTCTACTTCAGCTTAATTCACCTCATTGATTTAATCTCCCAAGTAAGGATTCAAATGAAGTTTTTAGTCAGTTTTAAAGTTCCTTCCTGATCACAACAACCCATCACAGCTTTAGTTTCAGCTTGGAGTTATTACCTGACCACCATTTTGATGGGATACACACCAACTCTCAATCTCTTCTGTTCAGGTATATTGTAGGATATTCGTCCACTGCTGTTGGATATCTCTGTGTCAAAATACACCCACCTACCCGAAGATGGCTCAGTCATTATGAAGATATCCACCTGCAAAACCAATGAAACAGTAATCCAATGTGAGAGTCCACAAAACACCCCCTATTTACAAAGCCTGCCAAGCCTAGATAATATTAATATCTCCAACCATGGCTGGTACTATACAAGGAAGTCTGAAGGAACTTCATGACTCAGTAAGAACTTCAAAGAGAGTCCTCTCAATAAGTAAATGCTTCCTAACATACAATACAAAAGCTTATTGCCTTTTATTGTCTTCATAATTTAAAGCCCTGATCTTAGCACTGCACATGTCAAACACAGATATACAGGTCAGAAATTTGGGAGGAACCGTAAACTAGGACAAAGACAACTGTATCTTGCACAGCTATATTACCTTTTTCGCACACTAAAATTAAAAAATTTCATCTGGTTATTGAGACAAAAATCTTTCTCAAATCATAACCTTGCCTACAACCAAAACACTTCAAATTATCAAAAGATTTCATCAATATGGTTTTCTTCAACTGAAATATTTAATCAAAATTAACATAAAGGATATTAAATATTTTGCTGGGCCTGAAACAGGCCAAGCGAAGCTTCCACGCTTCAGTTTTGCCCTCAGTTCAGCAGCAACGCTCTCTTAATTTGCACAGAAACTCTTACAATCTCAGTGAATATGAAAAAATATGTTCACTTGATGCTTGGTTTTATTAGCTGTAAGCCTGGCTTCTGGAGGCAGCTTTAGGATTTCAATTATGCCACATTACGACTAATTTCTAAAACTAATCTTTACTTGCCCATGTGTAAGATACAGCAGCCACCTAGCCTCTAGAAATCCTATTCTTTTATCTATTTGTTTTATCTGGATAGGATGATACATGATTTTCTTTTAGTGTTTTGTCAACTACTATAAAATTCTTTTTTCTTCTTCCTCAGAAAGTTAATTGTCTCCAGTATGTGCTACAACTGGATGGCAGGTTCAGAAACCACTGTGCAGCACACTCACCACTAACCAAAGCAGAGAGCCACAATCAGGTAAGAGAGATGAGAGCTCAGAAAAAGGTCAACTCTCAGGAAAGCCCACTTTACAGCATGTTTTTTATGAAGTTGTAGGGGCCTAGTGGCATATTTCCCCCTCGCTCTAAGGCTTTCTCTGACATTGTACGTGTCCTACATTCAACAACTGTTTCTACTAAAGAAAGAAAATGGATTACTCAGACTTCACCTTTTCACCTGTTAAAGCCACCATGTCCAGAGGTCCATACATAAAGCGCCCAACGAGTACCTGAGGACCATCTTCTGCTGCAATGACATCGTTAGCTCGGTGATTAGCAGTCACATTCTGAAATAAGAGCAGAGGAGGGGAAGGATGCTGTTTGTTTTCGTCACGAGGCTGCTGTCTCTATTTTGTTATGAACAGTGACAGAGAAGCGTAGTTCTGGGCAGTATGTCTGAGGTACATCAAGTGCACTGCAAACCCATTTCAGCTGGAGCTGGATTTCCAATAATGGTGGGTTCCTGAACAGACTTTCTAGAGAGAGTGCTCAGGACGACCAAATAAGAGAGAACATTTAAGAAAAAGCCAATTCTTTTTCACTTGAAGTGGTGTCATAGAGCCACATAATTATGTGCAGGGCACATGAATTTTAACTGAATTAGTACCTGAAGAAAGGAGGAAATATTTTTGCTTGGTCTGTGGATTTGTCTAGCATAAAAGAACCTTTGCATAATGGAAACGTAGGGCTTGTCTGTTATTTAAAGAAAGAAATGTACCTTCTACCAACATGAAATTATAAATGAAGACAAAATTGCTCATATTCCCTAACTGTTAATCTGACTGCCTCTGGATTAAGTTAGCAGTTTTCAGCTCTTTAGTGGTATTCAGTGATGTAAACTCTTACTCGGGGAGATAAAACTCCATTTAAATTTCTGCCAAACCCATGTTCCACAGCTGCCATATGTATTCAGAGTTAAACTTACCCTCAATTTGACATGTGTCCTTTTGCGTAGCCATTTTTCTCGTGGATTGGATAGACTTAGTGTTTCTGGATCCAGGTTGTCACTTTCCTTAAAATTTACATTTTCATACCTCATCACCTGAAATATCAGTATTTTAATAAAGTGTGTGACGTGGTACTTGGCAAAGAAAGAGAAATTACACTGGTGCCTCAGCTGAGTGACACTGCAGAGCCAAAAGCACAATGGAAGCAGAGAGAGGTAAAGCCATATGTTCACACTAACTGCACAGAAAAACAAACTGCTTTCATTCTGTTGGCCAACACTTAATCTCAAATACTTATTGAACAGCTTTTTCATTTTTCACAGAGCCTGCATATTCCTCCAGAGAAAATGGTGAAAACATTAGGATAGTACCAAGTGACAGTCACATTGTCTTGACAATGGTCTGCAAAGTCAGTCAAACAGCTTAAAACCACAGAAGCATTTTTAATGTCCTTTTTGAAGAAGACGTCAGATCCCTGACTTAGTCGGTATCGATTTGCTACACATCTACTCAGAGAGAATGTTTCTTATCCCTTTTGGGTATTGCTACTGCAGTAGGTGATAGGCAGGGGCCCACAAGAACCCACAAGGACCCAATGAAGTCCAACTTGTGAACATGCAGAACCCTTTTATTTCATACACATTCTTACAACCTAAATATCATACACTTACCAAGAAACTTGCACGTCCAACTCAGATTTCAGGACACAACCCACAGAATTCAGAATCTGGGTGTGGGTTATGCCACATTTCAATTGAAAACAGAATCCCGGTCTCACTGAAATCTGTGGGTTGTACCTGCAATCACAAATAGCTTTTTTGAATGAGAAATAGATAAGAAAATTTTTCAAGTTGAACGGCTCGTTTTCTGTGCTGAAGTTTTACAGTCTCGGTGCCCTTGCTAGAAGATTGGTCTAGAATAATTTCAAAAGATGTCTCACAAGAAGTCCCTTGAGTAAAATCATGCTGCAATCAGAGCCAGCAAAGCAGCTGGCTTGCAACAAATCACAGTAATGTTGAGAAGTAAGCATGGTTTTTAACAAATTGGCATAAATTCTATTCACTAGAGGTAATGTGCAGGAAATATATGCATCCACAGGGCATTCAGGAGCCATTAGTCTTAATCTTAACCCCCAACAAGGGCAGAAGATCCAGACTGTACTGGAACGAACCAATCCTTTATGTAGTGCTGTAAGCTCACATACTGCTTTACAGACACGTTCTATGTGCTTGAAAGGCTTATTAAATTCTAAAAGCTGTAATGTACCTACAAGGCTAGGAAAATCTCCTGTAAATGAGAGACTCAGCTTTCTTATGGAAGCTATACTTTCAAACTGGTATACTATCAGATGTATGCTAGTAATTTCCTGCTTAATAGGGAGATATATAATTATGTAAGGCTGGGGATAGCTTATTCCTTCAAAAACAGGACAAAACTAATATATAATACAGGGTTAGACTGATCTGGGGCGTGGGAAGGGTGAGGTGTGCATAAAGGTGCAATATTACCAGTCAAAAAGTCAGCAGTGCTAATGGTGGGCTCACTGTCCCCTTCACCTCTCCAATAAATCCAGATGTGTCACTCCTACATGCACTCGTATGTGATGCATACACAGTTCGCCATCTAACTGATCTAAAGATTAAAAGACACCCTTGGAAAATGCAATTAACAATCACAAGGTTCTCTGTTGCAGAGAGAAAAAGAAGATCAATTACCTGTCTCAAGATGAATGCCACAACATCTGTTGATTCCCAGTAGCTGGCATGAAAGAGATGTGGCAGGGCCACCGTTGGAAAGGCTGTCAGCACATCTGGACAATACAAGGCATAATCTATTCGTTTTGTTCCCCACCACTTGGCAGTAACTACAAAAAATGAAACAAACAAAATAGCATAAATTTCTATATCAATACATTTCTTGCTGTCTTCATTTTTGAGCTAGATAATGGAATTGTCTTCTGCTTTCTTTATCTTGACATTTCGAGTCTGTTAAAGGTATCTATCATTCATGAAAGTACTGTTTTTACTGACTGCACCATCACTTAACTGCCTGCCATCTAAAGAGTTCTTCAGGGTCCAAGTTTTGGGAGGCAGAAATCACCTCAGTATGATCCCCACCACTTTCTGGTCCACGGAAAATGTACAGTGAAACACTAGTACTTTTATGATCATGTTCTAGAGTAAGAATTACAAGTGCCTCTCAAACAGTGAAGCAAATATTGAGATAGACAGATAGATAGATAGATAGATAGATAGATAGATAGATAGATAGACAGACAGACAGATAGACAGACAGACTGTGGTCTATAGCAGGACAATATAATGATTTATAGCACTTTAATTATCTTAATAATCGTAATAATCTTATCTACCTATACTGCTTCACACCTGGAATATGATCATAAACCCCTGTTACTATGAAACTCTTGTGGCTATTTATGAGTGGCACCTTAATTGTATCTCCTTTTCTATTTTTTTATCTATCTAATTAAAAACAGAAAAGAAAGATAACTTGTGTGATGTAAAACTGCAGAAACAGGCTATTCTGATTCTTCCCAAATTCCAAATAGATATCTTTTCATAATCAACTTTTTCACAGAAACAATGTCACGGGAAAGGCTGTTGCCATATCCAATAGCACATGGCACCAGGCTTCACTCACTGTTGGTGAGGCATGCTGATGACAAGCTTTCAGTTGACCCGGAGTTTTCACTGTTTGTGCTGCCCAAGCTCAGCTTTCTTGTTTTCCCTTGTGGTTGATCAGATGTATTTGGAGATTCAGGACTCTCCTGAGAGAAAGGCATGTTCAAAGAGCTATTCTCAAGGAATAGAGCACTGTGATTGTGGAGAACATCACCTGCAGGTTGCAAAAATGAAAATAACAAATAAAGGGATGCACACCATGGTTTTGAAATCATTGTTTGTGTATATATCTTATTTCCTTATTTATTAATTTATTTTAAAATACAGGGTTAATGAGCGTTTTTCTGAATAATATCACATTCAAAGCCCATGGATAAAATGTCCCTCAGAGTGAGAATAGCATGTCACAGCACGACTATGTGGAGAAAGCACACACCCTACTGCCATGAACGTGCAATAGCAGTTGGGTGCTTTTGGCCAGGATCTTCCAAACCGGCTAGTCATTCTGGGATGACATTTTACTTCACACTCAATCCTACTCATTTTAAAGTCATTTTCTGAGAAGAATGCACAGCCCTGGGAGTCTGTGATACTTCTCCAGTCCTCTTTCTGACATTAGCAAAATGTCCTTTTTTGCATTATGTGACAAGTCGAAGATACTTCATGCCTGTATGATTTTACTTTATTTCCTATAAAATAAAAAAAGCACAATTCCATCTACTAGCACCTTGCTCATCCACCCCTTCCTTTTTCTTCTCCAGAAATCAATCTACTTCTGTTTTTTTTTTTCTTCGATTCAAATCTTTATTACCAACATAACTATCGTTTGGTATCCCACCTAGGAGAAGAGCAATCAAGACTGCTCAGTGGTTGAAGATCTAGGCAAAGGTCAACTCATTATAAAAATAAATTGTTTAAAATTATAGTCAAAGACATGGCGTTTTCCAAGTGACACTTCAACTAGAACAGTGGTATCACCTTCCAACTCCTCTTTAACACACTAGTAACACAAACCTAATGCATAAGAATATTTTTTTCTTACTAATCTTCTTTGGTTCCACACTTGCTAAGTCTGTGCTACTTAGTCCCTGATGACTTGCTTTTAGTATGCTAGCACATTGCTATTTCAAATTCTCTTGAGCTATGTAAGGAGGGAACACTTAAAAGAACAGCAGGCAATGAGAGCTATGACAACAGGCACTGTACCTAACTGGTGAGATCTTCCATCCCCTAGTGGGTATCTCTGGTACCGTGGGACACTGAATGGAGGAAGAAGATGGAATCTTTTCTCCAACAATGGCTCAAGTCTGCAGGCAGAGGGGTCAGCAGAGTGAAAGAAGCTGTACACTTGGCTGCAGGCTGGTCGGACCTGGCATACTTGGATGAGAATGAAACAGAGAGAGAGGTCAGTATTGCTTCTTTTCAATTTGCAAGGCGTCTGTACAGAAACAGAGTTAATATGCTTTTCTCCAGATTAGCACACACCTGGCCGAAAGAAATTTAACTCAATTGTTTCCTATTTCATATATAAAGAACACTTCACTGCACAGGAGTTTACAGAGACATCACAATCTGAGATGTGGGCACATAGGAAATGTGAAGAGCAGCAGAAGATAAACAGGTGGAAGCAAGGAAGAAAAATGAAGTTAAGAATCTTGTAAATATACTACTGAGCATTATAGTTGTGATGCTCTTCAAATATTTACCAGCAAAATGGTCTGATGGGCTTATGACATCCAGAGTACTTAAACCTAGGGGACAGCAGAACCTTCCCTTATATTATAAAAATTGATTCTAGCAAAACAAATGAATAAATGCATCTTGCATTTTACTTGTCACATTTTCAGGTAGCTTTCTACTTCTAATTTCAGTTAAGAGGGCACCTGGCTCTTCTCAACTAATTTCCAACTGTCTGCATGATAGGTTTCAATTTGTCTGTTTTCCTCTCAACTGTGTCACAATTATCAGTTTAAAATGGGATTCTTTTATCATATGCACCTCTAAAGACTAATTAGGCTTCAAGTACACACTGCTCACCTCAAAATGTGTTTGAAATGCCCATCAGTTGAGCTGCTCTCAAAGCATATTCTCCTTTGCAGGATACCAGAGAAAGGATGGAAGTGAGAGCTAATTTGAAGAAAACAGTTTAAAATACTAGTAAATTAACATGAAATTTTCCTGTCAAAGTGTCTGGAGGGTAGCAGAGCAGAGACTGGAGAAAGGACTACTGGCTAGGAAAAAAACCCCTTGGAGTTCTAAATTGTTGTCTCCTCTCATTATTGCAACAGATTTTCTCCCTCACCTGATAAACGAATGTATAATTTCCTATCAAGATGCTGTGCTATTCCAGGCTCATGTCATGAAAAGAGACAAAGCATGTGCTGAATAATGAAAAGTAAAGTAAGCTTTTAACTGAAAAACTCTAAAAATCCAGATGCTTTAGAAATAAAACTCAAAAAAATCCCCTCTGTGTCTGATCACTCGGCTCTGTTACTAGAGAGGAAGAATGGCTTACAAGCAACACACCCGAGGGCCAAATCCACCCGTGAAGCCAGACACAAACAAGAGCTAATGCTGAACCAAGCAGAGGTATTATTTTTGGCATTGTTTCCAAGGACTGATCCTTGGTGAAGTGAGAGCTTCATGATGTATGACATGGAATAGATGATTAACAGCAGAACACGGGACACATATTTGGAAGCGAGCAGTGACATCCCTGGAACAATCCTCATCACCTCAGTACCTACCAGCATTAACGGTCCCACCTCTTAAAGGAAGAAACTTACTTCACTCCCTGACTTTAACTAGGCTCCTTTATTTACCTCCTTTTTGCGTGAGCCTCTTTGTTTACAAAGATCATTACGCATCCTGTATTTTAATGCCAAGGAGAGCTTACCATCCAGACCAGGCAGAACAGTGCTCCTCATGGCCAGCACCAAACCAAGCGGTGACCCAAAAAGGAAGAAATCAGACACCTCAAATTCAAATCGGCCCAGATTTACTTCTGAGAGACTGGAATCCACAGGAGGAAGATCTGCACCATCTTTCAACACACTTGAGTGGATGCTGAACAAAGAACATATTGAATCAAAAATAAAAAAGAGGGCATTCAGAAAAAAAAAAAAAAAAATTCCTGAAACGGGATGCTTAGAAAGCTCTGGCACTGGCATTTAAATCCAAGCTATACACCTTAAAACTGTCAAATGATACTGCAGTGTAGCAGCCATGATTTTCAGTGAGGCTGTTCAGTAAATTTACTACCTTCAACATACAAGAGTTTCCTGGAATTATTCTACAGAATACTTGGTAAAGTTTTGCAAGGACCATGAATATTTAAGTTTACTGCTTTAAATATAACACGGTATTTCTCCTATAAAAGAATCTAAAAGTGACTGACCAAAAACATCCTCATGTTTTCAGTTGCAAAAAGAGAAAAACAACCATTCTGTCTCAGAGGGAAAAATTCTACAACACACAGATGTCAAGAAAATGCAATGGTTTCAAAATGAATACAGAACAGTCAACAAAAACAAAGCAAAGGACATTCAGTCAAAGCAAGAATAGACTAGAATTACCTATAGAATTACCTTTATTTGCTACTAGGAAAAATACCAGACTTGAAATAAAGCACAGTAGTAAGTCTGCACTATACTCAACTCTAGCAGAACTGAAACTTCAACACACAGTAAGACTTCCTCCTCTGCATCACTCACAATGAAATAAAGGAAATAGGATGATTGATAGAGGAAACAAAAGCCCAAATAATTCAGATTAAGTAAAAACCCAAATAGCTTAGAACCAGCAGGAACAATGAGAAAAAGGGAATGTTTATGTTCCCATCCCATGTATTTCAAAGGTTTCTTAGGATAAAGGAAAACTAAGTTAACTTCTCCCCTCAATCCTTTCATCATGTAAGCCAAATGTTTGTGCAGGGCGCTTTTTTGTTGTTGTTTTAAAGCTGATCTGAAGAGCTTCTAGACCAATGGGAGCACCTAAAGCAATTATCTCACTAGAGAGTAATAAACGTCCTGAAAGTGAAATCAGAAGGATCATTAGAAAGAAATAGGTAACAGAAATTTATAATTATATTCATCCATCTTGTTTTGAGTGGGCTGTACTGAAGAAATGGAACATTGTGCATTCATTTTTGCATGTTTAAAACCCTCACAACTAAATAAAGATTAAATAAAAAAGCTCTCCAGATGTGAGTATGTTCATACTAGACCCACTAAATCCATAGTTTTCTTTGAGGGATAGACGAGAACTTTAAGCAAACCTCCAGAAACATACCACAGACAATAACAATGCCTCTCTTGCTAACAGGCTCCTTTCAATGACAAGCCCATTTCTCCTAGTCAGCCATGGAGCACTGCTTACCTGGACAGGAATGCATGATGCTGGGTTATGGTATCACAGTCATACGTGGATGAGTCACTCTGCTTCCGAGGCTTCTCATCCTCCATGACTCCCGAGATGTCAACACTGCTTTTGCTCAGGTGTTTGCTGTCATCCAGACTGGAGTCCTCTGCTAAGAGTGGATTTTCCTTCAGAAAATGAACAGAGCAAAGGGAAGATTTAGACAGATAACAAAATATAAAAGAGCTTATATGAAATGCCTGCATTTATAGAGATGACCTCACTTTATCCAACAAAGGGTGGAAGGGGTTAAAAATTTCTCTTTGCAGTAGAAAAGAGATGAAGACTAAATTTCCCTTCAAGATAATAGCCTAAAAGCCAGAAGGAGAATCAGGAATTTAAGGGTGGAGAGGGGTGCAATGGGTGGAAAGGAGTAACACAAAAGCTTTATCCCTCATGACCTCATCATTCTTAGAGAACTATAAATATCATAAGATAATCGGAAGGAGTCTTACCTGAGTGCATAAAGTGCACATTACAACATTAATGATGATGCTCATCATGTTCCATGGATATGGGATCTGATTTTTTGAAAATGTTAGCTTCTGCAGGATGCAAGAGGAAACCAGTGGTACCGCAGCCTTAAGATTATTTATTTATTGTTCATTATTTAATGCTTTTTAATTTCCTCCAGCACTTCTGCAGCTTGCACCAGCATTGTCCCTGAAGCTGCAGATAATGCTTTTCAAAATAAATGCCACTGGACTGAACCTCACACCTCATTCATGCATGAGATTGTGTATGAGGCATGCAGGATCTGTTTTTTTATATTGAGTGTGCATAAAGTCTGGGGAATGAGAGGCTGGAGAGCAGCCACACAGAGAGGCACCTTGGAGGTCATGGTCAATAGCAAGTCGAACAGGAATCAACAGTGTGCCCAGGCAGCCAGGAGGACCAATTGCATCTTGAGGTGCATCAGGCACAGCATTGCCAGACAGTCTAGGGTAAGTGACTGTCCTGCTGTGCTCTGGTGTAGCCTCACTTTGAGTTCTGCCTGCAGTTTTGGGCACCACAATAAAAGAAAAGTAAAAAAGTTATTAGAGGGTGTCCGAAGAAGCACTACAAAAATAGTGAAGGGTCTGGAGGGGAAGCCATATGAGCAAGCAGTTGAGGTTTCATGCTTATTCAGGCTGGAGGAAGGGGAACTGAGGGGAGACCTCACAGCAATCTATAGCATCCTCATGAGAGAAAGTGGAGGGGTAGGCACAGGCAAATTCAATGAGGAAAGAAAAATTAGTTTTAGAAAGACATGGGATTAGATCTCTGTGTGATGACCCTAGAGAAGGTCACTGCAAAGTTGGCTCAGAATTGTATAAGAGAGCAGGATTCAAAGTTGTTCTCTTCCTTCTTGCATACATCTGCCTCCCAACACTCATCCATGTTTTCTCTACCACCACTCTCTGTTCCTGTCTTCCTGGACGTAACAGCATTATGCCACTGCATTCCACTGTTAAAGCGTCACTGAAACACTCTTTATAAGCCCTGCATCAAGAGCCCTGAGTCCAATTACATTGTCATTGGTACTTTTAAGCAACTTGCAGGATGTATAAAACTCCAACTAGACAAGATAGAGGAAAAGAGATGGTAAGGCTTACAGGTGAGGTCTGGGGCACGGCAGAGTAAAAGACATGCAGACAGACCATGGAAAACATGCCAACTGAATCTGTTTCTCTGAAGCTACAGAAAGAACAAGTTCATAGGGCATATGAGCTATGAGATGAACCTTCCAATGCAGTTCTACCTACAGCCTCCAACAGCCAAGAGAATCTCCTGGCTTCTGTGGCAAGTGAATAGTCTTATTCCCAAAAGCCATGTTATTAATGGTAGTTCTCCTTCCTGGAAATGATGTCTCTTTGCTTGAGAGTACTCCCACCACAAGTAGCTCTCGATTGAACCAAGAAGGCTGGTATACCACTGAAGCCATTTTTGAAGGGAGGTAACTAAAGAGATGAAACAATTTTGCCAGGGTCACAAAGCCAAAGAACAGAGCACAGGCACCTCACACAGTGTCAGCTCTAATTTATCACACCTACTTGAGCCTGAAGTACATAAGATCAGTTGAACTTCAATTTTCTTTCTGAAGTGTGTTGCATACAATAATGAAGTTTACATGCTAGCATTACTTTAAAAACCTGTACTTTTACTACCATAAAATCTTTCCTGGATCACAGGTAGAATGCATCCTATCTTCTGTGCAAATGCAGCACTTGTATAGTGGTCCATTCACAGATCCACAAGTGACTTGCATTCTTTATGAAGAAAGAGACACTTTCACTAATCACCAAAACTTACTCGTAGTATGTCTTAACGCTAGACTGCCCCTGGGAAGTAGTGTAAGGAATTCCAGACCCCAGGTGAAAAGAACAAAAGAAAGAACACAAGAACAAAAGAAAATATTTTGATAAAAATGGCAGACTTCTGAGCAAGGACGTTTGCAGCTCCAGTTACGGATATAATATAGAGCACTCGGGAACCTTACCTTAAAGGCTAACAGGTAAAGCCTTCACTACTGATTTCTGCACATCATAAAACTGAAGCTGACAACTTCATTTTTAACAGCAAATTTTTGATACATGGGCAGAATCCCATTCTATCATAGCAATTTACCCAATCCTTAAATTTCCTCTGGCTTATATGGAGCTAATTTCCTCAATGGAATGAATCTATAGGGTTTCAGCTGTGTGTATTTTCTTCTCTTCACCTGGATGCTGCTGATGCTTCCTCTCCTGCTAGTGTTCCGACTCTCGTAAGCTGTATTAGAATTATAGCAGATGGCATCAAAGCCCAAAATTCCTCCAATGCAGTCACCTATAAGACACACCTGAAAAAAAGATTTTTTTTGGAGATGTAGCAAATTTTTAAAAGACACAAAAAACATCACAGTAATGCAGAGGAGTTTCTGTCTTACTTCATCCCCTTGTTACTGTTTTTTTACACTTTGGTTTATATTGCAGCGACTTTTTCTACTTTCTTTTATCACCCAAAAGATGCCCTATGTGAAGAATATCTGTCCCAAGGACTATTTTGATGAGTGGGAGTTCTGCCAAATGGATTAGACCTCTTCCAGCTGCTTGCAGCCAGATTCCAGCTCGATAAGTCCAGATCCCTGGACGACCAGTGTCACAAAGATTTCAAGCCACTTAACATTTCCTACAGTCATACAGGGAAGACAACCTTACAGATTGGCACTCTCTTGTCAAGACAAGGGAACAAAACTTTCAAATGAGGTATTAAGCAGACAGATTCACTCTTGCTTCACATTTAATATAAATATAGAAGCCACCTTCAAAGTATGGATCTGGCAATTCAAAATACTCTACTAAAACTGGGAATTCAGAAGTAATTTTATGGTACACTAGAATCTCCCTCACAAGCCAATTGCACTGAACACCTCCCCATCACACACAAGAATTCTTTGTCCCTGTTGCCCTGTGTGTGTCTGTGCAGGAGTAAGAGCTTGACAACATGCTTCAGCTAGCCTCTCCTTATGATGCTCCAACTGAAGCAATTGTCTAATCTGTTGTTCCCAAATCTGATTAGCATAACAGAAGATATTACAAACCTTAACTTCCTTCTAAACTTAATTCAGCTTGACTACAACATTAAACTACAAGTTTTGGATACAGGATGTTGTGCATGTTTTCTCTAAAGTGAAAAATGTTAGAAAAAGCAAGTTCTTCAAGATGCAGGTAGGGAAAAAAAAATCCCAAACTCGTCTCAGTGCATATCCATGTAGCATTCTTCCTATACTGAGTACATTTCTTCTACTCAACTAAAATTATTAAAAAACCACATCTAAATACACTGAGGTGATATCTATCATAAGGCATTTCTGTTTCTAAAGTTGTATACAATTGAACAGCATGCCAATTTACTCTTTGATTTTCAAATTCCTATGCTGCATAATGAAGCCCATAAAGAGCTGAAAATCTTATGATACAGGTAACCTTAATAAAATTAACAGCACTTTTTGTAGGGAGTTGGCAATATCTTCTTCAATTTACCATTGTGTTTCTAATCCTTAGTATTATTGGCATTAAGGGAAGTGAGTTAATTTGTTCCAGATACTATATAAAATCAAAATGGCAATCTCTGATCTAATGAACTTGCAATGTAAATTGACAGAAGAGACAAAAATATGAAAGGAAAGATCTACATAAGGTGCATGTCAGGATATATGATATATATTCAATCAGTACAGGACTTATTCAGAGGCAGAGCTGAAATTTCTATCTAAGGACGAAAGCAAAGCACTTTAGAGAGCACAGAGAAGTCACTTCCATTTTAACAGTGCTGGTATCTGATGGTGAAAATTCTATGGAACATACAGAGTTCGAGCAGACTCTTCCACAGGAAGTAATATATATTATTTTCAAACCACAACAGGGAGACTTTTTAACAGCTTAGTCAAAGAAAAAGATCATAACACTAAAGTTCTATAGAGAACATTTTCATATTATATTTGTAACTGGCATCATTCTTCTTTACATAATTTCACCATTCATTATGTTCTGTCACTGCAGCTGGGCTGGTTTGATGCTTTAACCAAGAGCAGCTTACTACACATAGTAAAACTGGCTTCCAACCAAATTTTAGTCTAAAAATACTAATATATCACAGCATAATCTTATTAGTGCCATGGAAAAGAATTTGTGTAATAAGATACATGCTTCCCTTCAAAGTTTACACCATACTCTATATTAAATGTATTTTCTTTCTTTCTCTTAAGTGTGGAGGTCACTGTACTTAAAGGAAGTGCATGTTTCTGGCCATTGTAGATGGCCCCATTACAAAATAATATCAGTAGCTCACACAGGATATCAATATCATATTTCTATGTGAAGTAGGAGGTTTTGTAGACTAAAGATGGTGAAGCAGGAAAGTAGCTGACAGTTACTGTCAGTTGAAAGAAATCTGTAGGTTACTTCATTGGCGTGCTGGTCAGAAAAATCACATTATTTCCCCAGAGTTAGACAGGAAATCTGCAACACTGCTAGCAACTGAGTATTTGTCTTCTATGTTTTGTTACTGTCACTTGTTTTATTACTATACTGACAGAGGCAAAGAAGAAATAATAGCTCAGTATTGGATTTCTTAGGATCTTAAAGGTGTCCTAATTTTTCCATCAGCTATGTCTGAAGAACCCATTAACAGAGACGATCATTAGTCTCAGGCTGGCACGCCTGCTCACTGTGTACCCCACTTACTGTACCATAGCAAAGCACGAGGTTAGGAGTCCAAATGCTTGTGGGAGAATGTATATAATCTTCCAGCAGCTGAGTAAATCCATGTGAGAGTGTACAGGATTCCAGAAGTGCCTGTCTTGTGCAGGACACCTGTCTAGGGTTTGAGTTGCTAATTTAAATAAACTTATTTCTTTCTGTTGTGAGACAGAACCAGGAGTCAAAGAGCAAGGCAGGCTTAAAACTTTGAAAGGGTATAGAAGAAAATTTATTAACTACACAAACAAAAAGGGGGAAAAAAAAAAATTTTAGAATAAGATTTTTCACATTACTCCGTCTCTTCTTCTTCCAGTTTTTACAACAACAAAACAAATATACAACAAATACTTTAGTTAGTGCTTAATTTGGTCTTTTTCTGTTTACTTTTGGAGAAAGAAGTTTCCTTTTGTCGAAGTTGTAGGAGTTGTGTTTTACAAGAAGAAAAAAAGTTTTCTTGTAGTTTTACTTTTTATGATTTGCATCTGCCCGGGAAAATCTGCAACCGTGACGCTTCTCTTAATCTACAGCCGTCCCAAAGTTGTAGATATGGGTCATGTTTATTTCATGGGGTATTACTTTTAAGAATTGAAAATGTTCAACAGCAACGATTTTTATTTGTTTCCCTTTTCTTTGCTCAGGCTTTATCTTCAGAAAAAACTGCAATCTCCTTCTTTTCTCAGGGCAGAAATTTAAATTCCCAACACAGGTGTTCTTTAATCAAATTATTTTTTAAGAAGGAACATTTTCATTCCCCCATGTCTCTTTCTATGGTTTAAAGGAATATTCAGTACATTAGTTCATTCTTACAATTTCCCAAAAAGATTTTCAGTCATTTCAGCATCTTTTTACTCTCCTTCCATCTTAAAATATTTAGCTTTTGCATCACTGATTTCAGAACTTTCCTTATTCCCTTTCATATTTAAAGGGAAGGCTGAAGGCTTTACAAATCTTATCTGAACACTAAAGAGTTAAAGTTTAACTCAACTACAAAAGTTGAGCCAGGCTCGGCCGTGCTGGGGGCGGGGGGGGGGCAGTAGTAGCGCCACTCAGCCCCTGCGGGGCTGGGCTGCGGCCCGCGTGGCTTATGGTTACTTGGGCAAGCCCAGCCCGGCCGGCAGCATAAAAAGCCAGCATCCCCCCACGCCAAAGCCACAAGCTGGTGAAGGAAGAATTCGTGAAGCTTTTATCACACAACTTTTTTTCTCTTTAGCCATCGGGTCCCTTTTGTTGGTAAACGGGGCCCAAGCGGCCTCCGAGCCGTTCCCCCCCCTCCCCCGCATGGGGGAGAGGGAAAGCGGCTCGGTTTGGTGTTACCTGTTCAGCCGCCGAAAAAACAAAGAAAGCGTCTTCCGGGATTACCCTTTTTTTAAAATGTGTGTGCACGGAGCGAACCGACTTTCTCTGATTGGCTGTTACAAGTATCCCAAAAACCCCCCACAAAAGAAACTCCCCCAGGAAGAACTTCTGAGTTTCTTCCTCCCAAGTCAACCTATCACAACACCGAGAAGGCATTTTGTGTAGGTGATCCCATACTAACATTCATTCATCGTATTTGTAGTGTCCCACGCTCATTACTCAAACCCCTCAACACAATGGCTGAAACAGCCTTGCTCTGAAGAAATCTTACTTTGATGTAAGAGAAAATAATCCTACCTGTCCATTAAAACCAGCCCCATCAGCAGATTTGAGAAACTCATTGTAAACTTGATTTGCTCTACTGATCACCATGGCAACTGCATCCTGGTACTGAGGAGATGAAACAGCCAGCAAAGGCAAGGCAGCCAGTGGGATGTGGTCTTCACTGCTGCTGAGACAGCTCTCATCATAGCTGTAGGGATTTAGGCTAGAAAAGGACAGGTTATCATCAGGAAAACTGCAAGAGGCAGCACACAGCTTTAGAGAATGAACAGTTACTAACAGAAATGGGTTGGGCTACTACAGTTCACAATGAGCAAACACAGGAAGGATGATCTTCTCAGAGAATTCAACTCCTTAAAAAACCCAAGGCATTACTGCTCTACTACCTCCTCAACTCTTCTGCAGGGCTTTTTGCTCTGCATGAGCTTCAAATTTAACTCTGAGCACTATATTGCAACAAAAAAAGACTCTAAAAGCAGCCATCACTTAGGGAAGCCCAAGACAAAACAAAGAGAAGTGTCTCTCTGCTTAGGAAAACAGAAATCAGGAAAATCTGATACTCTCCTCCTCTCACCAGAGTTCAGCAGTTAATCCTTTTTGTACTTGTAGAAGAGAATATTTATGCCACAGAAAGTAATGTTACTTGAAAACACTCTCATTCAATGAGTGAATTTCAAGACTGAAAAAGCAGCTGAGGTAGAGCAGCTACTGAAGTGGATACATCCAATAAAAATATTTTTTAAAACAAATTCTTCTCCTTAGAAAAGGATGAAGATCGCTGCAAGTCTTGCAGTCAGCAAAAGATTAAGAATGATTCACAAAATTTTATTATGAAATATATGGGTCACAAAAAATCATTCAAAACCACAATGCATAACCAAACACCAGGGAATGCAAATCGACTTACCTGGAAACAAGAGAGAAAGCTGCTGAACAGATTGCTGGGCAGGGAACAAGTCTCATTAAAATGTGGCCCAAAGAGGCAGGGAAATGGGCTCGGGTCACTTTCTCAAACACAGAACTGAAGGTGTTGATGTCTGCCACCTTGCTGCTGTGGTCTCCACTTCCAGTGTCTAATATGTTCCCCCCATGTAGGATCAAAATTAACACGTGAGTTTTGCAGTTCTGGTGTTGAACTCCTTCCTGTGAGAAAAACACAAAATAGGAAAGGAGGAGGCATTTTTATGGACTTTGTTAGTTTACTTAGTGTCAACATTAGCAGTGATTTTTTTTTTCTCCCACCCCCATCATGATAATTTTGTGATATTTGCTTTCACTGGAGTGGGTGGGAGCGTGTGTGTGCATGTGTGTATGTCCTGTGCTCCACTTAATTCAAGTATGTCTGAATCATACAGAGTCCACTGTGCTCTGACACAAACCCCGTGCAGCACAGATGTAGGTTTCAGATCAACAAAGATTAAGACAGTTTTATGTAAATCAGAAGCTACTTTAAATACTCTGGGATTGGAGAAAAGTTCCAACCTCCACAGGCAGCGTAAGCAATCATCTGTCTAGGTACCCTAGTGATTGCTTCATTTACTGACAAGGCTCTTATTCAAATCATCACAAGTCCAAAAAAGACAAATTTCTCTGCCAACGAAAACACCCAGCAAAAGCAGATGATACAGTTATGTCAGACTTTTGAGACTGGTAGCTTCTTATTAAAATTACTTACTGAAAAAGTAAAAAAATGCATCATTGCTGATATCCATAAAACTCACAAATTTATGAATATGTGAGCAGGCACATAAATGGACAACAATCAGCATGTTTTGTAGAATAATTAAGACACTTCCTACTTGAAACTGGAAAGGCATTTTGAATGTTTCACAATTTCACCTTTTTTTCCCTCTTTACCCCTTGATACTCGTGTGCACTCCAAGAACTCAGTAACAGATTAAAAGATTAGATTTTTTTGTTGTTAAATCCTTCTTCACTTTGGATAACATTCCTGAAGGTTTTTAGTTCCTGACCAAATACGAACACTCTGCAAAAATAACAGTAATGTGTTTTTGTCCAAGGATCATTAAATGCTAGATTGGGTGATTTACTCAGAATCAGGCAATGTTCTGGACAGTTTATTCTTAAGTTCTGGATTGAAGGGAAATGGGTAACTTTAGCACTTGGTGCTAAAGTGACAGAGAAATGGCTGAAAATGAGAGAATTGTAGGTTGCTCCACTATCTCTATGCAGTCTATGAATTTTAGTATCCAGTAGAAGTATTCATTGTGAAGGCATTTTGCTGACCTGACTTTTATCTGCTTAAATACAGGAGAATCATAAGGGTATTTTTCAGATTCCACTTTTCCATGCACTGATTTATAATTTCCTTCTCCATAAGGTTTCGTTGCAGTTTTCAAAACAGAAATTTAATTCCCTTTAAAAGTTAAATGCAGTTCCTTCCATGGACAATGTCTGCTTCTAAATAAACTGCACTGCTGAAGATTTGGTGGAACTGAAAGATTCAAAAAGGAAAAATTCAAGTGGGTCAATACCGCTGAAGTCATTGGTATGAGAAGTCTCTCAGCTGGATTTAACTGGCATCTTTCACAAGAAGACACAAAGGGAATAAAATTAATTTGTCTCTCAGCAGTAGCTCAGCCATGATTTAGATAAGGTGCTCAAGGACTAAATTGACTGGACATCTGAAGTCAATCAATGACTGTCATCGTTTTAAGGGGGCTGTAGGACTGAGTTCTTCAGAAACAGTAAAGTAGACATTTCCATTACCTGTCCTATGTGTGGACAGAGTACCTTAATCAGTTTTCTGGAAGGACCATGTGTTGAAATTCTTTCCTGCTTCTAAAAAAAGGCAATTCTGTTACTACCAAATTCATGACTGTTGCTGAATCTGCCTCATAAAACCTGCGTTTCTAGTCAAGTACTAAGCAGACATTAACAATTTCTCTTCAGAAAACTGAGTCCTATTTCCACCTAAGTATGCCATGTCTAAAGATCTTGTGAAGATTTTCAGTGATTGCATGTGCACCTACTAAACAAGGGAAAAACACACTAAGCCATCAGACGAGTTTACAATTACATAATACAATGTTAGAGTATTTTTACATGTCTAGTCTTCGAAAATCAGCACAGCTTGTTTAAAGAAACAATCTCACCTCATTGTCCTCATGTATTTCAATACTGCCTTGTGCAGGGAACCTTTGTTTTCTTAAAGAGGTTCTATATAATTCACCTGAAAGGAAAGGAGACATATTAGTCATATAAATATTTGTCTGTTACATCTTTTACAGACATCTATGGAGGCAACACACATTTCTAATTTCAAGACAGAAAGTTCTGTTCACAGGAAATCCTGTAGACAAACAGAACAATGTACGTTCACCAGAGATTCAGAGAGACACTAAGCAAGCTCTGCATCTCCAGCTTTGCCTGAAGTAACTCCTTGCCGTGTCTCTTCATGTGCTGGAGCATATCAGATCTCAAGATCACCACGAGAAGAAAGCCAGGTGAAAGGAAAAAACGCTGAGTGATTCAACATCCCAAAGCATGCATGAAAGGCAGGCGTTTGATACATGACCAAAAAAAACCTTTGTACCCTGAATTTAGGAGAATTGGTATGATCATTCCTAAACTTCTGAGATCTTGAGAGAAAGTTTGAACTCATACCAAGAATCAAGACAGGTCCTGCTTTTTTATTACATAGACCATTTCAAATATCCTTAATATTTTGCCATGTTAACTAAGGAGAGATTTAAAGGAGAAAAAAAAGAGAACTTGTGTTGGTTACAAAGCATAAAGTGATGATAGCCCCAAAAGAAAACTATTTCCATTATCATGCTCTCATGAGAAATGATGCCATTTCTTGCCATCTGCTGCACTATTGCTAGCCCTTTATAATGACAAATCTGTCATAAGAAATATGTTCACATGAAGACTGTGACATATGCTTTCTATTAACAAATGAGAAAGAACACTGTAAATATACTGCAGATGCAGTTTTGCAAACTGCACTGTTTATAGGAAAATAATGGCATGCATTACTGAGCCCAATCCTACTCTGAAAATCACAGCATGAGATAGTTGCTGTGTTAAGTTCCACAGTTTCTCCATTGAATCAGCGCATATACACATACACTACCAGATCTCATAAATTACTTCTACAGAAGTAGTCATAATCAGGAGAAGAAGAAACTGAGCTGAGGATCTCAATTCAAAATGCTCTGCAATTCCAGTTACCACACCAGGCCAGATGGGAAAAGCATGATTTCCAAAAGACAAGAGGTTGGCACCTAGTGACAACATGTGCTTATGAACACAGCTGCAGGAATAAAGAACTGACATTTCACTGTGAACTCCAGAAAGGTAACGGAGAGAACTGTGATGAAAGGCAACACCCTCATTAACACTACACACTTCTGTAAGTCAATTCCTGCTCTTTAGAAAGCAATGCAAAAGCACAGAAAGATCAAAAGCAGAACCACATGTAAATGCACTCATAAAGTTGGGCACCAGCAGCAAAGGAACCCTAGCGATGCCAGGCTTGGCATTACTTTTCATTCTTACAGCACTCAGAAATTTTAACAGCAACACTTCTTGCACCTCCCTAAGCAGAGGTGGGAGAAGGAAGTCCAGAGCACAAAGCACTGAAGGTTCCTACACTCCAAATTGAGCCATGTTGTACTGTCCTGTGTGAGCTATTGTGAACACCAGCAGCTTCACCCTCCAGTGAAGCTCTACCTCTACCATTTCAGCCAACACTATAAGGCACTTTCCCAGTACATTATAATAATCCAGGTAGAAAATAATTAAATTTAAAAGAAAATGTAAAAGAATCATGATCTGTCCACATGCATTTCTCTTCTCAGTGTAACATACCACAAAGGCTGTGCTAGTTAACAGGTGCTACTACTATCTCTGGTTATCGAATAGCTTTGGTACGAAGATAAATGAGGACAACTTCAACTCACGTTGTTTTTCTTGTAGAAAGCCAGATGAGCAAAATGCAGACTCTTCACCTGCAAAAGAGAGCACAATGTAAACTAAAATTGCTTTACATGAACATCAAGTTCTTTACTTTTTGTCCTGTGTTGCTGTAAATATTTGCAAGTGACTACTACTACACTGATTTCCAAAACCCCCACTGGCATCCACGGGAATAGATCAGCACATTACACACTTGACAACTGCTGGAATCTATTAATCAAAATGGTTATGCTGGAAGCTAGATTTTACTCTTCATTTCAAGAAAGGTATCATAAGCAATGAAACTTATAAGTAGGTAGGGAGGAATCTATTTGATAGAGGAATATAGGTAAGAATCCATTTGATAGTCTGTAGCATTAGCCACTGAATATCTTAATAACTAAGAAATGGCATAACTTACCTAGCAATACAAACCAGATTCTTATTACCAATATTTAATTAGCAGCTGTTTAAAGAATATTTCTATCCTTCCATTCCCTCCCACAGTCCAACCATCCAAGGGAAGTTTCAAGTACTCAGATCTAAATACAAAAACCTAACATACAGAGACATGGGAATAAAGACCCTTCCTATAGATAAAGTGCTCCTACAGCACTCTGGCCAGTACTACCATGGAGGTGAAACATCTTTGCCATCATTTGATCATGACAAAACTCAAAGGTATCATTCTACCTCTACCTACATCTACCCTCAGAGCTGGGATGAGAACACAGGTCTCTCCCTTCTCTAGGTTCTTTCTTCAGAGGCCCAGGCAACATCTACTTTTTCCCCAAAACCTACCTACCACTTGAGTACATTCACAGAATGTACTGTTCTGTGACAGACACAGAACTCTCCTCCTGGGGGGCACAGCTTGACTCAACAACAGAGGCAACATCCACATGCCATTGCACGTGTTTGGCATCAAAGAACAGAATAGCAAATGACAAGGGCCAGGGAAGCTGGTGGTCCTCTATGATATTGCCTGCTTCTGCCTGGTGCCTAAGAAGACTCTAGAACTCGTTGACACTGTCTCTCAATCTCATGAATTAAAAATGCTTTTAATGCTAAATCCGACTAGGGTTAATACATAAAGAATAATAATAATGTTTAACTCCTCTGATAGATGCAGCAGTACAAAGTAATTATTCTCTATTTTTTCAGATGCTCCAACGATCACAGTTGACAATTTGGTTTTGAAGGGAATAAAAAGGACAGAAAAAAGGACAGGCTTCTAATATACAGCAAAGAAATCTGCTATGTCCATTCTTTGTGCTGTACTCGCAGTACACTGCCATACCTTACCTTTGAGGAATGAAAATCATTTGAACTAGCTATTTCCAAATTTCACATACAATCTCTTTCATTTTCAGTTCCTTGCCAGGACAATTCACAGACTGTTGTTCTGCCAAAGAGGTTGAGTCACAACTGTAACCTGCTTTCAGTTTACTAGGGAAGAAATATTAACTGCAATAGCTCATAGACAGAGTCACTGCTGAAGCAAAGCAGCAGTCAGTCGCTCCCTTGGGAACAATGTGTGAAGCTCTCAGGAATGTGAGAGCTAAAGACAAAAACCAGACCTCCATGCCAAGAGCACAGACCAGCCTTCTGAAGTGCTTGTATACAATTCCACAAATTACAACATGTAAAACAATGGGTTTCATGAAGGAAATTTCTTCCCATGGCAGCTTTGAATGGCTGTGCAGATAGAAACTCTCCATCACAAAAGAACAACTGTCGATAGAAACTGAAGAACGTCCACTACAGAACAAAAATTAAGTTTTATTTGGTAGAATAATGAAACAGTTACTTTTTAAATTTTCATCCCACAGTAAATTTAACATATTCTCAACAAAATGCCACTTCTCTGTCCCAGAACTGAAGGATGATCTGCAATTACTCTTATTTGCATGCTACTAAAAAAAAATTAGAAAAAATCAGGAAGGTGTTTTTTGGGCAGTGTTAAAACTAGAATAGAAGCCACCTTATTTTCGCACAGAAGATTGGTAACACCAGTAAAATAACCATTTCTATTCTTCAGAGAAAGCAGCTACAGGTAAAAATAAGATTCACAAAGTTACCTTTAGTGTCATGCTGTGGTACATAGCCATTACACATACATTAGATTTGTAGACTG
This sequence comes from Acridotheres tristis, assembly GCA_037013685.1. Lineage (NCBI taxonomy): Eukaryota > Metazoa > Chordata > Aves > Passeriformes > Sturnidae > Acridotheres > Acridotheres tristis. The sequence continues at coordinate 11,022,174 of CM072906.1, read as the reverse complement.
TAGCCATTACACATCCATGTAGCTGTGCTCCTGAGATGTCAGAGGGCATTTCGTACAATTCTTGGCTCCTGTTTTGCTCTTGCCTGGGATTACATCAATAATGGGTCCAGCATTAGAGGACAGCACAGCAGAACAGAGTAATGCACCTCAGCACCAACGAGATACCAAGGGAACTGTTCTCTTCTTTCTTCCCTCACACATCCAATCTTGCAAGACTGACCAAAAAAGGTGCCAGCAAGCTTTATGGTATAATAACTTTCTGCATTCTAATAATCTGAATTAGTGTAACAACATAACCATACCACTGGAACAAACAACATTGATGCTCCTCTTTAGAACATGACTTTCACCTCAGCAAGAATCCTGTGAAAATTAACTTCTGAAGAGAAAAATCTGTTTTGTTAAGTATTTTTTTTAAATGCTGTAGCAAATGTAACACTAGTGTGAGCACAGATATGTCAAACTTGGGAGAACAGAGAAAGGAAATACCTACAGATGATATGATCCTCTCCATGGGAATGGCAGCCAGGGAAACTCTAGGCCAATGAAAATGATGCAAGAACACATGCTGATTTCAGCATGTGGACCGGATCTCAATACAGATTAAAAAATGGAAAGGGAGAGACTGCAAGGAAAGCACTGCTCTCTGCAGCAGGACTCAGCTCTCAGCTAAAAAATACCATAGCAGGTAGATTCAGCTTCCTCCATTTTGCATGCATTTTCTGAGCTGTATTCTAGAACACAAGCATCACAAAATTAAATGACTGCAGTTACACAACACTAGTAACCTGCCCAACGATAAACTGCCATCAGTGGTGATTTGCAGAAATCTAATCCACTGCTTCTCTCTAAAACCTGCAGCTAGAAGTAAAATCTGTTCTTTATAGGAGCAATCTGATGTGTTTTGGAATGCTGATGACTATTGCAGCTTCCATCCTTCCTTTCTAATGTTCACTAAGCCAAATTTTCTGTTCACCGCTCTTCATATTAGTATTAATAGGCAGCAGTAGATGCTATTGCAATATACTTAATAGCAGCATAAACACTACAGTCAGATATGTAAGAACACCGCTTAATTAATTATGTGACTCCAGGAGGGCATGACGAGGAGAGGTAGATCACATGCCACTGGAGGGAAGGAAGAGAGAAGTTTGTTTATACAGAACAATCACTGTGGACAAAATTAGGTAAGGCAGCCCTCAGAGGAAAGAGGCAGAGGGAGAAACACCAGTACAAGGTAAAACTCGCTATAGCAGTCATGAGGGTGTAAAGATTTTTCTGTTACATTGAATGTTTTAACTATTGTATAAATGTTGGAGAACCGCTGAAATGCATGGCAGGTGTAACAAAGGGGACTGCATGAGTGAGCAAATGAAAAATGAGACCAGATGAACCCACTACAGACACCACAGCCTGTACCAGTCTTGCACAGAAACACTGGTTTCCTTCAGGAGTTCAATGGATCCAATTCAACACAGCTCATAATTTCAGACAGTATGGGTAAGTACCCACTTCACAACTGACAAGTCACTTAACACAATGTCTAAACTGTGCAATGCAAAATATTAACCATTCCCATTAAAGTGGAGAATGCTAATTCACACCCAATTTAGCTGAAATATTTTCTTTTTATTGCCTTGACCTAGTAATTAACTTTTTTTTCAAACATTAGAACTGTAAAATTCAACAAAAACAAAACCAGAATAGAATCATGCTGAATTATTTTTATAGGCAGGAAAGAATCAAGTGAGAAATAAATATATAGATTTCCCATTATTATACAGGGAAATTATACAAATATACAAATTATACAAGGAAGAAGAACAAGAGAAAAAAAATCCAATCTTGCCTGAAAAAACTGACCTTAAAGATCAAATTATCAGCTGCATTTCTGTCATACTTTGCAGTTAACTCAGGGCTGATTGCTAGCACCTTAGCATCACTCCTTGCCAAAACTCCACTTAACCATTGCACAGGGAGCTGCAGCCTCTGCTTTGCTCCTGACCAAGCACCATATGTACACGTTTAAACACCATAACAGCCTCTACCGTTGACTTGAACTGGGATTAATTCTATTTCACAAGAAACAATAGATGGTTTTCAGAAAGACTGCAAAGTCTTTCTCCTTCCACAAAAACATCAACCTGAAGAATGAGGTAGCTAAACTTTCCTCATACATGTAAGACTCGTACCTATTGTCCAACAAACCAGCTGAATATTTGATGAAGAATAATCTCCTGAAGTTGATTAATTACTTCTCTCTCACAGTAATGTTTCTCCAGACTACTTATAGTCTTAATTTGATGGAAACCTAAAGCAGTACTGTTCTGCAGCCAAATCAAAAACTGTTTGTGTCCTACAAAGTAATAAAATTACAATTACTTCCTCATTCACTTTCCTATCTCTACCTTCCGGTACAGGGCAAGATCATGGTAAATTTTTGGTAGCAGCTATCACTCTATCCTACCCTTCTGACTGGTATGGTCTTACCTTGTGCATTACTTCGGCCTAAGCAGAAATTCAAGAAGTCTGGGACAAGACAAAGGCATTTTCATAAAGGCTTAATGCTCTGGAATGCCCAATACAATTTCTGGGAGCTTAGTGTGCTCTGAAAAGCTAATCCTCATGCAGCCTGCTCCAAACAAAACCAAACTTTCTCAAAACAGAAGAAGCCCTGTCATCAAGTGACGTCTTTCTAGCAGCCTTGTGCACACAAGACAACAGGAAACATGAACTCCTGCTGTGTAGTCATATAGTTTAGCTTTAGGTAGTCCTGTGGGGAACAGGAAGCTGGACTTGATCCTTATGGGTCCCTTGCAACTTGAGATATTCTATGATTTTATAAATTAGCTTACTCCACAGATACATATCAAACTTAATCTTAACCAAAAACATTATTCTAGTCTTCCAGTTCTGTTCAGTGCCTTGTGGATATTATGACAGGAGAACAGAAAGAGCAGTTGAAGGAATGAACAAGAAATTGTCCATAGCACTCTTAGAAACAGGCTGCTGCACGTATAAACCAGCCTTTTTTTCCCTCCCTTGCTCTAGATGGGGAAAAAATGAGATCCAAAAGATATGATACTGAGAGGAAAAAAGTTTTCATTCAGTGATGCATTTACTGCACTTAAAATCTCAGGAAATACTTTTCTAAAGGGAAGTTATAAAGAGCAGCTAGAGCAGTGGGGAGTCATAGTGCATGTCATGAATTCAACAGCACTTTATGGTCCACTGAGAAACACAAAGCTTGTCATTAAAGAAAAAAACAGTAGAAATCAAAAAGCTCAATCTTAGGTGGTGCAGAAAGAGAAGGAATTGGGTTTCCATACACAGACCAAATACAACCTGCACACAGTAGCACCTCCCAGTTCCAAACCACTACGTGGTAATGGGGTAGATATGAAGAGTAAGTTTGATCTAAATCAGCAATTTAAATGACTCCCAGAAAGAAAGCAACGTCCCTGTCAGCACTATTTTCCAGATAGACAATCAATTTGTTAAAAGATGAAAATATCTGTGTAACCTAGTCTTGTGCAATGGGACAAAGAAAGGCCTTTCACTCACCTGATATGAAAATTTCCAGTTGTGAAAGCTGATCATGTCCAAATATTTTGCTGGTAAGCAGTAAAGCAATCCATCAGTCTGTATGTGTGGCATATGAAGCACAGGAAAAGTGAATTTCACAGGCATTTTACAGTCAGTCATGTTTTAAACAACTAAAAATTAAATCGTATTGTGTCAATATACCTGAGAATTCATCCTAATTTGAAGCATTTAAATTCAATTAACTGGACTTGCAGAGTAAAAGAGTAGCATGTTGCTGACAAAATTGACTAATGGCTCTTAAAATTCAATTAGGGTGTATTAAATAAATATTCATCATCTGTGGCAAGCTTTATTACAGAAATTACATTGTTATTTGTTCGCTTGCTTATTTTCTACAAAAATACCAAATATGGCCACTTTTTTTTTTTTTAATAAATTAAGTTTTAAAACCAAGAAACAGTCAAGATTCATTTGAGCTTTGCCTGTTTCACTTTTTTTGTGTGTGCATGCGTGGGTTTCCGTAACATTTACATTTTGGAAAATTCAGGCTGAGCTGGCAAGGAAGATGACCAGCCTGGCTGATCAGAGAGCTTTGGCTTGAGCTCAGAGGAAAAAAGAGAGCACATCACCTTTGAAAGAAGGGGCAAGCAACTGGGGAGGGCTGCAGGGCTGTTGGGAGGTTACACAGGGACAAAACTAGAAGGGCTAAAGCCCAACTAGAACTCAGTCTTAAAACTACTGCTATAAAAGACAACATAAAATGCTTTTTGCAAATATGTCAGCCATGAAAAGAGGGCCAAGGAGAATCTCCATCCTTTACTGGATGCAGAAGGAAACACTGTGACAAATATTGTGACCCAAGGCCCAGAAAAGGAGCCCACTTCTGGCAGGGTTCGTGACCTTGGATAATAGCCTTGTTGATTTTTCTCTTCAGCAGGCCAGTGGGCATTCAGTGGTAGGACAAGACAGAAGGCTTTAAACTGAGAGTAGGTTTAGTTTGGATATAGGAAGAAATTAATGCCTCTGAGGGTGCTGAGGCCCTGGCACAGGGTGCCCAGAGCAGCTGTGGCTGCCCCTGGATCCCTGGCAGTGCCCAAGGCCAGGCTGGTCACTGGGGCTGGGAGCAGCCTGGGACAGTGGAAGCTGTCCCTGCCATGGCAGGAGTTGGAATGAGATGGGCTTTGAAGTCCCTTCCAACCCAAATCACTCTATGATTAATTACACCTTCTGGTGAAAGACAGAAAATATGTGCTCATGCTTAGGTGAGAGTGCTGAGAACCATGAGTTGTGCAAGAATGCATAGTCAAAAAAACATCAGAGACTGTACACACCAAGCTTCAGATCTTATCTAATGCTGTCACATATTACAAAGGTGTATGTTTCTTTTCCTTAAAATAAATAACCAAACAAAAACATGCCAATTACCTATTTTCCCACAACTACACCACAAACTCACATTACTGCAAATATTTTGCTACTGTGATTTTAATACATAATCTAAACCAACCATTTCAACCTTGCTACTCATACATTCATCTATGTTCCTGAAGATTATCTTCACATCTCTCTAAATTTCTGGGGGAAGCTTTTGTAGGAAAAAGCTATCCACAGACAAGAAAGATGTATAAGCACTTTGCACTGCTAAACAAACTTTCCTCCAAGACATCTTCCACCATTGCTTAAGACAAAAGCTCTCTTTCTACCCATGTCAAGGACAGTAAGCAAACCTGACATATACAATCCATTACTATCACACTACTAAGTAATTAAAATCAGTGTGTCAGGGCAAATAGACAAAGGAAATTGATGAAAATCGCATTAAGATCTCAAGCTTGGCATTGGCTAAATTCTGAAATCTTGGCTTTGCAAACTTGGTTCTGATATTCAGCAACTGTAATGAAATATAACCTGTCCTATCATTTCTGGTAAAATGGCCAAGAATCAGAGCTGTCCAGCAATAGTTGTTAGTTCATTGAGGACAGGCAGAAAACCAGACAGTCACAGAAAAAAACAGAAGCTCAATACAAAAAAAACTTCCAAGCTTGTATATTTTATTAGATCTGAGGAAAAAAGAGGTCTGATGTTCCAACGTAGCTTGCACAAAGTTATACAGTAGTTTTGTCTATGTTAATGACCCAGAAAATGCCAACTACTTCTGCTCACCAGTTAGGAAGGTAGAAGTAAATAAAATTCCCTAGCGTGGAAGTTACCAGCTCAGGAAGGGCAGTCTGATCTACTAAAGCTGCAGAACAACTCAGCCTTTTTCTCACTGTTGTTCAGTGTAATTAAAGCTGGTTCATGCCCATGGGTGTGTGACACTGGTCAGCTGGCAAAGCCTAGGTATCCTGGCGTTGAGCTGCATTGCCTATTCCTTGGCAGTTTTATGTTTCTTCTACTCTTTAGAAAAATAAAAGGAACTGAAGGAAGAGGGGGAGGAGGTGACAAAATGAAGGCTGAAGAGCTGAAAAGCCTGCTGGCTGTATACGGAGATTGAATCATAACAATACAGATAAACTTCAGCTGCACTGGCAAGCATTTATTATCTCCCTATGGAGCTCTGTGGTTCTTCATTCATTTGAGATGATTTTAGATTCCCTCATATTTTAATTTGTGCGTGTGCGAGAAAAGAAAAAAGAAATGGTATGCTAAGCTCTTATAATACTCTCCAGCTCTCAAGCTCCCATTTACAAAAGGCCAGTATAACAAGAGATAGAAACTGAAGGAGAGAGGACAACCCTAGTATTCACGTGATCTTATTTGAAGTCTTATTCAGGTTTGGTCTCAAATAAACATGTCTTGGCCTCATGGATAATCCATACTCCAGCGTCTTTTCCTTAGGATTTCACTCTTTGAAATGCTGACATAGGTTTAGGTTTACATGCCAATTACTAGCTTGAATTGAATGACATTCTTTTCTGTAACAAGTATTTGCCTGGTTTGCAAGTTAACATGTATAGAAATCTCATTTCCCACCATAAAAAACTCAAGTAATGCAATATAAAGGATGTACTAAATTCAAGGTCTATGAAAAGTCTTCTTCACCTTACTTCAATTTATCTTCACTGCACTATACATGTACAAGCCAACAATAACTTCAAACTTAGAAACACTAACAATACATATTTAAAGTAAGGATATGATCACAAGATAGCTGGAGGACTGAAAATCACCAGGCTGAATTTGTTCCTAGTGGTGAGTACATGCAGTTTCCCTTAATGTAATGGACAGACTACATTGCACCAGGAGTGAATTTAAATGCATAACTATGATGTGTGAAAATGCTTTTGTTCGACAACAAGAAAGGCATCCGCATCAACATAATTTATGCAGCTGTATGAATTGTTAATTCAGCTTGATTCCTGTTTGTGTTATTTTCTGTATTTAGCAAGAGTGCATCAAAGGAGGTTTCTGTCAGTGTGCTTTATAGATAGAACTCTACTTTCTTTTGCACTGCTGAGACAGTGAAATCACATTCTGGCTTAATGTGATATAGAGTATGTGTAATATTGGCTCAGACTTGTGCTAGCCCAGTTCTCAACAACTTCAGTCCTTGCCTGACATCTCTATTAAGAACAGTCAAGCTCAGCACAATGAACTGTGACCCAACAGTACGCTGGCAGCACAAGTGACACAGTATCAGAATGCAAACACATCTCAGCATCAATCAATTCACTGGCTGTTCTGAGCCAGGTATTATGGCTCTAAAGTTTCTAACAGCTGTGTATGAACAGAAATGAAGAAAGTAAAAGAATAGATAAGAAAGAATTTTTATCTGTTCTTTTCCTTTCTTTTGCAAAACATCACAGAAAATTGGCTTAAACGAAAATAGAAACGTTTTGTATGAAGAAGGATGGAGTGTAACTCAGAGGACTGCTTCCTTTGTTTCTGCACGTATCTCCCATGCAACCCTGGGTCTCACATTCTCTGTGGCAGTTATTCAACTGCATAATGCAAAAAACCCCATCCTTTGGGAACAGCTTTGTTTCTGAAGAGCAGAAACCCTTAAAACCAGTCTCTTACAACTCTTTCCTTAGTGTCCAACACAAAGGGCACTGCAGAAGAAAAAAGCTAAACAAACCCATCCTCACACAAAGGTGCTAAAGTGAAAAAAGCCCCGTTCTAAAATGCCAGGCATGGGAGAAGTAGAGAAATTTCTGCGAGAATTCAAGGATAAATGGTTCTTGGCTAGTTATTTAGAAGGCTAACTCATAATTGATATAATAATGTATTCCTTTTTCTTGGTATTTTGTAGCAAATAAAATGCCGTATTTACAACAGGTATAACATCTATAGTACGTATTAAAAATTGCCATTGAATCTCTGAATAAGTTAGCAAGTAACATAAATGAGGCCTTGATATCATGTTAAAAACAAATGCAAAACTGACTTTTTTTCTCTATTTACCTATTTAACAACTGTAAATACACTGTGTGTATTTTGTCTACCTGTTAATTAAATACTATAAAAATAAATCATTCTCATGGTAGGTAATCAAGAAGTTTATGACTCAGATAACCACTACTTTTATATATACCTGTTTACTTAAACCTGTTAACAGATATTTTCAGGATTGACTACATGTAGAAAATCCATAAAGAAACGCCTCCTAAAATGGACAAGTATATTAAATTATTTTTAAAGCTAGATTAATTAAGAAGCACCATTATGCCTGAGCCCCATATCACTGATGGAGAAGCAAGCTAGGTCTTTCTCTCTCTCTGCAGTCAACAAGATAATTTAATTTTCAAACAACTAGGCCATTTAGGAGCCAAAGTAACAACAACACTGCTTAGGCCTTTATCCTAAGTCCCCAATTTTTACTTGGTGTATCAGTGCCCATTCCCCACCCCTTTCAGTGGTCCATAGTTACATACATATTTACATAAAAATGGCCCCAAATACACCTGAAAGTATGCGTCCCCACAGAAATTTCAGATAAGAATTAGTTAACTCTAAGGACTGAAAAGCCTCTGACACGCTGAATACAAGAAAAAATAAGTTTTAGTCTTGTAATCTATCTCATAGTTGTTCAGCTGAGTTCAACGCTGACTTCCCACTAAAGCCAATAAATTTGTATTCCCTGGTCTGCCAAAGTCTTCTCCTGAAAGAGATCATTTCAATTCATTTCTCAGCACTAAAATGCTACTTACGTATCTACGTAAATCTTTTAACTACGGGATGCTGTAGACATTACTTCTGCAGAGCATTTACACAGTATCTAAAAAGTAATTGCTTCAGTAGTCAGATGTTCTTGTTAACTCTAAAGAATTATGTAATAAAAGCTAAACATTACCTTGATTTCCTTCAAGCTTCCCAATTGTTTCTATCTGCTCAACAAGGTCATTTGAGTTCCACTGGCTCATGCCTATGAGAATAGCACTTTTTCCTTCCACCATCTCCTCTGTATGAGGAAAAAGAATAGAATAAATTGCTGTGACAAACAAGAGAAAAAAGACAGGGTGAGAACTAGCAGTGGAGAGAGAAATAAACCTCATTAGAGCCCCTAATGAGAACAGATAACAGGTTATGCAGGACTGTCCAGGAAAGCTTCTTGCCTATTCATACACTTTACAGTGATCCTCTATGTTTCATGGATTATATGCAGGAAAAACATGGAAAAGAGAGGACTGTCTGAATCTTTTCTCTCTTGAACAGCCACTGTAAAACAAAGTTTATAATAACCATTTTGAGTGTTAGTGTGGTTGGTTGGTTTTGGTTTTTTTTTTTTATTTGAAGAACATTTAAAAGGTAGAGCAGAGGGAAACATGGACACACAGACCAGTTCAAGACTTTTCAAGAATGTTTTTCCTCTTTTATCAAAGCCACCTGTGCTACATAAAGCCTTATAGTTTCATCTAGGGGCACAGAGACATAATGGAATGGAACCAAGCCCACAACTCAGAAAACCATTCCTTTTACTGAGATCCCATCCAGGAAGTGGGGTAGGAAAGACTGAAAGCACAAAACACAACTTGTAGATAGATATTAACTCTCTTTTGTAAAAAACAAGCCCCAAACCGAACAAACCTAGAAGCTGTAGGAAAATATTTTCCTTCAATTTAACAGCTATTTGGCAAGTAGGGTGCATTAATATTTTCTGAATAAATTTACTCAAAGCACTTCAGCCTGGCTGGATACAACCCAGAATGGTCTTTGTACCTAGAGCGAGCACACAGAAAAAAATTAAGTAAAATAAGTAATGACAGTTCTTTATTTGTTAAGGCAGATTTCAGAGAATGGGTCAAATTCTGCCCTCTATTACTGCATTTCATAGAGAGAATGGCTCTAATATGAGAGTAAAACCAGAATAATTTAGCCAGGACATTTCTGGCTAAAATAACAATTTTCAAACACCTACCTTGCAGTAGGTCTCTAAATTATTTAAAAATTTATGTTCTTTCATGTTCTCTCATATGTACTCTCTTATTTAGAGATCTTGGTACTGCAGAAGGAGAAAGATGGATATGTATAAAGGAGTGTATAAATCACTTCACAGTCACCACCATATCTTATCTCTTCCGAAGTCATACCTTTTATAAACAATGATAAACGTTATTTATCAGATTTATCAGAGAAGCTGGATCCAGCAAAGCCCCCGAAACCTGATGCAATCTCAGCTGCTCCCTGAGGCAGAGAGAATCAACCACTTATCACAGCATTTTGCTCAGGTTTTTGTCACTTTCTCTCAGAGGCTGATTTATTCGAAGTTCTATAAGGAAGGGAAGGAGCCATGGTGGTTTTGGTCTCCTCCCTCCCCACCTTAACAAGTGGTTTTAAAATACATCTGAGTATGATGAGTATTTTCAGTGATGTTTTGTGCTTAGTCCTTACTGCTGTTCCTCCTGCCGACTTTTTGAAGCAACAAGTGTCTTGCCCCCGAGTCTCACACCAGCCCCTCAGTGCAATTGCACAAATACAGATGGAAAAGTGTGCAAATTAGCAGGAGTGTACAACAAACACAGCACCCAAGACCTCCTGAAGGCCTAGCAGGGGCGAGTGTCTGGTTAACAGGTGTAACATTTTATCCACGAATAAAAATGGGAGATAATGGTTCTCTCCTGTAGATTTTGTTTTTCTGCTTTGTTCTTCTTGAGCAAAGTCAAACGTTGGCATTGGAAGACCAAGCAGCAGCAGCACAGCCCATGGCCCTTAACACTGGCAGGTGTGTGCAGCAGGCACGAAGACCAGTGAAAAGAACTGAAAACAAATGAGAGACAAGTGCCTCAAGGCCTCCACTGTGGAAGATTTTTTTTTCAGCTTAAAGGCTGTGGGGCAGGCATGTGGGGAGATCAGTATGGGGGTGTTTGCCTGTCTGTTGTGGAAGGCTGATGAAATGGCCAAATGGGAATGTGCTGGCTTCTCTGGGCAGCTTTTCAAACCTGAGAAAAAAATGTTAGTCAACCATGGAATTTCATATTCTGACAATTTTGTGATGATGTACTCAGCTGCAATTTTCATCTTCTGTAATCAGAGGTATGTTGCACTTAAATTATAAGGTAGTTTCCTGCATCAAATATAATTTTACATATTAACACTGTAAAATTCCTGCCTAACTTATGGCATGTCACACGGAAAGCAAGAAACAAAGGAAAGCCAGGCAATATAAAACAGTAAAACTAAATTAAGTAGTTAGATATGACAGATGAGTCAACAGTCAAAACATGTACAGCTGCTTCATCTCAAACACAGGTGCTTGATTCTCTGCTTACAAGGCTGTCAGCCAGAAACTTCTTTGTTTGAAAAACTGAGATTTGACCCCAGCTGTTTTTCAGAATACAAAAGCAGCTCACTAATGTTATGTTTTAATGGTGCCGACTGCTGTGCCCACTGTTTCCTACTTCAGCCTGTCTCTAAAGTACAAATTACACATGGCTAGATGTGGGATAGCTTCCAGACTTCCCCATGAAGAAAGCCCATAGTACTCAACTCCAGCTGCACTGTGCAGCTGCAAGAATATCAAACATTGATGAAGCACTCCATGTAAGTAACAGAGAATGGGTGAGAAAGGTAAGAAACACTGCAGAAAATGTTATGCTGGAGACAGAAAAAGGGTATCAAGCTACCTCATTTTTAGGAGGTGAAAGCCACAGTCTCTGTCCTAGACAGGCTTCCCTCACTCCAGCACGAACAAGCTTCTCTTGTTTCTTTGGTGCTAAGTTTAATCTACTGATAATGCCAATTACTTCAGCCCACACATATGTTTTCCTTTACCAAAGACACAAGCTCCCTTATCACCAAGAGAGCTTCTGAGTGTAGAAACGCCTTCTGCCTCTTTTGCTAGTATTTATGCTTCTGTGTACATTTATTTTCCTGACATTTAAGCACTTATTTCTGAAAGCCTGTTTGGGAGAAAGCAGAGATGATGCTAAATTAGGAGGACCTATGGACTGCCTCAAGGGTAGCAAAGCGTTGCAGAGAGATCTGAATAGACCACAGAGCTGGGCAATCACCAGCCACATGAAATTTAACATGCACGAGTGCTGGATTCTGCACCTGGGATGGGGTAAACCTGGTTAGACATACCAACTGTGGGAGAAGAGAAGCCCCACGGAAGGAGACCCGAGGGTTTAGGTTGATGGCAAATTGAGTATGAGTGAACGGTGCATCCTGGCAACCAAAAGGGCCAGCAGTGTGCTGGGGTGCACGAGGCACAGTGCCCCAGGCACCTGAGGGAAGGTGACTGTCCAGCCCTGCTCTGGCACAGCCTCACTCGAGCCCCGTGGCCAGTTCTGGGTGCTGTAATACAAGAAAGATCTAAAGCTATTACAGAGCATCGAGAGGAGGACAACCAACATGCTGAAAGGCCTCAAGACCAAGACTTACGAGGAATGATTGAGGTCTCTCAGTTTGCTCAGTTTGGACAAGACTGAGAGGAGACCTCACTGCAGGCTGCAACTTCCTCAAGGTGGGCCAAGTAGAGGGAGGTGCTGATACCTCTCTGGTGACCAGTGACAGGATATGAAGAAATGAACATCTATCTAAACAAAACTTGATTTGAAGAGCATTTTTGCAAGCTAACTATTAAGTAACCTAAACTTGGAAATACCTGTGTCAACTCAATATGGACTATGTCCAGCAAATTCCAAGTGCATTTCTTGTTCTCAGTCTACAAAGCATGCCTCACCAACTCCAAAAATGCAGGCATCAAACTGACCTTCAAAGCATTATTGAACAATGGATCTTGATGATTCAAAAGAATATTCCATCAAGCACTATAAGTAATCATACTCTCAAAGACAGAATACAGTCACATCAAAGAAAACTATGCCATCTAGAATGTCTGAAACATCATCATTTTAGTCCTCTTCTCAGAGAAAAAATTTGAAGTATGATTTGGTGCTCAAAGTTACAACTGCAGCTTCACATGGAATTTGGAAACATTGCTGAAATCATCAAGACAGCAATTTTAAGTACATTGCAAAACACAAATACAGTGCACAGGAAAATCAGCACAGGGTGTATTTATTTTCTATTTCCAACTCTTCCACTCACTAAAACTGAAGATATAAATGCAGCTTAAACAATTTGGGTATCCTATTCTCATTGACTACCCAGTGGGAAAAGATCACTATCTCTCATTCTCTTCATGCTAAGATGACTCCCATGTACATTTAATTTTGATCCACAGAAGCAATTTATCACGTATTATTATCTCGCACTAAAAGTCTGTTATTAGGGGATTAACAACTCAGTAACAGATGTTGTTCATTATCTTTACATAGCAGTGACTTTTCATTTCAAGTAACCATTATAAATATGATAGTGAATGTCATTACAAGCATTTCAGACTACATAGACTACTTTTAACAATAAAATTTATGTATTTAAAGAAAGCTCTTTCATAAAAAACAAGTGAAATGTCTCAGAAAAGCCTAAGTTTTGGTTCCTGGAAACAGAACCAAAACCAGAGCCCCAGTCTCCCACTGGAGGTGGGAGATTGTGTATGCACACAACCTACAGATTCTTCTCCCACTTCGGGACAAAACTTGCCGTGCTGCTGAGCATGTCAAGATTCAGGGCCTCACAGATGATGCAGGGAGTGCTGCAGTTACCTCGGCTGGTCAGAGCACAGCTGGACTCAGTGATCCCTGTGGGTCCCTTCCAAGTCAGAATATCCTGTGATGAAATCTGCAGGCATTGAAATACTGCTCCTTGAATAAGCAGAAGTCCCAGTCCCTCCAATGCAAGTTTTGATAGAGTGGAAAACCTAACGTTTTGTCTTAAAAACTGGCCATCAGTAACATGGACACTCATAGCCTTTATCAGGAGCTGTGAACAAGAGCACTCCCATTGTAACCTCATACACTGTCTGAGCTGGGAAGGACCTGGGTCAGACCCCACGAGGTCTGCACTGGTGGTGTCTTGCTGCTTCTGATGCCAGACTCAGGGCAGCTCACTCATCCACCCCAGCACCTCACCAAACCCCTGTAAATTTAGGTCCATTCACAAATGCTGGATAGAAGAATTGACGGAGGTTTTGTCTGATGAGGACAGTTGTCAGTTCACCTATAAAGGAGCTTAGTTATGTGCTGCAAAATCGAGGGAAAAATTGGGGAGGGGAGGACAGAAATGTATACTCACCTCGTGCATCAAAGAATTCATCATCGGAGCTCTCCACAGAGTCTCTGAGAACGCTCTGCATGTGCCGCTGAGCACCACCAAATCGACATGGGCCAGCTGGAAACACAAGGAGGCTCACATTAACACAAGGGAATGCCCATTTCTGCTCCAGAAAAGGCCCCGACCCAACACATTAATGAACAGTATGTGTAGGTGCCTCAGGAGGATGGTCATCATGCACACTTTAATCTCAACTGTCAGCCAGCCAGAGGTCTCAGGATGGCAAAAAAATATTTCCACTTAACCAAAGTGATTAAACCAAGTTTGTCTTGAAGATAAGCCTGCATTCACCTAATGCAGTGACCTCAAAAGATAAATTCTTTCCTGTTGAATTCATCTGGCTGTTCCATTCCAACACTCAAATTGAACATTGCTTCTAAGACACAAAGCAGCATTTCCCCAGGACACAGCAGTAGCTCCCACTCAAATTCAATCTAACTCCTAAAAGAAGTGCCATCTTATTTGGCTCACAGATTTGCAGACAAGCTACTCAATTCTCACTCACTGAACTGGTTTCATCAGAGAGCTTTGCTGTGCTGGAGCCTGGGGCTTTCATTTGAAGCTTGCCATTTGAAGACAGGAAGGCAAAACCAGATTAGAATAGGTACAGTAACAGATATATTCATGACAGCTTAGATGGTCCTAATGGATTATCATACTCAAACTCATTTGTAGTTAGTAAACCAGATTTGTCTAAATATCCGAATTCTCCTTACATCTAAGCAACCCAACACTAGAAAGAAGTAGTGAAATATATTGCTTATATTAACAATAAAGACAATTCCCTGGAGAAGTACTGCCACTAGCCTGGCTGAAAACCAGTAAAAGTATCACCCCACAAAAAAAAGCTCATGGTTCTAGGGACCTTTGAATTTGATGTAGAATGTGAAGGAAGGACAGGGAAAAGTGTCACAAATATTCAGGCATAAATTCTGGCTGTGAGAGAAGATCTTGGGAGCATCCATTTTATTATATTTCACTTGGAATGCTTCTAGATTTAGAAGCAGCTTAAACATAACCACAGTCAGCAGCATAAATCTGTGTAAAGCTCTCTGCAACAGCTCTCCACATCTATATTGATTTGCTTGCTAGACTGCATTGCATTGCCCTAATACATTGGTCCTATTGAGTCTGCTTCCTTCTGTGCCAGCAGATTAGCATTAGACACCTTCAGAGGACTTTATTAACATTTCTTGATTTTATTAGACACTGGCATTGCCTGGACTCACTGATTTGATTTACACTGTCAATTGCTGCATATTTTATTTTATAATTTTGCTTCAGGGAATTAAAAGACCAGCCCTACTTCAGAACACAGGTGAACTCCATGGTAATGACACTTTATAGTCTATGGCAATGAACTTACCCTTTATCAGATCAGTCCGCTGACTCTTAGCAGCCAGATTTCAGAAATTTTTGCACCCAGGGTAGAAACTTTCATTTCATTTCAGTTGTTTGGTATCACATTTCTGATCAAAGAAGGGGAAAGCATGTAGAAATGTTTTGAACACTACATGACCAATCTGCAAGTCACCATAGCTGAACTGGGAGCACATACAGTAGCTCCCCATAAGCTGTCAGGGCAGCGTGACAGAGGGACAGCAGGATATAAAGTAACATTTCCAAGATGTGGAAGAAGAGGGCACGGAAATGCACACGTGCTTTTCATCTAGAAGAAGCAGAAGTAAAGTTTCCTATCTAACCTGCTCTCTCTGCACAGAACTCTAAGTTGTGACAGTCACCTGCCACAGAGGGAGCTGGCAGGGGCTTGCCCTGAGCACAGAGCCACAGTAAAAGCTAGGGAGAAGACAAGAACCGAGCCATCCCTGCAGCACCATGAACAGAAGCTGAATGCTCTAGTTAGGCTAGCATCAACTGTAAGTAATTGTACTTAAGATTACAATCAGAGATTTTCCTAAGTAAAAAAAAAAAAAAATCTTGTTTTTTTTTTCTTCAACAAAGAACAGCTGAAATTTCACTGGTACCTTGCTGCATCAGTGACCTGGTGACCTGTCAGGAGGTGCTGTGATGCATGTTGGATATCGATTTCCTTACCCCTATGTGTAAGTAAGGATCACAACTGAAATCTATATTCTGCACGACAGCTTCCATAAGGGGAAAACCCACAGATCACAATCAGCTGCAACCTCTTGTGATAGGCAGCAAAATAGCCAGAAATTTATTTGACTAAAAACTGCTACAGAAATAGTTCCATGTTCTATTATGCAACACTTGCACTTTGGTTGAAGGCAAGTCAGACTGCACCTCTGTACACGTCATCCTAATTCAGATGCGAGGCAAATTTCATCCTTGGTGTTTAGTGACTGTACATAATTCCAGCAAACAGCAGAAGAAACAGTTCCCACTCACATATCAGCAGCTTCTAGCGTTATCCATCCAGAGAAGGAACAACCCACTAAAATGATGCAATCTCTGACATGTTCCACAAATAGACCTAAGGAGCAGAACAGTCACGGAAAATGCCAATTCCACTTTCACCCACAAACACCAGCAGGGCTCATTCCACCATAGTTCCATAAGAACCCAACAACAGTTGAAAAGTACATATAAAAGAAGAATCAGCTCCAGCTTCCTCTGGTCAGGAGGCATAAACTCAAATTCTTTCCAAAGATGTCTCTTTTTTTTTTTTACAAACTGGCAATGATATGACAATTAAGCAGTGCATGAGCACACTTTGTTCCATGTGATATAAGGGTGATTATAAAAGAGAAAAAAAAAAGTAGAAAGAAAAAACTCAAGAGGAAATAAAGTGACCCTACTGGTCTACTGCAAACATTCTCAGGACTAAGGAAATGGAAACAGAAAAACAGACAAGAAGTGAAGTAAGGCTGAAGAGGCTCTGAAAAACAGCTTAAGAAGCAAAGATTTTCCTCTGGAAACTGAATAGCTAATGCTGTCGATTCCCAACTTTAATCACTTTCCTATATCCTTTGGAAGGCCTGTTGTCCAAAGCACACTCATCCTGTAAGTCTCAAGCATCCTAAGACAGAGCAGCTCACCACTGTCACTCAATAGTAAGCACATGTTCTCCTACCAGTATCAAGAATGCTGCTTCAATATTACTTGTTAAGCAAAGGTAGTGTTTAAAATGCATACCAAGTCAGGAGAAAGAAAAGGCATCGACTTCCCATTTCCATTTCCATTCCAGTAACTGGCATCAATTCTGACATCACAAAGCCACACCATACACTGCAGGTCCTTAGGTCGCATATACCTGGAGGTGAAATGTGTGGAGAGCACAAGAATATCTTCTGGAAAAAGGAAGGAACATTTTCCTGTGGAAATGATGTCCT
This sequence comes from Acridotheres tristis, assembly GCA_037013685.1. Lineage (NCBI taxonomy): Eukaryota > Metazoa > Chordata > Aves > Passeriformes > Sturnidae > Acridotheres > Acridotheres tristis. The sequence goes on along the minus strand of CM072906.1, from coordinate 11,004,694 downwards.
CTAAGCACACCTTGCCAAGGCACAGGGATTGAATCTGCTACTGGATCTAATGAGCAGAAAATTAATTTTCAAATGCAGCAGGAAGTAAGCCTAGCCCTGCTGTGAAACCACAGCCATGTTACCTTTCTTCATTGGTTCTGCCTTCTCCTCATTTTGAAATAGCTTTTAAAAACACTTACTGCAACTGAAAGAAAAAAACCAAACCATTACTGGAGTCATCACATCACTGTTTACAGAAGCACTTCACAAGCAGGACCAGCACATACACTTTGGGAATGAAAGAGTAGTGATTTCATTCCTGAAACATACTTGTGAGGGCAGAGTAGCAGCCCAGTAGGCTCAGTCCAGCAGCATCAGTTTAAGAGTCACTCCAGCACCTCCCTCTTCTCCTTACCAATGCACAGATCACTGCAGACCTTGTCAGACAAGCAGGACAGATGGAAAGGAAGCAGGATGACCCAAATGATGAAAGCAAGCAGGATGACCAGTCATACCAGCCCCTTATGTACTGGCAGCATCACAGGCTGCTTCCAGAGGCCATCCCAGCTCAGGTGTGCTCACACCAGACTTGCCAGGAAGATGCATTCAAGCAGCTTGGGATAATAGCAGCAGTTTTCATTGGATGCAATTACATCACTGGGCTTTACTGTAAAACTAATTCGATATTATTCACGTCACTGTCATATTATCACAGATTTCAAGCTTGCAGCAGGCCTTTTTCTACATCTTTTGCTTGGTAACATTTTCCAATTTCCAATCAAGCCCAGACATAAGCACATACCAGAAGACAGAAAATCATAAAGAAAGCACTCCTGAATACTAGCACCACACCTAGGCAGAGATGAAATAGCACACAGTGTTCTCATAGCTACTGGAAACTGAGTCTTTCACACAGCCAAATATTGAGGACTGAATTAATCTCAACTAAAAAAATAATTAAAAATAGACTCTATTACAGAGATTAGAACGTTTCCACTTGTCAAAACTTGCTTTAGAATTGTACCATTTTGAATTCAGGGGAAGTTTTCCTAACAAAATTAAAAAGCACAAGTCATTTTCCCATTTGGATAGAGATGCTGGGTAGGACGAATGACCTTTGCTACTGCTACTGACTGCTGTTGCATAATAATACTTCTGTTTTGCTGGTTTCAGATGCTTCTTGCCTATTCATTAAGCGATTTAACTGAGCTACCCACACATAGTGACTATGCAGTTAAGACTTACTGGAGGTCAAGTTCACCCACTATTATTTTCTAGTTATGTTTTATATCTTATTTGGAAAACATAAAACTGAAGATATACATTACAGGGATGTCAATTTAACTACTGGAGGCACTCCCAAGACAGAGGGAGATGCTGATCAGATGAAGTCCTTGCCTGCACACTGACCACCAAAAAAGATGGACCATATAATCATTGACAGCAGGGCCACATAGAACTCATGCAAAATCACAGAATGAATCTGCATCAGAGACTGGAACTGAAATGAAAACAGTTGAAGCTGAAGGGAAACACACTCAGTGGAAGGGGCTGAGGGGGGACATAAGGTGGGAGGCCTACAAAACTGTGAGGCTAAAGGAGGAGAGGGAGAAAAATAACAGTGGGAGGTGAGAGGGAGGGCAGAGATAACATAAAAGGCCAAAGGGGATGGAGAAGAAAAAAGTGGAAGATCAAGTCAAGATGTCGAGTTCCCTTGTCAAAACACAAAGCCAGACATAGTCACAGACAGAAAAAAGTCCACACAAATTGCAGGTCCTCTTGTCAAGAGGTGAAAGACCTAACTGATGGAGCAGTCCAGATGCCACTGTGGTCAGAAGTGCCCAGCACAACCAGCTCCTCTCTCCCATTCCTCATTCAGTGTCTTTCATCTCACAGCAATTCCATAGCGAGAAATCCCTGGTTGTCTTTTCTGTATATCCCTCCACTGGTAGTTCTGCAGCAGATGGTAAGGATGGGCATGTATTTGAATACTGGATAAAGGAAACAAATCAAGAAACTAAGCCATGCAGGCCTTTAAGCCCCTATTTTAAGGTACCAGTGACATTTGCAGTCTTAAACTTTACAGGATTACTAGTGAGGGGGAAGAAGAGAGAAAAGAGGTTTAACATGACTGTTCAGACTTCAAATCCTAGATCAAACTTTCCTGTAAATATGGTACATCTCCCATAGCTGTTTCTTGATGCTACAGATGCCAGCTTCCCCACAGCAGAAATCAACTTCACCCTCCCTCTCAGCAGTGTCATCACCTCCTCCAAACTGTCTCCCCAAAACCCGAGAAGATATGAATATTCTCTAATCTTTTCCTGCAATGACTGTAGGTGGACTGCCTGCAACACATCTGAAAGTCTCTACTTTCATAGTGCACAGATTCTGGCTTTCTGAGGAGGCTCTGGCATTTTTGAGTCGCTGCGCTCTGTTAAAAATTAAGTCAGAGTTGAAGAGCAGATACCCTGCCACTCCCACAGGAACACGTCGGGTAATGATCCACAATTGTCTCTGTGTGGTTTTACAATCAACACTCTTGCAAATGCCCAAGCATTTCTGCACAGGGACTACTTCAAATGCTTAAGGTCTGGAGTTGACTAGGTGAGGTCTGGCTACTCAAACGAGTCAAGTGTGGACCATGTCTAAAAGCCCTTTAAAAGCACACCTGTCATTCAACAGTGAGCAAACAACACATTTCCACTACAATTTTGGCCTTCCTTTCGATTTGAGGTAAGGCTACAGCATTGGCAGGGGCTGCAAGGTAGGATACATACAAGCAAAACAACTTTTTTATATTTGTCCATATTGCAGCTCGCATTGATAAACTTAGTAAGCTCAATTTATAAAAGCAGCATTTTCCCTATGCCTAGACCAGATAGTTTCTTCCAGACCCCTTTTACTTTTCTTTGCAATAAGTAGTAACTTCACAAAACTTCTTTCAAAATACATACTTTGTCAGTGAAATCACATCCAAGACAGACAAGTACTATGCTTTAAAAGTCCTGTGCAAAATTGTATTTGAACATGCAAACTATGTATGCAGGCTGCATTACTCATCTATCCCAGAAAGCAAAAGCTCTCTTATCTTCCTATCAAACCTAAAATGACTGAAAACGAATGACAAAGAAAAAAAAACCATGAGACTTTTCCCCCATTTGATTCCTTCTTCATCTTCCAAAGATGAAGTTCAATCCTGTATTTGCATCCTCTGAAATAATTAACGCTCTCATGTTCCTGAGTGTTACATCTCCGGGCTGCCACCAATCCATGTTTATTTTGGGGAGCTAAAGAAATAAACAATGCTGAAAAAAACCACCCTTTTGGGTTTAGCTTTAATATAGTCATGCTGCTGTAAAGCTGCGTCCAGACCTGGCACCAAACACCAGGCAAGTGTCACATACTGACCATTCAGTCATAGCAGTTAGGCCTTCAGCTGCAACAGCAATGGCTCTGCATACAACCTAGAAGAAAACCACTTCTGCATCAGCAACCGCACCCTCATCTGTTCTGGCCTTCGTGCACACAGAACATCTGCTGCCTCAATCAGGTTGCACCTGCCCCGAGCACGGGACATCAGGGTGCTGCCGCTGAGCATCCTCAAGCCCTGGTCTCAACCTCAGCCAACCGACCTCCAAGCTCCACACTCCTCGGGCTCCAGAGGAAGCACGAGTTACGTGAATGGGCAAGGCGCAGCGCAGGATTTCGTCAAATTCCACCCAACAGCATACCTGTATTGTTCTCCGACCGCGGCTGCTGCCTCCCGGTCTGCTCCTCCCGAGTGGGCGGCAGCGAGCACCGCCCGACCAGGCGGCAGCCACGGAATTGCCCCGGAGCCGGGAGAGACCCTTCCCGGACGGGCAGCGGCGGAGCGCGGGCAGGAGGCCGGGCAGGGCCCCCGCAGACCCACGGCACGGGCAGATGCGGGCGCCGAAGGCAGAGCGGGCCGTGCTCGCTGACGACGACGACGAGGTCAAACGCACCCGCGCCTCGTTCACACGAGTTCACGTTCAGCTCCGCGGTGCCGCCGGCGAAGGACGCGGAGACGGGGCTGCCCCGGCGCCGCGGGTGAGCGGCGAACGCGCCGGAGCCTCATCCCCGCCGCGCCCCCAGGGCCCCGCGCTCCCCTCGGGGCCGCCCCAGCCCACCCCGCCCCGGGGGCCTCGCTCTCCCCTCAGGACTGCCCCATCGCGCCGCGCGGGCTCAGCGCTTACCTGGGAGAGGAGCTTTCGCCATTTCAGGGCTGCCCGCTCGCAATCCTCAGCCGTGTCAGGTGCTCGCCCGCTGGGCGCTCCGGCACCCCGCTCTCCGGCGCCCCATCGGCTTTCAGCAGAGGCCCCGCGCCGCCCCCTTGCCTGCGGCGCTGAGGGACGCGGCCGGGAGAAGCCGCCGCCGCCGCCCGGTGCCGCCCGCCCGCCGCTAAAGGCGCAGCCGCCGTCGCTGAAGGCGCAGTGAGCGGCTCCGCGGAGAGCGGGGGCCGGGCCGGGCCAGCACGGGGACGTGGCTGCGCATAAACGGCCTGGAGAGAGCGGCCGCGAGGTGCGAGCAGCACCCCGCCCCGGGCAGGAGCTCGGCCGAGGGTCTCGTCCCGCCGCTGCCGGCAAGGACCCTCCGCCGGGAGCTCGCCTCGCCCGCTGCCCTCACGACACGCCTCCCGGGGAGGGGTCGCGGCTCCCTCGCCGTCTCGGCGCCCCTCGGAGCTGCGAGCGCGCAGAGCAGGAGGGGCCGAGCCCCGCGCCCGGGCCGTGCTGCTGGGGCGCGCACGGCTCGGCTGCCGCTGCAGCGCTGCCCCTGCCAAGCCGCTCTGCAAGCGGCTGCTCTGGATTTTAACAGCCAAATTCCTCCGGGTGTTGCCAAGCCCCGTGTCAATGCAGTGGCTGAACTGCAAAGCTGCCTTTTTAAGTCAGCCATAGGCAAGTGGCTTAGAGTCTGCTGAATTACGGAACTTTCAGGGTCCGTCCCTCTCCAAGAGGCTCACTAGCAGCATGTCTCTAAAAGTAGAGAAGCTAACTTCTCAGAACCCCCAATAATGGGCAGAAATTTACTTAAGGGATGTCTTAAGTCTCAGCCCTCCTTGTAGAAACGATGGGAGGAGGCTGGCAGAGAGCTTAGGAGGGATTGTATGTTATTACAGTTTGTCAGAACAAAGGGCGGTGAACAAAATTTTGCCCCCAAAATCCTACAATTACAGAACCAAGCAAACAGGTCCTAAAGCAATTTGTTGGCGCTGGGCCGACACCACCTTCATAGATACATGATTTGATAGGGGTATTGCTTAGCAGCTCATTCAAGAGCCACAGCAAATACCCCTGAGAAAACGGCGAGTTAAGTGGTTTTGCTTGAGCCTGAAGCGGAACAGCCAGAACACTGAGCAGTTCCCACCTCCAGAGCCAGCTGCAAGTAAACTGGTTCACCTTCCCCCAGCTATGGGTGACAGTGCTACTATATGGTGCAGTTTGCCCTCGACCCACATTGCTTCTGCCGTTGGACACAATTCCTGTTTAAAAGATTTGAGAAGGATTGCTTTCCCAAAGGTGCTACAGTGCCACTAAGCTACCAAAGAAAGCAAGCCTAGAGAAAGACCATGGATGTACAGAATCACAGAATATGCTGTGCTATTCCAAATGGATTCAGAAGGAAGTTAAATTAAAACTGTGTTCAGTGATATTAAGTATTGTTTATTAAAAAACAAAACATCTTCAAAATACTTTCACACACATATACACATAGCAACACTACTGCTTTAATATGTTTTACTTAACACTTTTAGAAATCAGCTGCTTTAAATTACAAAAATCACGTATCAGCAAAGTCCCACTTTAGCAGTAACATTTACATCATTACATTTGATGTAAATTTGAAGATGATTGAAAGAGTAAACCAGGCTTCAACAGAAACAAAAGTATTTTTAAAATATATGTTCTAATTAGAGGAAATAAAAATAATCTTAGAAGGTTAAAAATGAATGTGTTATAGACTGAACAATATTGAAGAAAAAAAATTGACAAAGGAAACACACTGTCATGTTGTTCTTTGGGTTACCTCAAGGGTTGAATTTGTATTTCCCTAGTACACTACATAAATGATTATTACTCATTACTCTGACTCCAGATATAATCCAAACTAGTGCCTTGCTTACTTGAAACAATTTAATGTTGCAGAAATGCCAATTGCTCATTTATTTTGATGCCCTTGATTTCAATGAGATGCTTAAGAGAAAGGAATGTGGGGTTGAACCACTAAATGCTGATAAAAATGTAACATTTTAGACTAGTTTAAGAAAAAGAAAGTAAGATCTCTATCACATGCTTCTATTGAAGGTCTTGTTTTGCCTGTGCATTATGTACTAGAGGTACTCAGGAACACCACTCTGAAGCCAACAGCAAGAGCCCAAGCAAGCCTGCAACTACAGCCAGTGACAGGTGTTTGCATCTATTTGTGCTGGGCCACGAGAATCTTCACTGGATTGCCACAACCCCAAAAGAACTCACACTAGTGCAGCATGTGCTGAGGTGATTAGACAATCAAAGCAAAAGTAAGGAAGTACTTTCTGAAAAAGAAAACATTATTATAATGGTTTTATAAAAAACCTAAGATGAATCTTTGATAGAGATCCAGTGCAGAAAGTCTCACAAATTGTCAGGCTGAGGCTGACGTTGATGGGGCAGGTGGGAAAGAATTCACTGCACTGGCTGCAAAAACTCTGACGTGAATACAGCTTCTGCATAGTCCTCACAAACATCCTGCAGTTCTGCTGCCACATCACACAGGGCTTCTTCTGTCAGTTGCTCTGAAACACTAAGTGAAAGGGAGGGCAAAAAAAAGAGAAGGAAAAGGTTCAGAAAGTCAGATTTCAAATTTCAGTCTTTCACTTCCAAACCACAAAGATAGTTCATATACCTCTCAGCAATCTGCCATGGATCAAAACTGCCCACTGCCTCATGGGAAATAAGCTTGAGATGATGCTTGTATCTGCTGTTATAATCCAAGATGCTCTGGAGCACATCCCTTGGCACAGAGAGAGACACAGAACATGCTTTCTGTAGAGAATTCAGAGGCAAGGGCTGCACAATGTCATTTCCGGTCTGCAATTTCTCCTCTGCTGCTTTATTTTCATCAATATCACTGCAAATACAGAATAATCATCAAGACAGAAATAAATTTTTAAGTCTCTTTTTGAAGAAAACAGTGTAATGAAAACACTATAATGAAGTCATATGGATCTTTTGCATCACAGTTTAGTGTAGGGCCAAACATTCTCACTTACGTGCTGTCAAAAGGTTTTCCAAATAAAATGTCTGTTTCCAGCTCTGCGTGTCCCATTAATTTGGTTATCTGAATTGGATGAGGAGATGTAAGTTTCTTAGCTGTTGATGCCATTTGTAGTTCTAGAAGGAAGAAAATACTATTTTAAAATAGTTTTTTGAAAGAGAAAAACTACATTTGCTGCAGGCTAAGTCCTCAGAAAGACTTGTTTCTTTTAAGGGGGAGTCCTTCAGGTAAGCAAAGTATTCAAAGTGAGAAAAAACATAAATTCAGCTCAGTGTATTAAAGCTGAGCATTCTAGAAATACTACCTGTAGTATATACTACCTTAGTATAAATCATTTGTGTTGCCAGTAGGTACTTCTGGCAGAGAGAGAGAAAATACCACTGTGAAAATAACACAGTCTATTAAAGTGATAAATCCAAGACATGGAAAAAGAATCCATAAAAATTTGGGATAAATCTTCACCAGTCTTACTGTGAGATTTTCCAACTTGTGTTAAACAACAGTTTCAGTCAAGTTGTATGTGATCCAATGGAAAATCAATGTAGCTTCACTGTGCTACTCAATCAAACCATAGGATAAAAAAGAGGAATGCTGATAAAGTATTGATTTTAGAACTGCATCTTAGAAACTGTCCTCTGAAAGATGCACCTGTGGTAAAAAATGTGCTAGTGGTGCTATTTGATCACACATAATTCAATGACCTTGATTTCAAAAAACCTGAATTTAAACCTACAGATTATAGGGAAACCAAGTCATATTAAAACAGACAATTACCCCTTTTGTCTTCCTGGGCCCAGAACTGGGAGTCACTGTAGACAATCTGGGTGACTCTCCTGCGGACAGCATCCTGGTACATCTGTGGTGGAACATACAACATCCCTCAGTCAACCAAGTACCTGGCAGCTCACTGGACTGGTCATCACTAACAGCAGAGCCAGTCATGATCCTCCTCGGGCAAAGCAGGCTTATTTTGGCTGGTAACACAGAAAAGGGGTGAGGAATTAAAAACAGAGCCATCTACCTTGTTCAAACTGCCATACTAGAATACAAAACTAATTGCCAGTCCCAGGGGAACTCCTCCCATTTCAGACCACCAGCCCTTAGCCAAACAACTGAAGGGTCCTCAAGCTGCTCCAGCCTCACCAACAGTGAATCCAAATGTGTGCTCCAGTGCCTCAGGGACAAGGACACTGCAGCTTCACACTTCCAACCGATGGACAGATCTCTAGAAGTAAATGGCACTAAACCCCGCAGTATTAAGTCACAATAAATTTCAGAGAACAAGAAGGTCAAAATGGAACTCAAACCAGAAACTATGACAAAACACATCGATGAAAACTTTTAAAGAAAGCAATATATAAGAAAGCTCCAGTCAAGTAAATCAGAACCTTATGAATATTTATATAGAAAGATGAATAAAAGGCACAGATAACCATATATATGTCTGACTTCTCCATGTTACCCTGTGAAATACTTTGGATTGCCAGACCATACTTCCTCAAGATGGTCATGCTACTAGAACACTGAGATTCTATAGCACACAAAAGGGAAAAATTCAAATTAATATTAAAATACTTTCCAATCTGCTAGACAATCAACACAGTCACCATACTGATTCTCCCGTTCACATACAATGATTTAAGCCACGAAGTCTTGAGATGGGATGCAAACTCAGGTCTGCCAACTTTATAGCAACAGATTCATCAAACATTCTGCTTCTGTTCTTACACTGTGTTTTCTGGAAGCACAAACTCCATCCAGGTCTTTGATCTCAGACACTGATCCAATCAGACCTTGCTTCATTTAAGAATGTAGATACTTACAGATATTATAATTGATTTACAGTAAATAAGAAATGGGCATTAATGAGACCAACCAAGACAGAAAACCTTACTTCAATTTCTTCCATTCTTTGCAACATTGACTCCAGGCTATGAGTGTCAGCCACAGGCGGGGCCTCAGTCTGGAGTCTTTCATGCTGATCCATGCTCCAAAGTTCCTGAGCAGTGTCTTCCAAAAGATCATCCAATAGCTTTTCACTCAAAATATCTGCATTTGTTGCAACCTGCTACTTAAAAAAAAACCAAACTCAAAAACAAAAGCCACAGAAAACAAACCAACCAACCAACCAAACCAACCAACCAACCAACCAACCAAAAAAAAAACCCAAACAAAACAAAAGTAACTTGCATTAAGTTGAAAATAAACCTTTTTTTGTTTGTTGCCCCTTTATAAATGTTTGACAGCTCCAAAGGCATCATTCACCTAGGGCCATGAGCTGGCCAGTACTACCTGTGCCCTGTCTAACAGAGGTGCTGACCACTCCTGTAGCTCCTCCCCAGCTTTGTCTGCACACTGGGCTGGAGAAACAGTTTGTGACCTGCACAAGGAAGAACAAATGTCAATGCCATTCTGAAAACTGGTATGACAACAATTTAAAACACCAAACTACATAAATATATTTTTAGGAGAACTGTTGGGAGTGGGAAGAAGCTCATATCAGATCTGACAACCCTTATGAGATTTTTCAAAGAAAGTCATTACCTTAACTTTTGTATTTTTTCCATTTCTCCTCTGCAAAGGTCAGTTAAAACCTTCACTCCTCTTGAATTTTTTGCTTCAAGCCTTGCTAGTCTTCAAAAATAGCACAGTGGCATACAGTTACAAAATGTACATTCTAACAACTGAAGAATGAAATACTGTGATTTCCAGTATTAGTTTGGAAGAGGTACAAGAAACTTTAGAAAGAAAATTAATAGACTTTAAGACCATATAAACCAGAAAGTTCTGTTGAGAATGACGGATCTTGAATCATGTTTTTGCTGTTGGCAAAAATTAACTACACGCTTATCCACAAATACTGTCCAGAGAAATGAGCTCCTCATCTTATCAGGCACACTGCCTAGTACAGATCCAGCACCTGTATCTCCTGATTCAAATGCCACAAACACCAGTCTCAAACCAACCTAAATTTGGAGATCCCTGTCTAACAGGATGCTGAATAGAGCTTAGAGTAAACAAACCTGCACTTTATTATTGTCTGGGACAAATATATGTATCTTGTCCTTTTGAAACGGGGATATAATATTTGCCTTCTTAATGCAGTGCTGGGAATACCCACTCCTCCTCCTGTGCTTTGTCACTGGTCTGCCTTGCACAGTTTGGCATTCACTCCCAGGCAGCAACTCAGGCAAAAGACTAAAGCCCTGGCTCTTCCCAGGCTTCAGGGAATGGGGCTGCTCTGGGCCAAGTGGGAAAGGAGAGCAGCTCTGTGACAGCAAGATGTGCTGTGCCACTGGACTGCAGCCAGGCCAACCCTATCCCAGTCACCAGCACAGATCCAGAAGCATTTCCACCGGGAAACAGGGCAAAGGTGGTGCCAGGGACTGCAAACATACCCCTTAGGTGAAGCAGACCGAGGTGGAGGCTTTGAAGGCACACAAGGCACCTTGGAATCCTTGATGGGCCGTTTGTTCTCTTTTAGTTGGAAAGCTATAGTCGGCTCTTGAAATCGGGCATGCTTTCCTGCAGGGTGCGCCCGTCTTGATTTCAAAGATTTCAGCATTCCCTTAAAATTAACACGATCGCATTAAAAATACATATTTCAGTTGTTGAATTTTTAAAGTATTTGGAATTCCGCTTCAGATTTTGTCTTGAAATCATGCCTACTGCCTTTGCTGCGGTTGATGTTTGTGAAGGTTTTACAAGTGCTTTAAAGGGAAGTATAGCTGTGCCTGAACAGAACGTATGCTTAATCCTGCAACTATTATTTTTACAAACAGTTCCAACTTGTGTTGCTCTTCATCAGGAAAAAGCTTATTTTTGATTTTTCAGAATGAGACTCTCTGTTAACTATTAATAAATCCAAATAGGTTTCCAAGGTAACATTATATTCAGCCACAAAACTGTAATATTCCCACATTTATATTTGTTACAACGTAACTTAGATTTGTCTCCTCTATATGAATTATTGAAATGTTTAACCTTTCTGCCCAGGATCCTTACTGACTCACAGGGATAGGAAGCAGTAAAAGTTACATAACCATACATTTAAGTTACTGCGTCAGATTTGATTTTCCTAGTTAAAAGTGATACTCAGAGAAAGGAATAAAAGAAAAATACACTTATTAGCAAAATACAGCCTTAGTCTTAAGAATTGTTTTGTTTGCACTACGGAGCTTCTTTCTGGTTGCAAGGACTTAGCAGAAACCAGAACTTGTATAATGAAGTTTTATCATTTCTGTTATCAATTAAGTAAGCCTAAGTAACTTAAATTCTCCTACTAACATTAGCACAACATTACTGCTGAGTGCATTTTTGTGGCCATAGGAGGAAGATACTTCAGCTTTAATTTCAAATTGAAAAACATATGTTAATTTCAAACATTAAACTACTTTCAGTGAGCATTTTCCTTAACAATTCTATTGCTGTTTCTAGCTGTAGAGTATATTTCCAAGGAACAGTAAACACTGTTTTTGAAAAACATTTGCTAAAATAGTGATAACCACTAGAAATAACAGGCAGATGGCATAGCTTATCCCTCTATGCCTCCTAGCTCAGAATAGCAATATTGTGAGAAAGTGCAAAGCTTTGACAGTCTCTTATACTACACAATAAATCCCAGAGCACAAGTAGAAGACAACATCAATGATTTATCACTTCCATACCTGTGGTTTTGCAGGCAATAACACAACTTTCTTCTTCAAAGCATCGCTTTCAAGGACAGACTCTTTTTTTACTGCTGTAGCTCTCACCAGTCCATCTGTGCTTCCTTGCAAAGTGGCATTTCTCTCTGAAGCAGGTGGGCCACTTTCTTCTTGGTATTTATTGTGTAATATCTGAGCCTGTTGAACTGCTGAAATATTTGCAAATATTTGCAATGTCAGTATTAACACATGAACTGTTTAATGTAAGTTGAAAGGGGCAAGAACTGCCTTTTTTTCTGCCTTTGATACCTCTGTTATGCTAGGTATACCTAATCACGAACTTTAAAGCTCTATCATAATTTAAAAAAAATCAAAGACAAAATAAAAATTCTAGCCTTGGATTTCCTGACAAGTATTAAAGAAATGGTGTTTCTGACATTGTTTGGATGAACAGGAAGGTTTGGAGTTTGTGTGCATATACACATTTATATATACAGAGATATTTGAAAATATAGATACATATGCAAGTCATGGGAAAGCCTTTTGGGAGCAATTGCTATAGGATGTCTAGGCAGTGATAACAAAGCATCCTCTTTTAGCCAGCAAGACACATGGAAACCACTAGATGTTTATATACTGTCTCCCTGGACTGCCAAAGATGAATTCAGCATATGCAATTCTTGCTACCTGGGGGTAGTAGAGAATATTTACTATTCTAGTACAAACCAGCCTGAGGTATGAGAAAGTGACCACAAAGAAGAAAAATAGTTCTTATTGTTCATATAACAATGTAAAAACTTACAGTGGCATTCATGAGGTGCCAAAATACTTCAGGTAAATTTATCTCACAACACCTTGAGAAAGAATAAAGCTCCTATCTTTTCATATCCAAAGCAAAAGAACTATATAGAAAGCCAATTCCGAACAGTTGCATTGCAAGATAGTGGTGAAAACCCCCAAGTCTTCACCTTAACCATCAGCTAAGGTGGCTCTAGGTAGAAAAGCGTGACAGTTGTGTGACTTTGCTAAAGTGAAGATCAATAGAGCTTCACTGTAGCAAAAGACATTAACAGTAATGAACTGGCCAGGATAATACAGCCACTGCTCCCAGAAGTAGAGAAATTCTACCAACCAAGGGAATTCTGAGCCAAAGCCACAGAATAATTTTCCAGTATGAACAGTTAAACAATCACAGCCTGTTTTTTGTTAGACTAATTTGCTAACCAACTTCTGGCCAACAATATCATACTAAAAAATTGAACTGCAGATGGCAAGTAAGTGATAAAAATATATTTATCTAAAATACAAACCAGTCAAGAGACTCCTGACACACGGAGGTTTTTTAGACTCCTGTCCATGATGTCCCTTTATAGTGAGAGGTTTGTTTCCTCCTTCTGGAGATAGAAGGTGCTTTCTGGCTGGAAATGTCTCAGTGTTCCTAGGAGATTTGGCCTGAGAAGCTGAAATACATTTCTTCACTGTTTTCGGTGTTTGCTTGTTTTCCAGCAATGAATTCAGATCCTGCACCAAATATTTAGAGTTTTAATTACTCTCTCAGTAAATCTGATGTAATGAAAAGAAAATTCAAGGCATTCTAAGCAGTTGGAGCTTTCTGGTTTGGTTTTGTTTTGGGTTTTTTTCAGACAGTAGCTTCCAGTTTTTTTCAGACTGATAGTCTGTTCATGTAGAAGCTTTTTCATATTATTAACTGGAATCTTACTGAAAAGGCTTACATTTTTATATTTACAACTGACTCCAGCAAACCATTTGCTTACAGAATGTTCAAAAAGAATTGAACACAACGGCTACAGACCAACAAAAACTTCATGGTCACATGACTATGGTAACACAGCCACTTCTTCCAACGCTATGTCCAAACTTAAACCACTACCTCTTTTTCCCCTCCTTTCCTCCCTCCTTTTTCAGGCAGTTCGCACTCTAACTGCTCCCATAAGCAAGTCATAACACTAAAATTAAAAACACAGCTCTTACAGTTTTAACAGTATTTTAAGGAAAGTATCTTACAGATCTGATATTGCTTTTTTTAATTTATGCAGCAGGCAATGTGAATCAGAACTTTTCTATTATGCCATTAACATGTATAAGCAATCAGATATCACTAAAAAATATATTTGAAGGGCACAGACTCAAGTAACTCTCATACCCAAAACTTTATCTTCTGCCTGGACAACTCTGCACCCACCACCACATGAGACGCCCAGGTGCTCATCACCGATGCTGATGAGCAAAGCATGCACCCAGAGTAATGAGCACTTAATGAATATCTAGGTGTAAAATAAATTATCTCAGTCTTGAAAATGACTAATGAATTAGAAACTGATGCTTTGTTACCACTATCACTACCAGTGCTCATTCTACCAGGACAGCCAAGAAAGGTAGCAATAGCATCAACAAGACCAGCAGGCAGCATCTGTGTTTAGGATGCACATCTCTTTTAGACCACCATTACTTAGGAACATTAGAAGTACATTTTTACGTTAGCAAATATGGCCTTTAAAAAATAAAAATAAAACCAATCATATATTCTGCCATTTTATGAACACAATCTCATATTTCACTACCTCTTTCCTGCCTTGGCAAGAACAAAAGTTTTTTCCTACCTCAACTTGCAGCAAAATATCTATGATAATTTCAGAAACTGAAGAATCCCCTTCTAGTTTGGCGGAGCAGAGAGACAGCTGACGAATGAGACTGCCCAGTTCCTTGTAGTGGGCAGGAATTTGCTCATCTCTTTGATCTGTAAACTGATTGGCAAATGCCTGCAAGGTTCGTACAGCTCCTCTGTGTGCTGCTGCCAACCTGGATACTGCTCGAGACTGGAAAAATGAAAAATAAATAAATACTTTAATAACTACAGTTTCTATGGACACTTATACTATTGGAAGAATTGTTGCTGAAATTTCACGCAGAAACACTCAGGCTTGGAATAATTTTGATTGATATTAAGCCATTTGTGAGACAAAACAAAACAGGCATTGAAGTAATTTACTCAAGATTCCCTACTAGAGTACTCCTATCAATTCATGCGGGCTTCAGGTAAAACAGCCTGGGTATAATAGGTCATGATGTTTCTACTACCTGTGCCAACACAGAACTGTAGTCATCTACAGCTGGCTGGAGCCTAATGTGCAACAGTTGCACAAACAAAAATATTTTCAATCCTCCGTGTTTTGTTACAGAAGAAAATGCAGGTGATCGAAAAAGCACAAGAACAACAGGGCAACACTGGCCAGACTGTAGGTGTGATCTCTGCTGCTCCCTTGAGAAGTGCTGGGCAGAGGAGAAAATCAGAAAGAAGGCTAGTAAGATTGAATGACATCAACTAGAAGTTTAAAACAAGGAGTCAGGAGTAGAACACATTGTTAATTCCTTGCAAAAAGGAATCGGAATGAAGAAGGAATTAGAAGCCACATAAACTCAGAAGACCAACCACCTGCCTCTCATTTACTGTAGATGAGAGCTGAAGAGAAGAGGGAAGCAGCAAAAGCAGCATCAGGCCAAGTGAGCCATACTTCTTGAAGAATGAGAGGAAATGTGTAAGATACAAAGGAAAGCTCCTTTCCAGCGAGGGCTCAGCTGCACCCCAGGCAATCAAACTCAGTTATGCAGAAAACTCTCTCAATAAATCCCTTACAGCCTGAAGGATAATTACATTTTACCTTTTTAGTATGTTTGATTGTATGAGGACTCAGTTTCTCTAAATCGTCTTGAATTTCTTTTACCTGTTTATCAAGAAAGGAGACAGAGAGGTGCAAGTCAGTTAGAATTAGTTCCATGTCTATAAATGAACAAAAGATCTTCACTGTAGCATCTCAGATTTTCCAACAGTGATGCTCACCTCTCTGTCCAGCCATCAGGGAAATGAGTCACACCATTCAAATCTAAACTACAAAGCCAAGGAAGTTCAGAGATAACCCGATTGACTTTCTCTTGTTTCAGTTAGTTTCTGAAAAAATCATCACAACAAACTAAGCTCCTATGCATCCCAGTTTAAAATCACAGTTCCTACCTGCTGCTGGAGCACATACAGCATCCGAGCTGACCGTGCAGCTTGTTGCTGTCTCCTAGTGCGAAGCCGCTGCTCATTTTCAGGATCTAGTTCTCTATCTCTCCCTAAAAAGCAAAAATATAAAGTTTTATATCTTAATTTAACCCGTGAAAATCTCAATTAAATCATGACAACAGACATAATTTAGTAATAAGCCTTTACCATGCAGAACCACACCACATATTTGGGGGTTCCTTTAACAGTAATGCAAGTTAGTTATTGTGAACTCTACATCCTGTTTCTATTTAGAATTTGACTAGTCTCATACAATATAGCTCATTAGTTATTTAAAAAAACATGTGACCCTCTAGTTTTATGACAAAGTTGCAGATAAAGCACTCAAAATTAAGAATGGCTAAACCTCCTGCTAGTTATTACAAAAGAACCAACTGCTTAAGCTGGCTTGCTATTCTTTCATCTACTTTTCAAAAAACCAGATGGTTCTCAAAAGTCCAGAAATAAATACAAATTCTAATACAACTCAAAAAATAGGGGGGAAAAAAATCAACAAACTAGGGTATATTTATAAAAGATAACTACTGTTCAGTCTTACACCTTTTTTAATAATTTCTTCAATTTTCTGGACATAACTCCTCAATTCTTTTTGCAGACGCTGGACTTCCTGCATATTTTGATGTTCTTTTTTATTTAAATTTTGCTTGGGGTCTGCTCCTGTGTCATGGGTGGGTGGAGAGTCCAAAACAGCTGGTATTGGCTTTCCCTCTTTAACAACGCAGAGATAAACGTTGGCATCAGAGCTGGCAGACACCCCTTGGGAAGGCTGGCTGAGCCTCTGCTGACATGTCAAGTGAATCTGAGACTTCAGGGCATTTTTATTTTCTTGACTTGCAAATACTTCAGTCTTCTGCTGTTGTGATTTCTGGGCCCACAACGATGACCCAGAACTGACCACATCTCCAAATACCTGCTGTTTTATTTGTTCTTTGAGACGTCTTTGTTTGATGTCCCTTTTTGCCAGCTGAACGGCCAATTTCAGTCTCTCTTCAGATACCACTGAGAACAACCCAGAGCTTCTCAGGCTGGCGTCCTCACTTCCAACTAGATTTCTCTGATCACTGGACACTTTCAGTTTTTCTATTATAATTGGACGGGGGTGAGAGAATCTGAGAGCCAAGTTCTCTGGAACTGCAGGAACATTTCTATTAAACTGGAGCTGTTCAAAGTGTAAAAAAACCCCAATGTTATAAAGAACACTATACACAGGTGATGCAACTCTGTCATGAGGGCATCATTTTGGATTTGTGCTGAACACAGTGCTAACAGCACACCAATGTTTTCATTTTAGCTAAACAGTGCTCACTCAAGGTCAAGGCCTTTTCTGCTCCTCACCTGCTCACCACTGAGTAGCCTGGGAGTGGGCAAGAAGCTAGAGAGGAAACAACTGGATAGCTGACCCAAACTGACCACAGGGATATTCCACACTCTACGGCATCATGCTCAGCAGTAAAAGCTGCAGGGAAGAAGGAGTAAGGGGAGACTGATGACAGCCTTTGTCTTCCTAAGTCACTGTTATATGTGCTGAATGGGTGGAAATGGCTGAAATCCTGCCTGCTGATGGGCTGTAGAGAATGAATTCCTTATTTTGCTTTGTTTGTGCACAAACAGGAAAACATTTGCTTTCCCTGTTAACCTGCCTTTATTGCAACCCACAACTTTTCACACTTTTTACCCGCCAGTTCTCTTCTCCATCCCAACTGGGAGAGAGTGAGCAAGTGGCTGCATGCTCAGCTGCCTACTGGGATTGAACCACAACAGACAATTGAAATAATTACACGTAGAATTTGTGATCTCTACCCTTACTAAAGGACAGCATCGAGATAACGTGGCAGCACAAGGAAAGCGAATGTGACACTCCCTGTTGGGCTGTCTCATGAAGTGGGTCAGAATCATGTTTTTGATACAACCACAAAGAAAACCAATTCAGCATCGCTACAGATGGCAAACGGTACCTGTGTTTGTAAAGCTTTAGGTTCATTCGTGTATCGCTGGGTGGTGAATGCAAACGCATCCTCAGACACCGCTGTCTTGCTCGGACCCATCTCACCGGCTTAAGAGCAAACCCCGCTACTGTCCCATGCTTGTGATCACAGCTGTGAACGCGAGAGCAATAAACCGTTATTTCAGACTCGCAAAAGCCATCCCGGGTGTGGTGTGAGTAACAAAGGGAGAACCAGCCCGACGAGCCACGGAGAGAAGATTGGGGCGGCCTCTCTGCAACCGCTCCAAGCCCGCGGCTGCTCCCGCCGCGCGCCCTCACGGCGTCCCGGGCGGCACCGGCGGGCCCCGGGCGCTGCCGCACGGGAGAGAAGGAGGAGAGAAGGAGGAGAGAAGGAAGGAGGAGAGAAGGAGGAGAGAAGGAGGAGGACGGGCGGCCCGGGCCGTGCCTGGACACAGCGGGCGCCGTTCGAACCCGCAGGGGCCGCTGGGAGCGCGCGGAGCTACGGCGGCCGCGCGGGCCGGGCCGGGCGGAGCCACCGCCGCTGCCGCCATGGGCTGGGAGGAGATGCAGGTCCGCGGGTACCCCGAGTTCGTGCGGACGGCGCAGAGCTACCACGGCCGGCCCATCTTCGCGCTCTTCTGCGGCGATAAGGACGCCGAGGGAAGGAGCTGGTGTCCCGACTGCGTGACGGGTGAGGCCCGCGGGGGGAGCGCCCTGCCTGCGGCATGGGCCGTGTCGGTCCTGGGGAAGCCGGAGAGGCCCCGGGGGCCTTTCCGGAAAACACTGGGCGGGCACAGCAGCCCCAGTGCCGGTGCCAGGCTCCAGGCGCAGTTTGCCCTGGTGAACTGAGCGGGCTGTGACCCGCAGCTGCTGCACTGCCCTTCGCGTTGCCCACATCGAACGGCGCGGGCTGTTGGCGAAGGCTGGTGCACGGCCCGACAGACAGACAGACAGACAGACAGACGTGAGTCCTGCGGTCACTGCTGTACGTGTCGAGGCGCAGCCCTGCCCTCCCCGCCGGTGGCAGCAGGTGAAGGCGGTTCTCAGCAATCACCGCACTGAACTGCCTGGGCTGCACGTGTCTGAGCAGGTATGAAGGTGCGTTATGGAACCGTCGCCCTGCAGAAGGGTTCTGTGCTGGGCTGCCACACCCAGGACAGGACAGAACGAGTGTTTCTCTTCGTGTCAGAGAAGAAGTTGGCCTTTACTCAAACACAAGACCAGTCAGCGTTCGAGCACGTAATAAACTCTGAAAAACTTGAGGATAGCCAGGTGAAATGAAATACAGATCTCTAACTAAAGCAGACAAAATATCAATTAGCAGTCTTGCTGGTCAAATTAAATCCATGTGATTATGTAGCACAAGTATTAACTACTAACAGATTTTAAAACTATTTTCTAGCTGAGCCAATTGTGAGGAAGGAACTTCATAACCTGCCTGAAGAGTCAGTTTTCATCTACTGTCTAGTAGGAGATAGAGCATAGTAAGTACCTTTGAACGCTGACAAATGAGATGACTTTGCTGTATTGGCGGACTGGTGGTTAACCTGTTGAAAAAACTGACTGAGCTGTCCTTTTCTGTAAGGAGTCAATAATTTTTTGAGGTCTTCACCTTCTCTGCCATAACCTATCTGCATGCTTATTTTGAGAAGGGGAGTGGGAAGGTGTGAGGCAAAGGCTTTTGAATAATTTCGAATATTTGAACTTCAACATGCCCCTCTACAAGCTGTGTTTCATGCCTTCTTTCTGAACAGCTGGAAGGACCCCAACAATGAATTCAGGAAGAATCTGAAACTAACAGGAGTGCCTACACTACTTAAATATGGAACAGTAAGTGATTTGTTGTATGTTCTGGATCTACAGGCATTGAGATGGGGACCTGGCAGGAATTTAGGGCCGTAAATGAATTAGTCACGTGTATTCTCTCAGAGCCCTCTCTTGTTCAAGGAGACCAGAGCATTTTGAGCAGCTCTTCTGCTCCCTGAACTCAAACAGTTCCTCAAGAGAGAACCATTCTGCTTATTGTGTAATGTCTATAATAAACATGCAGTAAAGAAAATATATGCACTTGGCTCACAGTGCTTGAGGGGTTGAGAAACTTTTTAGCTATATAGTTTTAATGTTCCTGCTTTGCAGCTCCTCAACTTTTGAAAAATCCAAATGCTGAACTACGGGAGTGAAAGTAGTTATGAGCAGTACACTCGACTCAGACTGCAGCTCAAGTTGTAACTTGTTAGTTAAATTAGCAGTTGCTTTCTTAGAAATGCCTCTTCCAAGGCCAGAAAATCCTCAGGAATGTTTCAGTTATTACCTTTCTTATTCCACCCCCACTACCTCACTCCCCAGGACAACAGTTGCTGGACGTGGCTAATGCTAGTATGTATAAATGGCTCTCAGCTAAAACAGGTGTTTTAATCATGAACTTTTCCTTTCAGCCTCAGAAGCTGGTCGAAGAAGAATGTTTTAAAGCAGAGCTTGTGCGTATGTTGTTTACTGAAGACTAAAGTGCTCACTAGTCAATCATTGATGAAGATGGTAATCTTAATTACTGCAATGTCCTTTCAAGGAATCACTGACCTTTATTAAAACTTTCATGATTACTTCGGACTAGTCAAGATAAATGTCCTGAAATTCTGGGTCCAAGCCTTACACTAAAATCTTACAACAAAAAACTGTATCTTTCCTTTAATGTCCAAATAAACTTCAGTTTGCAAACAACCTCTTTTCAAAGGAGCTGAGCTCATGTTAGAAACTGAGATTACCCTGCGCTTACTGAAGTGTAACTGACTGCAAAGTTACACCTACAGTGAGTAAGGAGAAAGGGGAGAAACAGAAAAACCTCCTTCCTAAGCCTGACCACATAATTACTGAAACTGTTAGGACAAATTTTCAATGCCAAAGATGTTTAATGGTTTATCTGTTCGGTCCAAGTATGATAACGTGATGGCTGACAGCTGTAGTGTCACTGATCACATGTTAATGGTTAACAGTTGGGAGTACCTGCTCCTACAAGGGCAGGAAATACAACATGAATGCACCAGAAATACATTCTAAAAATATGAAAATTAAAACCCTGGCAGCTGCCAAGAGCTATGTTCTTACAGGAACAAATGGCAAGTGCTTCTCCAATACTCCAAGCAATGGCATGTTTCCCCATGCACCCTGTTCTCGTTACATGGAGTGCAAAGAGACTCCAGCCATTGCTGCGTGGGCAGAGGCCAAGATTTAAGGAAGCTAAGTTTAATGGAACAAAGACAGCTACAGTTTGTTTCCTTCTCTGTCCTGCAGAGTTTATCAGCACCTATCTCTGCTCTACTCCCCAGACCTCATCCTGTACACTCCTGATTTCTATCCTTACAATGTGCTTTAAGGAAAACTGCAAAACTTCCATCAACAATGATTGCCAGGGAAACAGAAGTAACAAGTAATAGTTCAGCTTGGTTTCAAGGAGAAACTGCACAATTTCGACTTTGTCTATCATCACTTCACCTTTGCTTGTCCCAGAGCTCTAAGTAGCAGGGAGTTCTCAGTGACACTTTAAGACACATCAATATTCTCCAGGGAAAAGGCTTCCTAGGAACAGCCTTTAGAGCTACGCTTCTTTGTAGATACTTAGTAACAAATCTAGGTTTTATCTTCAAAATAAAAATGAATCAATAACTATTGTAGTAAAGCTCTTACAAAATTGTCCATGCTATAAAATAAATTGCATATGTTTATTAGTCTTTAAAAAGAGTTGATGAAACAAAAACAACCCCAGTCATTTGACAAATTCAAATAAAACAGACGTACGTCCAGAGCCAAACTTACACAAGGGTTCACTCCTCTCCTGTAAATACTTCACTAACACAAAGTACACCTTCTCAGCACTACGACACGTGCTTTTCATTTTACAGAGGTGTTATTTTGTTGCTGCTGCTCTGCCAGTGCCTGCTGGAGGCGCATCCTTTTCCGTGAGTAGTGCTGCCAGTGGAGGATCTGTTGCTCATCAATAAATTTGGCACACTGAGCATTGACCAGTTCTTTGCGGAAATGTTCATACTGGAGCAGCTCTAGCATATGCAAACATTGAGGGTACCTGGGTTAAAAATAAACACACTTTAATAAAGGTTTTTACAAGGGAAACTAAATCTAGAGTCTCAATTACTTCTTGGGGTTATTATTTTAATTTTGACTCGTATGTGCTTTACCCAAGTGTGAAACCACTTCAGCCTGCACAGTGACTTGGTAACTGCAGCATCAGGCCAGGAAACAAGGAATCCAGTCCCTCAATTAAGAAATTAATAAATGCACATTCCTGCTTGCTTAGAGTAGCTTCCCTAATGGCTTGGGTTTGGTAGACCAAATCCATAGCAATCACAATGCCTGTTTCCAGAGCCCAATTAAAGGACACGACTGAAACCATTTTTCCAAAAACTGAAGGAATTTGCACACATGCAAAAACACAAAATCACCCTTTGTCTCATGTAAGCATTAATAATGCAAAATTCATCTTAAAATGCACTTACTGTTTTTTTACCCGAATGTTCAATAGTTTGATTTTAAACCAATCAAAAGCACAGATTAAGACTTTAAAGGAAGATTCTATGCAAAACTAATGAAATTTTTATAATTTTGCCCATTGCTGCTACACATGGATTACTGGAAACAGGAAAAATCTACATTGCATATAACTATAATCTTGCATAATCTATGTTGCAGGGAGGACAAAAGTAAGGTTACAGGCAGGAATTAAATCCTGATATGCTGCTGTACAGTGTGTAAAATGAGGTCAATGCCAAACCATTAAAATGCAGAAACTTAAGAGAATTTAGCACTTACTTCAAGTATTTTGCGTATTCAGGTTCTTTCCAATAAAGTAAATATTTCAGGTAATTTACAAAAGCTTTATCTTTGAAGTAGCCTCTTTGTGCAAGGACTGAAATAAAATGACAAATAAGGAATTGTCAGTTACAGATGGGTGAAAAAAATCTGCACACTTGAAAAAATTCAGTCAAAACTTCCATCATCTCATCAAATTTCAATAATTTATATTTGGCAAATAAAAAAACACACGGCAAAATAAGATTTTTATGTCAAAATAACAGATTAATCTCATCTCCTGTACAGTTTGTTTCTTTCATTGAATGGAATGGCTTTTTGACTGTAGCATCAAAATTAGCACAGAGTTATGTATAGCACCTGAAACTTCACGTTAGTAAAATCCTGTAATTCACGTTAGTAAAATTCAGATAAAGGAATGCTGTTAACTTGGCATTACTTTTTAATAATAGACTGGAACTTGTTCTTTTCTTCCTCCACCAAATAGTTTTTTTTTTTTTTGCATTCCATCCAACAAAAAGACTTTGCATTAAAAAGAAAAATCCACCTGTTAAACAAATTATTTACAGACTACCTTTATGCTGTAAAAAACCCTATTCTTTGTTTAGCCCTCTCTCCATATTTAAATTGCCAGTAACAATAAACATGATTATATTAACTCCTCCGGATATTGGTATTTACTTTAAGTACTCACAGTTGAGGTAATTTGGATTTGCCAGACATTGAACAAACTCCAGCTCCAACTGGAATCGAAGTCGATTTCCTGTATCATCTGATGCAAGAAAAATACCAGTAAGAACTGGACCCACACAAAGATAGAAAGTAATCGCGGTCCATGTGTCCCCCGGGCCAAAGCGGGCTGGGGGCGGGCGAGGGTCAGGGCCGGCGAGCAGGGACAGAGAGGCCTCGGGCCTGGGGCTCACAGGGCCCCAGCGCCGCGCTCCGGCCGCTCCCGGCCTGCGCGCTCCCGTCAGGCCCGGCGCTCCGGGGGCCTGGGCAGCTCCGACAGCGGCCGCACCGGCCCCGCACCGGCCCCGTACCGGCCGCGCACCGGCCCCGCACCGGCCCCGCACCGGCCCCGCACCGGCCCCGCACCGGCCCCGTACCGGCCGCGCACCGGCCCCGCACCGGCCGCGCACCGGCCCCGCACCGGCCCCGCACCGGCCGCGCACCGGCCGCGCACCGGCCCCGCACCGGCCGCGCACCGGCCGCGCACCGGCCCCGCACCGGCCGCGCACCGGCCCCGCACCGGCCGCGCACCGGCCCCGCACCGGCCCCGTACCTGCGTCCATGTCCGGCGGTGAGCGCGCCCCCTGCCGGCGGTACGGCGGAACGCAACGCAAAGCACACTGGGAAAGCAGAGGCCATTGCCTAGCAACAGCGGGGTTCGGTCGGAGGCGGGGCTCGGCCGCCGGTGGCGGGGCTCGGTCGGAGGCGGAGGCGGGGCTCGGCCGCCGGTGGCGGGGCTCGGCGGGGGCGGGGCTCGGCCGCCGGTGGCGGGGCTCGGCGGAGGCGGGGCTCGGCCGCCGGTGGCGGGGCTCGGTCGGAGGCGGAGGCGGGGCTCGGCCGCCGGTGGCGGGGCTCGGTCGGAGGCGGAGGCGGGGCTCGGCCGCCGGTGGCGGCGGTGGCGCGGAGCGGTCGTTCCCGCGCTGGAGGCGGCTCTTGGAGGCGCCGTCCGTTCGCGTTCCCGGCCGTGCGTTCACCCGCCGTCCGTCGCGCTCGTCCCCAGACACCGACACGGCGCCCCTCGAACACGTGCGGGTCATTTTAAGGGTCGGGTTTCCCGACGCCGCGAATCCCTGCACAGCGATTGAAGTAAAACCGAATGTTGGTCGTTTAAAAATCCATCGGTTTGTCCTGACCACGGCACTGGACTCAGTCCTGCCGCAGCCTCCAGCCCTCCAGAATTTCACCATCTGAGGGGAAAAAATCAGTCCCACGCGCGCCAGGGGCACCCAGTGCGAGCACAGAGTGACATTCCTGGGACTCCGGCTCCTCCGACTCTTGGCGAACATTCCTTCTGACAGCAACAAGGACGGTGTTCTGTCCGTCTGCCACAGAGGCCAGGCAGTCCCAGAGCCGTCAGAATGTGGCTTTGGGGTTAATGTTCCTGGCATGTTTTTTTTTCCCCAGATAACCCTTGAGCTGGGATGGATTAAAAAAGGATGAACTTTTGTTTGTATTTGCAGAACATTCATTTTAGCTTTCTACTAGACAAAGCCACTGTTCATCACTTCCAGAGCAAAAGGAAGTGGAGAGAATCCACCCTAAAATACTAAACTGTGTTTGAAGTTTAATGGTAAATACTGGATATTGGACAAAGTCTCGAGCTTTGGGTTTTGTTTTTCATAGTGACTTTACAGTCAGCCAAGGAGATTTCTGTCAACCTCTGCACATAATTCTTCATTAATTAAAATACAGTTGTCTCAGAGTAAAACCATTAATTAGCAAATGCTCCATGAGTGAGCAGCAGCAGTGGAAGCAATCTTTACAGACTTACCTGAAACCCTTCTAATATCTTCCTTTTTTTGTCATTTAATTATTTTCTATTTTCATTCGTTGAAGCATTTTTGGCATCCAACTTAGCAATTTTCTATAATAGTATCTTTTCCTATGTAGTATGATTTTTTTCCCTGGGAATTGGATTACAAAAACCATATAAAAAGGATCCGTGCATAGTTTTTTCTTAATAAAAAAGGTTGCTGTTTTAGACATTTTAGTGGTTGTGGAATACTACTATTACTATATCAAAACATAACAAGTCACTCCCCGGTAAATACAGACTTTGAGCTAAAAGAAGAGATCAAATAGGTCCCACGTGTCTGCACTGCTATTCTAGAACAAGATTTCTCTCCCAAGAGTGATTTCAGAGGAGAGAATCCTAAAAAAGGATTGGTCACAAAAATAAATCACCATGTAGGTTTGCCAGAGTTAAGTCAAACATCTCAATTCTTGTCCATCAAAGTAGGAACAAAATTGAAAATCAGGATTTTAGTATACTAACTGAGAACATTCTCTAAGAAAAGTTTGAATTATTTTGGTTTTTAAATGTCAGGTGAGCCAAACTTGCAAGATATGTGTTAATATAAATGTGAGCCAGGAATTTGTCCTACTGTCATAGAACCAGGATGACATTGCTGTCTCAGTTTCTCCTTTCATAGAGACTAGACTGCTATCATTGCTGTTGCCTGCTCAGAAATGTGATGGTTTAGGACAGCAAGTTTATCTTAACTCATTAGAATTGGCATAGAGACACAGCTCTTAAATGGAGTCACTTCTGGGACCTGAGGCCACCAAGGTCTTATGAGACACAAGAAAAAATGAAGTCTTGTCTAGCATGCTGTTGAATCTTGAAGGTAAACACTGAGGAAGTGAAATGCTGTGACACCATAGTGCAGTGCATTTGCACCAGAGAGAAAAGAAGACCCAGCAATTTCATTACTGAAAACTGATCAAGTGAGATGAAACAGGGAAGTGCTTTACAGCAGTGCATGAAACCTAAGACATCCCCTCTTGTTCACCCATTCACCCACTGCTTTGGAATAGAATGCAAACTGACATTAACATGGACAACAGCTGACAGGATTTTACCCACAGAATGCAAGACAACTCCTGTAGACTGGAGAGCATCATGCTTCAAATTTGGTTAAATAACAGAGAGCATAGTATGCATTATGTTATATTTATAACAAACTAGCACAAAGTCTGCAATTTTTTTACTCCAATGCTGTAATTGTAATTCAATAGAAACAAGATCATAGTTTTCAGTGACTAAAACAATTGTCAGAACATATTTAATTAAAGGCTTAACTCTTCACTAAGTTCTCTTTTTTGAGGTCAAGAAACTGGCAGGTAATGTGCATTTCAGAAGGCAGCCAATAACAGTCGTGGTGGAACCACTTTATCTGCAGATGCTGAACCACTGAAGTAAGCTGCAAGTTGGATGAAATCGTGTAACAAGGCTGGTCTATTGAAGGCACTGGCACGTGTACTTCTGTGACTGTGGTACTCCTCCAGCTTCAGACAAACACTAGAATTCAAAGATAAATTCAAGGTTAAATGTCACGTGTCAGAACGCATTTTATGTTTCTCATTAATAAGTTGGTTAAAAATATGTGAGGCTTCTATTAGGACACCTGGACGGCAGGTGAATTGAAGTCAGCCATTTGCCAGGAGCAATATACATTCCTATGTTTCTTATTTCTGACCGTATAGCCAAGGCAAAATATTGAAGTAAAATAGAAACTTCCTCCAAAATAATCATTCCTTAATTGAAAGATTGTATTAACTTTGTTTCTGGTGGAAATTTGATCTTCAGCTGGCTTTCTAAAATATTTGCAAAGACCCAACCCAAGTTATTGTTCTCAAAGAATAGCTCACAAAGGAAACTACAATAAATTAGATTTAGAACATTCAGTTATTTCAAGAAAATGGTTTGTCTATTAAAAATATTTTATGAACATTATAATGATGCTCACACTCTGGCCTGAAACAGCTTATGAAAACTCATTGAAGTGCTATGTGCCAAATAAGACTGGGAAATAATTTTGTGTGGGTAAGTAAAGCACTGAAGAAAACTGGGGAAGGATAACATCTTTTCTTTGACAGAAGAAACAGTCTCTTTCTTATGGCCAGAATCTACAGTAAATGTAAGTCTACATTTACACCATAATGAATGGCAACTATTGACTAAGTGCTCCAGAAAAACCTAAATGGCCAAAAATAGTTTCAGTATAGTCAGCTCTATTTTTAAATAACTACCAAAGCTTGTATTAAGCAGTTCCCAATCACCACAGGGCAGCATGGCACGCCTACCTTTTCTCTGTGCTCCCAATGGTAAGGGCTGTACTTCCCTCAGAATTTCTCTGCCATGCAGAGGCAGTCTGCAGGGCATGGCAAACCCTCTCTGCACCACAGATCCTTCACACAGAGGCCAGCAAAGATACACAAAGGGTATCAGAAGGTCTGATCTGACACTGAAGAGCTGCCACTGGGAGGGTTCTTCTGGGCAGAGGAGATTCAGCACTTTGCCATTAAACCATGCAGACAAATGCTGAGCCCAAGCCTCTCGCAGCAGGCAGGTGGCCTTGTGGTGCAAGGTACAAAAGTGCTGAAAACCTCTCAATGGCACAAAGATTGATGAGACTTGTCAAAGTCACACATTTATTCACCCACATTGGAAAACATTGTCAAAACTCTGTCACATGATCCAAAGGCTCAAGATTCGTTACCACCCACTTCTTCACATATTTAGCACAGACACTTGGGGAAAAAAAAGATGTGAAGCATGTAAAAACGTATACAATAGGTCACTACTAAACAGGAAGAGCTGGTATGTTAGGGAACCACTGCTGCATTTTGGCTAGGACTGATCTGTCTTTTTCTGGGCTGATTTTCACCAGCTGTCCAATTCCAACTTTGTCAGCAAATGTTGGGTTTGGCTACAACCAGGTTACTGCTGTTTCAAGTGGTAACACACCTGAGCTGAAAAACAAAGGCTGAATAAACCAAAGACTGAGTTCAAGTGAGATCAAAACTCAGCTGGAATGCACTAACCACTGCTCAGAACTCAGTGGACAACACCAACAAATCCAAACCACTCTTCAGCTTGGGGACTTCTTCTGATCGTATAGAGAATGCTGAGAGGTTTTTCTTCTCTATTTCACAGATCTAGATGTTCAACACATGGGCAACAAATACCTTTGTTCTCCCTTTGTATGATTTCATGTAGTTTGGTCGTTTATGAACTCATTCACAATTGTGAGACTGTTCCCAAGCACGAGTCCAGATCACAACACTGCAGGTTTGGAACACTCAGTATTTGCAGAAACAGCATTAGCAAGTTGGTATTTTGGTAAACTGGTATTTTGAGTGGAAAAAGGAAAAGCTAAGGATCCATAGAGAGTGGGCAGAAAATAAGAAAGCATTAATTTAGCTCCTTAGAAGCAGCACTGCCAGCTGTGCTGCCAGCTGGCCAGCTGACAGACTCATCACTGACCACAAGGAATCACACTCTGCCCTCATATGGTAAAATGGGAACTGTTTGCTCACTCAGGGTGGCTGAATAACCCACCCTGACAAAGCCCACACTAAGGATCCTCCCATCTTTTCTGTGGGTGCTGGGGGTGCATGTTTTAAAGTGGAGGGCAAAGGGATTCTTTTAGGCCACTACCTTAGGACCATCACAACTTCTGCATCTAAAACAATAATCCTTTGATGAGGAACAAAATAGATGCCATGCCTGATAAGCTTCTATCCTGATACTTGTCCTGCAGCTGAAGGGGCTGTAAACCAGATCTAGCCACAAAGCAATTGTCCTTGCATTGTCCACTGTAAGTAATGTGTATTTACTCAGGGCACTGGAACAGGACACCATGCATGCTTCATGCTGAAGAAAAGCCCATTTGTGCCTGTTATACTGGAAAGTTTGTTCAACATTAATTCTTAAAAACTGGTTGTGTTTCTTAGATTCTTATAATCCTTTACTCTGAAATTAATGGGACAGTTGGTAGGGTATGCCATCTGATTTGGTCCCACCTGAGCATCTTCAGGGATGCAAACTTGAGTTATCACTTAGCTGATGAAAGAAGAGAAACCACTGATATTCAGGTCTGAAGACACTTAAGAGTGGTGTCCAAACCTCTGCTTTGCATTATTCACTACAGTGTGTACCTTCCTGGATCTTACTGGGGCAACTGTGCTACAGTGGAACCTAATGCAGAAACAAGTGGTCCACTATGTTATACAGGAGGGGAGACAGCTCTAAAAAGTTTTTATTTGACAGGCTCTAATTATGCAACCCACCCATTTATATTGAATATGAATCAATCACAGGGTGTCATAAAAGTGTCTCAAAAAGAAATTTCTATTAACAGTACAGAGAGGTGATAGGTCCGATGCTTCACAGTTACAATAAACCCAACACTCTGTTACCCCACATGCACACTTCCCCTGGCCCAGAACTCCTGACCATGAAACACCCTGTGTGACTCTTGATGACAACAGCATTTGCTTCCTTCTTATCCAGCAACAGGGTGAAGCTCTCCCCTAGCTGAGCTGAGGGCAATTTCTCCCCTTCAAGAACCTTTCAGAACATTCTTTTCTGCAAACAGGACAGTGAAGTGTCTGTCCTACAGCTTTTAGCTGGAACTGGTTTTAGAAGAGTTTTGGTCTGCATGAACTGAGATAGCCAAGCTCAGTATCATCTACCCATGCAAGCTCCCTTCTATCTTACTTGTCAGACAGAGCAGAGCAAGCACCATGTATCTGGCAAAAAACACATGTTCTTACACTATGAAGTCCATCTGAAAGCAGAGAAAGTCCCTTCCTCAAATGCATTTAGATACCTAGAGATGCAAATCAGCATTAGGTGGTGACTGTCAAAGGACATAAGGTGCTCAACTGTTCCTGGTTTCACTTTCTTCGAAAAAATACAGTGATAAGTTTCAGGTGGTGACAAATATCTGTGAGCAAGCCAATTCTTGGCACTAGAACTGGTCTCTTCCTTAGATAGACTCTGCAAGTGGAAGTGTTTATCCACATGCTCCACCATTCCCTGGAAGAAGTGTGAGGCTGCACCACGTGCAGCCAGCTGGGAAGACAGGGAGCCACTGGTGGCTCTCGGGAACACTCAGCAGACAGTTTATGGTGCTTAGCACCGTGAAAGAGCACGAAGAGAAAGGCACAGAAATCCATTATTGAAGCAGTTTTCTGCTCAAAAAAGCACCTGGTAATTTTGTGGATAAATATTTCCCTCACTTCTAGATAAAAATGTGTTTTTCCAGTTCCATAAAGAAAATTCACATTGATAATGTAACTACTGAATATCCTACACAACACTATGCTATATGCCAGATCTTCTATACAGAATTCTATGATTCTGTAACTTAACACCTTGTACCCATTATCATGAGCCAGGAAACCACTATGGCTGCAGGAATTTGACCCTTATGTCCTCATAATACCTCAGTAAGCTAGACAGGCTCTGTAACATTTTCTTTAGGAGGGGAAATAGGCAAAAAGAAATGAACTGACTTGCACGGGGAAACCCAGCAAGTCTGGGAGCAAATCTCAGGTCACACCCACAGATCTTTCCACTGTAAAATCCTAATTCTTGACCTTGATTGGAGGTACAGCAGATCACTTGATCATACTTATGATTCCGACACCTCAGGCTGTAGAATTGCAAACACTGTTGGCTCCAGCACAGCTGGAGTAAGATTGGATTGGTTCAAACCTGAACTGATGTGTGACTGCTGGAAGGGAGCAAACACCCACCACTGGATCTGAAGGGGTGATGAGACTCTATACAGGACTTTAAGCAATAGGGAGGTACTAAGGGTACTTTCCTTGTTTAAGACACGAATTCTTCACAGCTCACTGTTTTGTTGTGGTGTTTGCCCAGGCTGGGAATGTGTCCAGCCCAAACATAGGTCTTCCCCATGTGTTGATGGCCAGTGTGACACTGAGGACTCCAATGACGTTCATCACTATTCCAGATTTAACCTGTGAGGAAAAAACCCAAACCAACAACAGTAACTAAACACCAGCACAGCAAGTTCAAACCACCAACACCCAAACACCAGCACAGCAAACTGCAGCAAGGCCTACTTGAACACACAGAAGAAAGACGGTCAAATAAATCACAGAAATTGCCATTGTATCTGCTGCCTTCTACTCTTGCTTGGCTGGAGATACCAGGGAACACACTATGCAAAGTCTTTGAGCACTTTGCTATGTATATAACCAGTCTAGGAGCTTTAAGGCATGTGTAACAAGTCATTCTTATTAGTTAGAGAACAGCTTATGCCCTCTTCAAGTACCCAGTTAGAAAACCAGTAAAGTTTGTGTGTTCCACCCAGAACCTGCCCTGTGTGGTCTGGCAGAAAATCAAAGGACCAGAGCCAAGGGCTACTGATTGCTACCTTCTGCTTTCAGCTCCAGTGGAGACAAGGCTTTAGACACTCGCCAAAGCCCCAGAACACTGCAGGGCATGACTGCATTTTAACCCTTCAGGTTTCAGGAACTTGTGACTTGTCAGTTTTTCATTTCACTTGGGCCAGTCTGTATGTCTGCCAAAGCTGTGAGAAAAGTACTGTTACTTCAGAGATGCAAATTTGTATCACAATATTAACACTGCAGGAGAGAGGGGCATAGAGTGGTAGTTACGGCCCCTAAGAGCTTCCTGGTACTTCGGAAATACTCTGCTAAGAAAATTAAACTCTCACCAGACTTCGGGAAGAAAGCAATGGAGAATTTTAGATAAGAGAGAAGGCAATTATCTTACCATATCCAAAACACGGATGTGGCCGTAAGAGAACACTATTGCATTTGGGGGTGTTGCAACAGGTAGCATGAAGGCAAATGAAGCACTGAGGGTAGCAGGCAGCATAACATACAAAGGGTGGATCCTGATAGATGTAGCCTGCAATGAAATGGAGAGAATATCACTCTGGGGGGTATCTGAAAAGAAAATCATAAAGGACCAATCTACCCCAGACCACTGAGATACTTAGGCTTATTTTGTTTCCTTGTATTACATCACCAGAATAATTCACAAACATTTTATTCTGAAATCCTCATGTGCTTAAAGATAACTTGCTGTTGTTTCCTGTCCCATGATACTTAAAAACAAGGCTTGTTTCTTTCATGTTGCTTGTTTTACTCTATGGTATAATTTAGATTTCTGGTCAAATATATCCAACAATCTTTTCTTTGACCTCGGACCACCCTTTTTCCAAGGAACACAGGAATGGGATTGTAATTACTAGGCACGTGGGGTGACACTCTTAGACTTTACATAAACTCTGTGGGATGCAAAACTTAAGTGCCAATTTAAGTCATTAATAGCTCAGTACCTTGACTGGGGTAATTTTTCTTTGATGAAATAGTCTAGAATAAAGTGCTTGTCCTTTCCTAATTAAAGAACAAATAACCTATTTTTCTCTTTATGCCACAGTTTCTATTCTGCTCAGAAAAGGCAGCAAAACTTATCAGGTTTTCCTCCCTAAGTTTTAAAATTGGGTTCCCATAAGAAATTACACATTTATAATAATCAAGCCTACCAATTTTAGTATTTCAGCACAAAACGTGAAGATGAGTAATCCAAAGGCATCATCAGGAAGTGCTGGATTTTGTTTTGGTTTGTGTTTTGTGTATGCGTGTTTTTCCAGTTCTAAGTTGATGGTTCAAAATGACCAGAAGTAATTGATGTTTGCTAATCTATACTGAAAAAAGTGACTGCCACTTCACTTTCTCCAGGGCCAAGGCACACACCTTACAGAAGGCATGATCTGGCTTCCTTTTAAGTACACTGGAGCAACATCCAAGACAATAAATGTAATATTGCTTTGCCACCCAGTTTAACTGTGATCCTCCAGCTGACAAGGTAACAGGACAGAAGCAATCTTACCAGGGATGCAAAGACAGGCAGGAAGAGGGTAGCTGTGGCCACGTTACTGGTGCACTCAGTGAAGACAGCTATAATAAGGGAGATCACTGTTGCAATGGCCCATGGTGGGATAGATCCTAATGGAGTCATTTGACGACCCAGCCAAGCTGAGAGCCCAGAGTTCTGCAAGAAAAAACCGTGGGTTTCAGTGAAGTTTAGAAGCCATGTTATAGGCAACATTCCTGTCAAATAATGCTAAAGGAGTCCTGAATTATACAAACACCATCCAGGAAAGTACAACGATCTGTCACAAAAACTAAAAGAAATTCCTTGCCAACTAGAAATAACACTGAATCCCACTTTTCTGATTCTTCTGAAAACCAAATACTTGCTCACGCATAGGTTACAAAATTATGGTTTTCTTGCTAAACAAGAAATTTTTTTCTGAGGCCATTGCAAATACTTAACGTATGGCCCAGAAGCTTCTTGGCACATTTTTCTAAGGTTTCTGAAGGTTATGATTCTGTATGAATGCTCCGTTGTCAGAAGACAGTCAGTAATTGATACAAACAGGTTACAAAATCTCTGACTTGATCGTTTTTAATGCTCTGGAGTTATAATAATTTATGTGTGATGTATGTAGATGAATGTAAGGCCCAAAGCTTAAATTTGCCCCATGGTTTAAACCTAATTAGCCACAAAACTTATATGTGAACATGACTTTCCCCAAAGTATGGTACTACTGATAGCTAACATTTGCTTTGATTTAGATGCATCTTAGCAGTGATGAAGGAAACAATACGGTTCACCCCAAGATTCCTTCCTGTTTTGGGAATTTAGCTGCCTCTTCTGTGAATTTATGAACATAGCTTCAAGCCAGGATTTTCTTTCTGACCACTTCAGCAGTGGTTTTGCTTTAAGGCTGAAGATATATCACCTTTAAACAAACCGCAAATAGTTCTGAAACTCTGACAAATGGTATCTATACTTCTACTTTTCTAGCCAGGGCCAAGATTGGGATGATTACAGAAATAAGAAAGGATGCTTTTCTGGACTGTCCAGACAGTGAAGATCTCAACCTACTCAGCAGTCT
This sequence comes from Acridotheres tristis, assembly GCA_037013685.1. NCBI lineage: Eukaryota > Metazoa > Chordata > Aves > Passeriformes > Sturnidae > Acridotheres > Acridotheres tristis. Next base: position 10,970,461 of record CM072906.1, on the reverse strand, counting down.
CCAAGAGGTAGGACAAATTAAAGAAACTCGGTCAGAGAATAAAAATTCCTAGAAAAACTCACAAGCATTCACCTTTCCTTGGTTTTTGCTAATTTAGATCTCTCTCCAGATCTGAACTTTACTACTGGGTTTGGCTTTGGGTGCATGCCCAGTAATACAGGACTAGATAACAAACCAGGGAAATTCGCCTTTGAGTCAGAGAAAAACAGATTTCAGGACATACTGCGCTTGCATCAGCCAAAGCAAAACCTCCTCCCAGCAGCAGCACAATGCTCCAGGGCATCTTCCTTTGAACCGCATTCCATTCTAGCAGCGGGGCTGATAAAAATGGCTTTATATCTGAAGTGAGAAATGAAAAGTAGAACAAGTTTTAGGAGAGCGAAGACACTTTGTCTCCTGTTCTATAAGGTACCAGTGGGCGGATGCACAGTACTGAGAAATCTGCACAGGGTGAGGGTAACACACACAAGGACTGTGCCCCAGCCCTGCCCAACAAAGGAGGTAGAGAGCTGCTCTAAAGAATTGCATGCAAATCCAGTGCATGTTTGTGCTTTGTTAGCTGAGTGGGTTAGCTGTTTCACAGTACTACAATCTCTCTTTCAAATACCTTTTTCAGTCTGTTCAGGGTCGGACTTGCTTGGATTCCAGGCTGTGAATGTGGGCTTTTGAGCAGGAAGGATAAACAATAACAGGGCAACAAACATAGCAGGAACGGCATCAGTGATGTACCTAAGGAAGAAAAGATAATACAGGTTAGAAAATGGACACCTTTCTCCTAGAAAAGGGATGCCTTCCAGCATTCTAGTCACTGATCTTTGCCATCCCATTTGGGGCTTGAGCAAAATGGGTCATAGCTCATGTCTGAGGTCTCTCAGACCTACCATAATATAAACACAATAATAAAAGAAACAAGCTACAATACACATTAATAACCAGAGTTCTGGATGACAACTCATCCTTCCTGGAGCAGGGTTCCTTCTCTGTGCTGAAGCCAAGATCCAACAGTTGTATCTCAAAGACAGACATCTAAAGAAATGCCCTGAATAATAGTCCCAACATGGTTATTTTATGTTCCTAATATGCCATGCATGAACACTATGCAAAGAAGCCATTCAAAGCACAAAATCAATTTTCCAGTGAGTTTTAAGGTATTGGTTAATGGTGATATTACCAAATATTCAAATGTGACTGCAACTGATTTGAGCTCATACAAACAAAATACTAAGGTGTACGTCAGTGTGACTGAGACCAGCATTACAGAATTTTCTCTTCTTTTAGGAGGTTCAGCATGCTCATGTCTCAGTCCCCAGCCTTTTCACTGCAGTACAAACTGTCAAATCATAGATGATTGGTAATGTCATGTACAAGCCACTGGATCAAGCCTGGCAACCAGGTGAAGTCAGGTAAAATTGGAATTAATGACCCCACATTCAAAATGGAATGTATGAGCGAGGGAATCTGATTAATAACCAAGAGTGTAAAAGATGGAAAAAAAACATAAAACTTACTTTTCTCCTCCTTTGAAGAGCCAGGAAGCCCAGCCTTTTACAAAGCCTGGGTTTCTGGTAAACCACAAGAGCACCAGCAATGCAAACAAGAGGAGGACATTTAATTCAGCATAAGAGACAGAGCCTAACTTCTTCATTTCTTCCTTCAGCACATTGTATGCAGCTTTTTCTCTGGAAGTTTTCTCTTTCCCGCAGCCCCAGCTTTTTTTTAAGCTTTGAGAAAAATTGAGAAAAAAAATACTGTAAGTATGAATATAGTAGAAGGATTTAACATCCTTACCACTCTGAAGCTGTCTTGGGGACAGACACACACCACAGCAGAGTCCACAGATAAAGAAATTACAACAGTGTCAAAGTATTTTGTGGGGATATGCCAGCTGTCACAGAAGAATGGGGTCTATCAAAGGATGGCAATTTGGAGCAACCTGGGACGGAAAAGTCTAGTTTGAATCAATGGCTACAAACCAGCTATGCCAGCTCTCCTAAGGCTGAAATTCACAGGTGAGGGACTGAAAAACAAAAAGGCAATTCTGTCTGAAGATTAAGAATGTAGAACGCTTTTGTCTTAATGTATCTCCCATGAGCACAAAAGGTTTCCAGACCTCAACATTTCTGTGAAATGGACCTGCTCTCTGCTACAAAATTAATAACTTGTCATTGCATATCTTTTAGCCAGATGTCTCAGTAAGCTGATCTGCACTAACTTACTTAGGGGTTTACACAATATTGCGTAGATAAATACTCACTTGAATCCCATGAAGGAGCACTGTAACCAAAGCCAAGCTAGCGCCAACATCAGGACCATGTTTGGGAATGCAAATCCAAACCAGGAAGCAAAATTCACAATATCATTATTGTTGGGGTACAACCTGCAAATAAATTACTTTCTATATGAATGTCAAAACATTTATTAATCTACTCTCCCTTTAATATGTGCTGGTGACAATTATGCATGTAAATCTAGGACAACATTACAAGTAAGCATAGGTAACATTCACAGCCTAACTTAAGTCATGGGGGAAGGCAGCCCTGATTTCAGAGCAGAACTTAAATGATTATCAGTTTTCCCTATGTTTTACTTTGATGCATATAGGAGCTTATGTTGATACTTTAGGTCTCAGTCAGACAAGTGTGGCTGAAAGTTCTCCCATACATTCTAGATACCTTTCACTTCCAACACCTTTGTTCATTTATCTCAAGACAGGCAATGTTTTCTTCCTCCCAATTCAGTCTAATAAGAGAGCAAGAAATGTCTTTCCTGAAATTAATACCTGTACTTCTGCTGCCTTCAACAGATGAAAAAGTTGCTAGTTGGCTTGAAAGAATGAAGACAGTGTTTTAAGAAAGGCAATTTTTGTTCTTCTCTGTGTTTGCCAATAATGATCGGAGGAAAAATATCAATAGCAAACTTCCAGCTGGGTGTTAAAACCAACAGATAATGTAGCAGCTGAGGCTGAAGTACTCGCAACACAAGGAAGCAATGTTGGAGAATTTCCACTGCAGATTGGGTTCCATGTAGATCAGTTCCCAAACTCAGTTTAGCAATGAGAGAAAAACACAATTCCTCAGTTTCCACAGCCACACATGGAGGAACAGTGTTACAGGAGGGGCCAAGCTCCTTCTAGCTCTCTTCAGTGTGCTTATGGGTAGAGTTAATCTACATTCTTCTGGTGCTCTTTACTGCAGTTCCTCTTCTGATGTGCTGTATTTCAATTGAAAAAGAGGACACAGAAGAACCGATATCTCATAATCAACCACTTGCATGTCGATTGCCAGCAAGTATTTCCAATTTTCTCAGAAGACCTTAATTCCATCACATAGCTGCCTTTTAAAAGATGCTGAAGCAAAAAAAAATGAGGCCCAACACTTCATACACATTTTCTCAGTCTCAGTTCCTCAACTTATTGCTTGAAGTTCACAACTGAAATTGTCATCTAAGACCAGTCAATTGGTCACACAAACAGCATGACAGTGTAACTAAAAGAAGCAGCAAAAATTACTTACTGATTCATCTGGCCTTTCAGTACCACATTTGGTCCTGTTCCAGTAAGTGTTGCAGTTCCTCCAATGCTGGCAGCATAGCATACACAAAGTGTCATTCCCTTGCGTATATGCTTCCTCTTTTTCTTTTCCTCAGAAGATCTGGGGTCATCAGGGACTTGTTCATTGCTTACAACTAGACAGAAAGAAAATTATTTGCCTCAGGTAAAGTTGGAATGGCAAAGAGTTCAGGATAGGGTCTGTAGGCTTAGTGCTTCCAGTTTGTATGTGCCATTTATTTAAATTTTAAACCCCACAGATATCTCCCTAAACACTTCAGACTAATGTTAATGAGGAACTGAAGACAGAGGCTGACAGTCTGGGTTTACATGATCCAAGGATGCTGTTGCCCACATCAGTGCCACAGCTCCTCACCAGTAATGTCTTGTTTCACAGAGAGGCTTACCACCAGCCAAATATTGTAGTCACTGGAACCATTCCAATTCCACAGTGAGAACCCAACTAGCTTTAACAGATGTGAATATAGGAAGAAAAAAACAACCCACTGAAACCCAAATACTTGCTTGGCATTATGTCAGTTTACAATAACCATGGAACTTCACTGCTGTGTCCTTTGTTTTCTGAGGTTAACACTCTAATCTTGAAGTCTGACTGGACTAATGGAGCAAGAATTTATGACAATTACAACCAACTCAACAATATCAAAGGGTATTTTTTGCACACTCTTACTATCTTCACTACACTTGGAATCTGATCTTTAATCATATTTAATAATATAGCCCTCTGTAACACCACAGCAGAGCAGTGAAATGAGAGGGTCTGAGTTTGTGCACATACTTCAAATGAAGTGAAACCTATTGTAGAACCACAGCACTGGCAGAGGACTTTGAGGAATCAAGCATCAGGGTAAGATGTCATACAAGAACAGTTTGTCTACTGTGAGTCAAATTACGCCAGATCCTCTTTTCCATGTGGCTTTTAAAGTAGTCCTCTTTCTTCTCCCCACCTCCACATACAATCTGGTCAATAAAGAGGTATTTATTACCCTAGAACCAAAATAGATTGTGTTTACATAATTTTTTCAAATAGTCCTACATGGCCTAGAAGCTGAATCCCCACTGATAATCACAAGATTAGAAAGTGGGATGCTGGGGGTTTGGATGCTTATTTCCCACAGGATATGCCCTTCACTTCCCTAAACAGGCAGTTAAGTCTAGGGAAACTGTGGGAAGATGACTCCAGCTCGAAGGAATGAACATAACAACCTGTCTGTGATCTAGCACTAGCATACAAAATGGCAAGCTATGAAAATGGAAAGTTATTTTGTAAAATCTAAAAGTCATGTATTTAAGGGATTTCAGTCAGGTTACCCTCCTCTTTCCTTGGAAAGGGTACACAGCACTCCTAGGTTGGGGAGCTGAGTGCAGCAAGTTCAGTAGCATCAGTTTATTAGTAAGTAGGCCCTTACCATTCTCTGCAGTGGACACTGATGTGCTCTTTTCCTCCAGCTCAATCACTGTATTTGTTTGCCCAGCTGCTTGTTCCATCACAGCCACATCATGCTCCGTGCTGTCCAACTGATCCAGGACAGCCTGGATAATGGGAACCATCATGGCAGTGGTGGCTGTGTTGCTTATCCACATGGACAGGAAGGCAGTGACTATCATAAATCCCAGCATGAGGCTGAAAAGAGAAAAAGATGCAGAAGAGAGGGGAAGAAAGTGAACAGATGTTGCTAGGCTTTGTAGCCACTGTAATTTGGAGAGCAAAGCCCAAGCAGGGATGTATGCAGTATCCACTAGTACAGAGCAGGGCCAAACTACTTTCTAGGACAGCTCTGCCACCTTCACTGAAGGAATCCCAGAGCATGATTAAGCCAGTCATAATTTTGTCCCCAATGGCAAACCTCTAAAATTTAGTCAGATGCTAGTTTTGGATAAAGGACAAATAAACTGTTCCTTTTTCTAGACTTCATTTCTGGAAACTCTGTGCAAATACAGCTAAATTGGCTCTTGAAGGATCCTTTCTCTGCCGACTGCTAAATATCATCCCTGGGGCTCTGCTAAACTGACAAGAGGTAGGAAAAAACCAATGTAATACTCTTACAGTGCAGGTTGCACCCCAAGAAACAGAAGGACCTTCAGTGCAATCCTTTTGTGAAGTTTCCAATGCTCAACAGAAATTGCAACAATCAGCCCTCCAAAGAAGAGCATGTTTGTGTTATTTAGGTACTGCAAGGACACCTGAAAGACAGAGAAGGTAAGTCAGGCCAAAATACTTGCTTCACTAGTACCTACCACCCTCTCAAATCCATGGATTGCACCACGCCCCAGCCAACACTGGAACAAGAGGCAGCTGCTCCCTGCAGTTTCCTGAACCCTTAAAATCCTGTGTAACTGCTGCCTTGCCTGTGCAGGAGCTCTTTGTGCATCACTGTGTAAAACGATACCGGTTTCCTAAAGCACAGCTGGAGGCTCAAAGTATGGAAGGTGCTGGAAATATTGAGCTCCAAAAGGGCTTTCTCAGCACCTTCAGCAACCACACCAGGCTTTACTGGCTTGCTGGGCAGTAGTGAAGCTGGGCTACAGAACCGGAATACAGCCTGTGCCTTGTGCCTCCAGCACAAACAGCCCAGGATGAGATCTGGGGAGGACACAGCATACCTGCCAGCACCCTGCTGGCTTATCCTTTCAGCAGTTTGTCCCATGCATTTTGAGAGCTCCCAGAAGACTGTCAGCACTGCTTTCTCATACACTGGGAACACACAAACTGCTGGCACTATAGGGATGCTCTCCAGCAGGATCCATGCCCAAAACAGACCCTCCCCTCTACCACCTCAGGCCCCCCACTCTTAATAGTTTGGACAAATGTAGTTCAGCATCTTCCCATATAAGAGCCCTGAACACTAATAAAGACTTGTTGGCTAAATATCGATGAGGGATCAGAGCACTGGATTTCTCTGTATCAGACCTGGATTGCACGAGTTCCTTACTGATTTAGCGCTCCGAACTCCAAGCAGAGGGAGAAATACCACTGGCATGAGGGAGGTGACAGCCAGGGGGATCACTTCAGTGCACCAGTACACAGCCATGACGATGATGACATAGCCACATTTGGCCTCCTGCAACATTATAGAAGACACATTTAAGCATTAGAAACTGTTTTTAAAGATAAGAAACACATTGGTAGTGCTTACAAGGGGCTCACAAACACTCCCTGTCTATACCTTAACAAGTTTTGCTGAATGAGGACTTAAACTTGTGCTTTTAAATCATGTTCTGAAGTCGCTTGTATAAAAAAAATCTTTTTGACCAAGAAGACCATAGTGCTTGCTTTAATACATCTGCACAAAATAAATACTGCGAGAAAGAGGAATCTTCCACCACCAGGTAAGAGCACAGTTTGCTGTGTGCAAGTACCTATTGGTGGTTGAGGTCAGCAGATTTTCCATCTAGGAGCCAATACCAGCAATAGAGCTAATTCTTTTTAATGGATGGCGAAATTTCCCAGTGTGGATGATTAGCTTGCTTGAAATTCACAAGTCTTTGATGTATGTCCAGTAACACAGCTAAGCTCAGAAACTATTTCACGAAATAATTTAAAAGTTCTTTGCTTTTTAAAGTAAAGTAAAACTAAGTAAAACTCTTTTATATTTTTCTTTTTTATTATTTTTATTCTTTTTGTGACTAAGCACATTATAGGTATTAAACTACTTTCCCAGTTCATACTGTCTCTATTTCCTAAGAGGATTCCCTAGTTTAGAATTGTTGCAACCTGTCTTTTTGGGCTGTTGATCAGGCATTTCTGTATCCCAGCCTTCCGTGGTTTGTACTCTAAAAATTTTAAGGAGAAGCAAGCATTCATTAGCTAACAGTGAACTGTTTGAAAGCTGAAGTCAGTGTTCTGTAGTTCAGTATTTGCTCCTATTTAGGGCATGTGTTTATAGGATTTTACTGTAATACAACAAATGTGACTTTATTGCTAAAATAAATGGTGTGACAGTGACACTTAAAAACTGCCATCAGGTGATATTAGTAAGTATGGATGTGTATGCCTTAATTTTGTTGAGAAGTTTAGGAATCAGAAAACACCTTTTGTAAGCAATTTGCATTTTTTCCCTAAAGTTTCCAGATTAATTACAGCACAAGTTTTGAAGAGAAAAATTCTTCAGAGACTAGAAGATACCAGGTGGATCCTGTTAAAGTCTCTTCCCTTTATACATGTAAGGTCAGCTCATGATACAATTCATGCTGTACTGCAGCAATGCAGGGCTAGAACTGACTGTGGTTAATCTGTTGCTAGTATGAAATACAAATAAACAACTTGAAGTGAATAAAATTCAAAACAGTGGTTTTATAAAGTAGAGAGTAAATAATTTATATGAAGTTCAAAATACAACCATGCTTATAAATTAACTCCAACAACCATGGCCAATTCAAACAACCAAAGATTTGGTATTAAGTATATATTTGTACTTCTACCTATACCTATCTGTGATTCATGGGAACAGTCACAGAATGTCTCTTTGGTGTTTCTGTACAGTTGACATAAAACACAGTGACCTGCCTCCCAGCTGAGGGATAAAAAAGCAGTCACTGACAGAAATACTACTTTCCAATTGTGAAATATTGTAATTTCTTAGGTTAGACTAATGACACAACATGCCTACAAATAATGGCAAACTGAAGACATAGTTAATTTTTTTGGAAGTTATCTTTCCTAGTTTTGACAAAGTACAGCTTAACTAGTCAGGAATTCCTCATTATATAAAGCACCACCATTCAACTGAAAGGCCAGGCTGGTAAAACTTACACAGGTAAACCAGAAGGGCTGGCAATTTGATTTATAAACACAGATAAAATTTTCCTGTACTTTAAAACAGACTGAGCAATACAAGTTGCTCAGAAGAAAGGCTGTTTTTAGCATTAGAATAGCCTCCAAAGCTCTAGCAGGCTAAAATTCTGTGAACTGAGCTTTTACACTTAGTCAAGAAGGCTACAAGGCATTAATGCCCAAACTTCCTTGGGTTATTCCAATGTTATGCTGGTGTAACTCCACTGAACGCAAACGAGTTGTGCCACCGCCATCCCTGGAATTAAGATGGATGAATTGGAGGGCATGGCATTTGAAATCCTGACCAATTCATACAACACAAGGCTGACTGCACCAGGATGGAGAATGTCACCAAGCAACATGCTGCGAGTTCCAGAGCCTCAGCAGAGAGCTGGGGGACGCACTCCTGCCCTTCAGCCCACTGCAATGACTACGACATCGTGCAGGACAGCTCCAAACGCGCCGGCCAGCTACACACGGGCTTGTCTTGGCCCAGAATGAATTGCATCTAGCTGGCACGATGGGTTGGGTGCTGGGAGCCACCGGGAGCAGGGCAGAGTGGGGATGGCCGGGGGACAGCGGGGACGGAGTGGGGATGAGCAGGGGGACAGCGGGGACGGAGCCAGAGTCTGCACTTACCCGCGTGGGCACAGCGAGCGGCAGCGGCAGCAGCAGCAGCGGCGTGAGGAAGAGGATGGCGGAGGAGCGGTACCTCAGCAGGGGCCGCACGCACGCCGGGGCCATGCTCTGTGGGGTGACACGGTCAGGGTGACAGCGGGACCAGCGCTCGCCGCCGCCGCTTTAAGTACGGGGCGGGAGGGACGGGAGGGACGCGGCCGGGGGCGACACGTCCCGCCCGCCCCGCCGGGTCCGCCCCGGGACCGCGAGCGAACGGGGCGCTCCGAGCCGCGCTCCCTGCCGGGGACACGGCACCCCCTCCCAGGGCCGGCCCCGAGCGGGGCTGCTGCAGCCCCTCCGTGCCCAGGAAAGCGGCTCAAGGGCCGTGTATCAGCTCTCACAGCAGCCGGGACAGCGCTCCAAGAACGGTCTCCCTGCTCAGAGCCCTCACAAAGGTGCCAGCCAGCACAGCTCTCACCGCACGGCCCCTTTCGGGAGCTGGACTTTGGGCAGGGGACCATCGTCCCTCGCTCATTCACACAGTGCTGGGGAAGGACTGAGCTCCTCCAGGGAAACAGAGAGTTAAAACTACAGTGGGGGTCTCCCCAAAACAAAGGTCTGTGCAGGCATGCATGGCTGTGTTTTGCTATTATTTTGAGAGGCATTGTGCCTCTGGATCTGAGTTAAAAATAACCCGGGAAGGTTAACTTGAAAGGTTATTTTTAATGTTGTTGAATTCAATGACTTCGTCTACACCGTAGCCTTGGAATCCAAAGGGACTGGTACTGATGGTGGCCAGCACGACTGAGAGGGCAGAAAGGGACAACTACACAGAGGACAAACAAATTGTTGATATTTTAGGTCTTGCTGCTGAGGTGGCAACAGCCACCTGAAATTGAGTCAGCCTAAATCTCATCTCAGCAATTTGATCCTGCAGTCTCTTAATACAGTCTTACCGAGCAGTTACCCACAGAAATAAAGAATTTCGGATTCCACAGCAAGTAATGAGGGAACTCTGACTACAGCTTGCACTCTTTGTCCTCTGCTGACCAGAGGAACTTGAATGACAGAAGTTCAAAACAAGACACTCCAATGTTACTTTTCATTTATAAAAGCAGTGAATGCCCACTAAGAAAAGCAGTAGCCAACCGGATCTGGAAAGATTCCAAATCTTCAAACCTTTCGGAGCAGTCCCTCTGGGTAACTTACCAACACAGAGGAAACTTCACACCAGTGCAAAGTCTAGCAGAAAGTGGGGAATCGGCCAAAACTTGAATTCCTGTAGCCTGTCTCCAATGAAAAAATGGTTCCTAGTCAAAAAAGAAAAAGGACTAGAAGCACTTAAATAAGAAAATGCAAATAGTTAACTCTAAATGAGTTGCTCTAAGGTTAACTCTGACAGACCAGTGCACATACGATTTGTTGTCTTCTTGTGTCAATAAGATGCAGTGAAAAAAAACAAAATAAAAAGAAAGACAAAAATGTATTGATACCTTTAGATGGACTAATCTTGTGAAAGGAGACTTGCTTGCTATACCTGAGGATGAGACATGGGACTCCACGGGCAATTAAATTAGCTAATTCACGCCTCAGTCCTTTTTTTGTCAATAAGGAAAGGGAATCAATATTCCCTTATTGTGCGGAATTATTGCAAACTTGCCTCCGTATCATTTGATGATGAGCTTCCTTTTCACTGTCCCAAGGAGAAGACAAACAAAGTGTTGGCTGCTTGCTTTACAGAACTGGTCTGACAGCTGGGTAGAAGGGAGCTGCAGAGAGCCTAAGCACTTGCAAAACATCCAGGAGGAGTTTTAGGTGGTCCAAAGAGCATTCAAACAAAAACCTCCCACAGCCTGAAATTCAGCTCATGCTAATTGAGCACTAATTGCTCACCTCCAAGGAAAAGGAATCCTTTCCTCTAGTCAGTATGGCTCTGAACATAGTACAGAGCAATGGCTTTAAATACGGCTTTAGAAGCAGTGGGTAAAATCAGCTTTTGGTTGCAGACATCATTTAGAAGCAGAAGACTGTAGCATCCTATGGGCCAAATTTTGATATCCTAGTGTTGAATAATGTGCTTTTCTTGTTCTTGGTAGTAAGTTTCAAATCAGTTTTCAAAGGAACTCAAATTTTTGTGTTACAAAAAGGCATAGCCATAGGTGGTGACATGAGGTGGAACCAGGAGCTGAATCAGGTCTCTTGTACTTGAAATCCCTTTTCCTGGCTGCAAGATACCACTCCTCCCATTTCCTGTCCTCTGCCCTAATAAACACAGGTATTTTGAAGCATGTCAAGAATCAAGGGTTTGAGTGACAGACCCAAGCTTATCTTGTGGCTCACTGCCGCCAACCTTCCCTGGCCTTTGCGAAATTTCTCAGCTGGTGGCTCTGGGGTTCATTTGATTTAACTTGACAAAGAAAGCAGAACATTTTTCTGCTGTTAGTGAGCTGAATGGGTTCAATGAAGTGTTTAGTGAGTGCTAGAGCCAGCTCAAGAGACTGGGCTAGTTATGGCTGGGCAAGGAACAGCTGTGGCAGGAACAGCTGCACCTTTGGAGACAGCAAATGCAGAGATGACCTTGACAGCATTGTCAAACCACATGCAGAGTCTTGCAATCTTCTCTTTTATACTGCAGATACCAGAGTCAATGATGTGAACCATGGCCAAGAGTTGCAGTCAGAAGTGGGACACTGCCGAAGACTAGTAAAGAAAAGCTGACCTGTATTATTTGTTAGAGAAAAGGACTGAAAATCAATCCCACTTAGAAAGTAGGAATTCCAGGGTCAGTCCAGGTGGAAAAATAGTAAAATAAAGATTTTCTTATAGATATGCTGCTTTTCTGCAACTCTATATTCTTTTCTTCTCTATATATTGCACTCTCTAAAAGCAATCATCCCAGTTACTCCAGTTATTGCAGGATAGGAATGGTCTGTAAAAAGGTGGCTTTACAGGCAACAGCTGGTTCATTTAATTACAGATAGACATATTTTCTGCCTCTAATTCACATGCTGCCCAAGCACACAAGTACAGTTTGCTTCTTCTAAAGCAGTCCATTTGACCTAGATAACTGCTACCCTGTCTCGAGACAAAACCTCCTCACATTCTTTTTAAAGTTTCATGTTGCAGGCTCCATGCAACAGCCAGAGGTATAAAAGTTTCAACAAAATAAAATTAAACAAGGACTGTAAGTCATATCATATTTGACACTGAGAGACAAAAATTAAAACAACTGACCCTGAGATATTCTAGGACTTAGCAGAAAAAGAATGTTTTCTATTTGGGCTTTTGAAAATCACATTTAAAAAATAACCAGCTCAGAACTTACCTCTATGTGATTCTTGCTTTCAGAAGATGCCTAGAAGACCTCTTGTATGGTAATGTTATGCACTGGAAGGTTTACACAGAATTTAAATAGAAAGAATTATTACCAGCATGCAGAGAAAACCACTCCTTCATTGTTCTCCATTTTCCCTCCAATCGGTCCATCCCAGTTACTGCCAGTCCACTGTCCTGCTTCAGGAGTAGCTTTCAACTAAGTTCCCAGAGGAGCATCTGATGTTTTTCCAAGAAAAGCTCTCAAGACTCTGAATGAACAGTCCTTTCGGCACAATCCCCGTGCCCAACAACTTTCTACATAAAAGCCCTCATTATGAATTTTGAGTCAGTGGGGTTTTCTCAGTCAGTGTATGTTGCTGATCAGTCTTTCTTGACCTAGAATTGGTGTTTCCCATATAGTCTGTGCCCTAAAGTCCATTCAAATATTGTGCAGGCTAACGACTGCAAAAGAAAAAAGATCCAAAAGAAAATCATGTTTAAAATTTGATTCAGAATTGGCAGCTCTGTCACCTCTCCCTTAGCTGCCATCTCATTAACATATTTGTTCAAAAGCCTTTTCTCTGCTTCATTACATAATTTGTGTTACAAAATCCAGATAAACATTCATTATTCCCAGATCTAAATAATGGCTTACTGCGCTTCCTTTTTCTTCTTCTTTCATTTTTCCCAGAGAAAAATGGGGAGACAGAAGGAGCTTGTTTAGATGGGAAATGAACCACACCAATTTCGGAGAAATATCTGTGGCAGCTGTTGTCTATGGCATTATGATACATTGTGCAACGACTATTGAATGATTCTTTCTGAAACTCCTGCAAAGTGAAAGAATTAATATTAGTGCTCCTACTTGACAGACTAAGAAGGTCAGTTAATATTTTTTCTGCATCTCCTGTATCCCACAGTTCCACACTGGGTAGGTTCTGTCACATCAGAGACACCACTTCCATCATACAGCTAGAAGGGATCAGTTGTAGCAGCAGGTACACAAATGCTCGACCTTCCTTCACAAAGTCTTGAAACTTCTTGGCATTGAAAACACAAAGTTCTGTTCCTTTTTCTCTCTATATATCTTCTGAAGTTTCCTATTTAAAAATGCATTGCTGAGTCCAGGAGGAGACAGGACGTGCTGTTCCTGGGGCCTGTGTGCTGTCAGTCCATCCCAATCACAGCAGAGGATCCCCAGGGAGGAAAGGCAACGCTTGCTAATGCAGGTTGGAGATTTCACCGGGCACCTACTTGGATACCCCGAAGTGCTCAAGGGTCACTGGGGAACCAGTGAGGCCTGGGCATGTGCTGGGCACGGCTGAGCAACCCCTGTGCACCTGGGGACCACAGGCTGGGGACTGATGCTGAGCTTCTCTCGGGTGGAGATGGAGGGAAAACACCTCCCACGAGCTGGCAGCTTTCGTCCAAGGGAAGCAGCATTGCCCCAGGGAGGCCCAGGTGGGTTTGTGGGGCTGAATACTAGCACGACCATCCCTCAAGAGACAAAGGGGATGGCAGCATGCCCCTGCCCTCCTGCTCAACACAAGCCAGCCCTAAGGCTCTGCAGCCTGGAGGGACCTCCCATGCCATGCCTTCCTCCTCAGGGCACCACAGGCTCCCTGTGCTCCTGGGCTGGAGCATGCCTGGGTGCTGGAGGAACCCTACCACCTGCTGAACCACCTAATGTAAATCAAACTTACATGGGAAACAAGGAACCTGAGACCCCAGAGTTCCTCTAAGGATTTGCAAATTAATCCATGTGTGGAACTCCCACTGAAAATCAAACCCCAATACTTGTCTGACTGCCGTTTCTCCTCTAAAGAAGTTTTTGCTGCAACAGCTGTTTGGGTTGGAGTTACTGCAACACAGCCTTTCAGTTTCAGGGTGCTTTTCCTCCCTGCTCTTAGAAGAAAGAATATCCAGCAGAATAAAAAGAAAAATGTCAGGAGAGAGCAAGTTCTGCAAAAATTGTTAAGAGATCTTCACTCCTACAAAGGGGGGATTTCAAGAGTTTCTAGGATTTTCCTTAATGTTATCTGGGTCTCCTGTAAGAGAGGCAGCAGAGGAAGAACCACACGGCAGGAGTATGCTAGCCATTGAGTAGAAAACACAAATATTTTGTATGCATTTCACATTTCCAAGTTCGTGCTCTCTTGCTACTTTGCTGTGCAGAGGTTTCTTTCACAGCCTTCTCTCCTGCTGCATGTTCTCTCTTTTCAGAATACCACTGGGAGCTTTTGCAGTATCTAGCAGAGAGAGGACTCAGTGCATGGACCACGCAAACCCAGCAGCTGCCTCAACTTCCCCCATTACTGATGATTCTTTCTGTTGATACGTTTGCAATGAGGTGATAAAACATTCGTTTCTTTGTTGAGGGTAATTGGCCGTCTCTCATGGAATAGAGGACTGAAAGGGGCAGTGAGGATCACAGAACCCGTGTGTCTGGAATAGCAGCAAGACCATTGGACAAACTCTACAAAAGAAAGACGATTAGCTTTCCCTCTCCCAGAAGAGACTACAGTTCCACACCACCTCAGGCTCTTAAAGACACTCAGTCTTTTGATATACTGGTGACCTGTGACTATTGCAACATTCTGCTGCCACTTCCAGCCCTTCAGAAACGGTGAGAAGTGACACGCTGCACTTGGCTTCCTACCTGCAAAGGGCCATACTTACACAATCACAACTTATGTCCCCAATGCCCAGGACCCTGTAGCAATGGGGAACAATGCGACACGGACCTCCCAATGCATCCGCAGAGCCCTTTATTGGAGAAATCGCCACCTTGACTCGCCACCGGACATAACTGAAGCCAAACCGAGGCCTGGCAGAATTTAACAGAAGCAAGTCGCCCATTGGCTGGCTCAGCCGCAGCGCGGCTGCACCACGTCCTTCAAGCCAATCAGCTTCCTCCTGTTACGCTGCCCACGAGTGCCTCCAGCCAATCACGATCTCAGTGCCAACCGTCACTCAACTGACCCTGCCCTCCCTCACAACCGCCGCTCAACCGCCGCAACGGCCGGCGCGGCCTGCTGCTGAGGGCCGGCCGAAAGTAACATTGATAACATTGATAGCATTGATAACATTGATAACATTGATAGCATTGATAACATTGATAGCATTGATAACATTGATAACATTGATAGCATTGATAACATTGATAGCATCGATAACATTGATAATATTGATAGCATTGATAGCGTTGATAACATTGATAGCATCGATAACATCGATAGCATCGATAGCATCGATAACATCGATAGCATCGATAACATCGATAGCATTTATAGCATTTATAACATTGATAGCATTTATAGCACTGATAACATTGATAGCATTGATAGCATTTATAACATTGATAGCATTGATAGCATTTATAACATTGATAACATTGATAGCATTTATAGCATTTATAACATTGATAGCATTTATAGCACTGATAACATTGATAGCATTTATAGCATTGATAACATTGATAACATTGATAACCCCGCGCTCCATCGGACCCCAGTGCCCATCTCTGTGCTCCAAAGCTCCTTGAACTGTTGGCCACAGGGACACTCCGACTGTAAAGTGTGGCATTTGGTCATTCCATAGACTATTTATGCTCACATCTACACAAACAAGATCCACTGCCTATAGTCTGCTTCAGTTTTAGGAAAGTAAAACCATGACTGAAGTAATTAATTTTAAGCTGAAATCCTGGAAGGTCTTCAGCAACTGTTCTTATTTGCTGAAGGCTCATGTTGTTCCTGTTAAGTAAATAGTAGGATTATACCTAGTTGCCTCCCTACTGAATACGATGACTTGTTGCATATAATGTTAAATTCTCCTCTTATATGAGTGTTGCTTATTTTTCTAGATCAAGTGTCTGCATCCAGTTTAATTAAGGGAAACTGAAAGCCATTATTCTCGATCTGTCCTTTTTTTACTTTGTTCAGTAAATGATGTATTACTTTTCCCTGTTAAACTTTCCTTTCCTGGTGAATTAAAGAGAAAAAGCACCAAAGTGAGAAGTAGGAGGTATGCTTAGTTTTGAATTACAGGACTCTGGTCTTCAATTAAATGAGTACATGGTAATAACATGGATTATTTGAACTGCATAGCGACTTTTTTTATAATGTTCAACTGAGTGATGACTAGGAAGGCTGTAAACCTGAAATTTTAAAACCACTCATTTTTTAGTGACTGTTTTTGTTGGTTTTTTTTCAGAAGACTCTTTCTACAGCATTTATGATTAAATCTGGAAGTAGAGGCACGTCTTCAGATTGAAGCTTCAGCTCAACTTTAGCAAAAGGCACTGAAAGTTTGCTTTATCAGCAAAAAAAGTGTAAACTTCCTACTCTGGATTAAGAACAAAGTGACTCCGATTTTTTTATTCCTTATCAAGAGAAGCATTTAAAGGTTTTGCCAGAAAACTGTAAAATTGATGGGGGCTCAACAGCTGTTGTAATTTCAAATATTTCTGTCTAAGCTTGCTTTAGGAATGTACTTTCCCCACCTGCTTCAGCAGGGAGAGCAGCTTATTTTAAAATGCTTGTTTTGGGGAAGAGAAGGAAATAAGGAATTCAGAATACCTTTACCATGCTGAGTGCTACCAATTCCTCTTGTGCTCACTGACAGCTGACAACTTGGTGTTTGTCAGGTCATGGCCCAGTGAAATTAGAAAACATTAAACGCTGCTTTCCATGACTTCAGTGAACCGCGGAACCCAGGACCAGCACAAACACCTTCATCTCAGGAGATGGCAGGAACATCCAGGGGTAGCCGAGGGTGTTCGTGTCCTGGGATGCAGTGGGACCTGATAGAGTGCAATGGCAGGGAGGTTAAAGGTGCAGGGAGAGTGCATGCCCATGGGACAGCAAAGGGGCAGAGCAGGCAGTGAAGGGATGGTGCACACAGCAGCCCTGTTACCCCAAGAGCACGGCACACTATCCCTGTGCTCCGACACCGGTAATTGTGAGAACACGAGGTCACACCTCGTACTGCAGCACCAGGACCAAGGCTACTGTGCCTGGAAAGATCACAGGGCTGGGCTTTAGTCTTGCAGCCTTCCCCTTCGGAGGGGTGGGAAAACCTGCCCTGTGAGAGAGGTGATTCCTCGGCGCTCGGGGCTGCGGGTGACACCGGCACCGTGTGGCTGCGGTGGCACCGTGTGGCTGCGGTGGCACCGGCACCGTGTGGCTGCAGTGGCACCGGCACCGTGTGGCTGCAGTGGCACCGTGTGGCTGCGGTCACACCGTGTGGCTGCGGTGGCACCGTGTGGCTGCAGTGGCACCGTGTGGCTGCGGTGGAACCGGCACCGTGTGGCTGCGGTGGCACCGTGTGGCTGCGGTGGCACCATGTGGCTGCGGTGGCACCATGTGGCTGCGGTGACACCGGCACTGGCTCCCTCGCTCGGGCTCGGGCTCGGGCCCGTGCGGGATCGGAGCCAGGAGCGGAGCCGGGATCGGAGCCGGGAGCGGAGCCGGGAGCGGAGCCGGGAGCGGAGCCGGGAGCAGCCTGGCCAGCCCGGGACCATTCGGGAGTCCATAAGGTCAGGTCCCAGCTGGGTCAAAGACGACAGCATCTGGAAGAAGAGAGCAGGGAGCCAGGTGTGCAGGGCCCGGAGCACTGTGCAGCCCCCCGGCGTGCTCTGGTGCCTTGTGTGCGGTACCAGCTGCCGGAGCCTGGCTCGGTACCAACAGCGCCTCCAAAACACAATACATCTGTGATGGATCTTCACCTGTAAGCAGCCTGTGCTCCCCCCAGGGCCAGGAGATGGCTGTTCCCATCTGAGGCCGCCCCAAATGGCGCTCCGGGCTGGATGCAGTGCTCCCAAGCTCGGCGGGTTCCCTCGGCGGCTCCCGGCTCCTTTGCAGAGCGGCGGCGCTGGGTGAACGCAGCAGCTCCCGCACACCTGAGGCCCCGTGCGGGGCCGTGACAGGTGCGCGAAGCGGCGGGCGGGCCGGAAGCCGCGCTTGCCGCTTCCCCGTCCCTGGTGTGCTCGCTGCCGCCGCGCTCGCCTCGGCCACTAGATGGCGATAACGGCCCACGGGGCTCGTCCCTGGGCAGCGGGGACGATCCTGGAGCACAAACTATTATCAGATTAAAAATATATTTCTGTGCAAGAAAAGGAAGCTCAGCCTTACGAGGACAGGTATTCAGAGGACATGGCATCATACTCCTGAAGCACTGCTGAGGTTTCAAATACCCTGGGATTTCAGCGTTTTACCCTGAAGCTTAAGACATATTTTTATACATTGGCAGTGGTGGGAGGCAATCCATTTCTGTATGACCCTCCTTCCCTAGTAAACCCTTACCTACATGCCTCTCCATACAGTATTTTTTTAGGCAATTCTTTTTTGAAGTGACAATTTTAACACCAATCTCTGAGACACCAGAATGAAGGACACATCATATTTCTTAATTTCCTAGGTGCTGTGTGCTGGTAACTGCTCTTCACTATTCTGTGTGCTGTGTGTATATTAATTTTGCTCAAAGGTTAATCTCATTTGAAGGCAGGATTTTCATGTGTACACAAAACATTGCAAAGCCAGCTGGCATATCTTACTCCCAGACAGTGTTGTGATTTGAAAGCAGTGTTATGGGAAGCAGAAGGAACTAAATGAGGAAATTAAACTGCCAATATACCCTGCAGTGAGCTGATGGGGAGAAGCTGAATGACCTATTTTTGAATTTGCCCACTGCTCCTTCTCAGTGGCTCTGTTGCAAAAGACAATGCAGGAACTCATTGTCTTACTTTTTTCTTCTTTTTCTCTTCAGAGGGTAAAAGTCTTCTGTTGAGCCAACACAAGGCCCCCACACTGCCTAAGCATGTTAAAACAAACAGCGTATATTTTATGAACCATACCCAACCATACCCAACTATGTAACTTGTATCTCATGACTGACATCTCTTCATTTGCTGCTGAACAGCTTTCTGTGTGTCTTGAGTCGCATTGGGATAAAATTTGGCAGAAATCTGAGCTCAAGTACTTGTTAAATTATTTAGAAAAAACCCTGCAAAAAGTAAACAAACTATTAGATGATCAGGACCATCTTTTCCTATGGTATATGAACACATGCCATTGAAATTCAGAAAGAAATGCAGTAAAAGTGCAAGTACCCAGTGGGAGAGAGTGAGTGGACTAAGGCAGGCAGAAATGTCTCCAAGGGACACCAAACCTTCCAGAGGTGGCAGAACAGAAGCAAATTCATCCCTGGGCTGAGGAAACTGGTGTCATGCAACTGCATAGATAGTGGGGACTCTGTTCTCTGCCACATTCTAAAATCCAGAGCAGCAGTGGTGAATAATAGTTACATCTGAGTTCCAAATTAGAAACCTGGAGAATGGAGACATAGCTTAAATCTCCGTAAGATTGCTCTGAACTCTTTTTGTTAAATCTACCTACATGAAAGAGAGAAAAAAAGAGAGAGAAGAGACTGTAGAGAAATGAGAGCTGGTGCTCATTCTTGATTTCAGAACCTGACCTAAATGACTTTGATCTCTGCAAGCAAACGTGCTTCACAGATATGTGCAAGTGCTGCTGCCACCCTGCACACAGCATTTTACTGTCAGGCAATTATAAGCTACAACTGTGATGCCACTTCAGCTTCAGTGTTTGCCCTTTTAATTTTCTCTGTTGCTATGGCAGCAACAAATGATTGCGATCACTGCTGTTTATATTGAAGTCCAAGTCACATCAATAGAAATCTTGGAAACTAAACACTAAAAATCTGACTTAACTGTATAATGCTGTGTTGTTGCATATAATAGGTTGGTTGCAATAACCAGGATTCTTCTAAATCTTTTTTCCTGTAGCATTTGGAAAAATTCCTTTAACTAATGGTTTTTAAATGATAATTTACATTTTAAATGTGCTTACTCAGTGCTCTTAAGGTAGCTGGACAAGATTTCTTTTAGACTGTTTTCTATATCCTTGAAAACAAATATTTTAATGGCCTTTGTAGTGTTGAAGAAAGGCTATTTATCTTTTTGCACACTCTATTAATCATACTAGTACATTAGGTCTGAATAATACATACATACATCTTGAAAAAGATGCTTCAGTACTTTCACATGGCTTTGTGGATTCAGACTGTGCAGGCTGGGGCAGTGCTCCTGATCCACCCCAGCATCACCAGGCAGCCAGCACAGCTCCCAGGGTGTGAGTTCAGTTGCTGGGACAGTGCTGGGTACCCCTGTGGGCTGAGCCTCGCTGGGCTGGAACTGCTTTGCTGGGTGAAGTGACTTTTCTTACAGAAAGTTCAGTCTCTACGGGAGAGTCCTGGAAGGCAATTTGCTCTTTAAATGACCCCAATGCACATTGGGTGTATTGAAGAAAAAAGCCATTTCCTAGTGACTAAATCTCATTAAAAAAGCAATTTACCAATCAATTACAATGCAATTTAGCTGCTAACTATTTAATTATCAAAAAAGAAGCTATTTTGTTCTCTGTTCCTGTATTTATGAACCATGCTTTAAAATTTCATGTTCAGAGTTTTGTATAGAGGAATGTGACTGCTCTATTGATGCAATTATAGTAAAATTACAGCTTTCACTTCAATGTATTGTATTAGTTCAAGAAAATATTGTTTGCACATAAGCTTTTAAAATAGGAGAATCATTGATTTTTACAAGAGCTTGAATCTTTATTGTTCTTTTCATGCACTATAAAAATTGCATTATTTTATGTAGATTTTATTAGAGGAGTATGGGGATTATTTTGTTTGTTTACTTTTGTTTTCTTAATCTTGTGTAAGAATTTCAGTCCTGGAAACATGCCGAAACTAGACCAAGGTTCCTCTGGAAAAAAGGATTTGTGTCTCTGGAGAGACTGAAGAAGGGGCATTGCAGGGGGGCTTTGTGAGAGCTGGGGTGCTGGGCCTGGTTGAGATGTCCTGTCTCGGGCTGAGAGAGCACACAGGTGCTCTCCACATATGGTGGAGCACAGAGGGCTTGGTTTTGAAAACAGGAAAACACTCAAGTAGCAGGGCTGACACATCTTGCATTTTTTATTTAAAATCTCGCTGTGCTCGCTGTTTCTCCTTAAAGCTCCGATTCCCTGAGTTGTCTGAGAGGAAGAAGGGAGCTGAGATGTGAGGGGGTGGGAGGGCTCCTAATTAGGAAATAATTAAATAGGCATTTCTCCAAGATGTCATGGGCATGAAAATGGAGTTTAATCGTGGCGGTGACTGGATGCCTACTTTTTGTTCCCCCTTTTCTCACAACTTTTAGATTATTGCAGGAAATTTGTTACATAAAACTCCTGCAGAGGTCAAGACC
The DNA here is from genome assembly GCA_037013685.1 of Acridotheres tristis. Classification (NCBI taxonomy): domain Eukaryota; kingdom Metazoa; phylum Chordata; class Aves; order Passeriformes; family Sturnidae; genus Acridotheres; species Acridotheres tristis. The sequence goes on along the minus strand of CM072906.1, from coordinate 10,948,915 downwards.
AGCATCACTGCTCCTTGGCTTGTTATGATCATTTTGCTCATGTTTGTGTGCCCTTGTGCATGTTTGGTCAGTTGGTCAGTTTTAAAATTATAGTGCAGAAATAATACCAGATATGGTAATTATTAATCTGCTCTTGATGTAATAAAATTTTCAAAAGCCTTTAATTGTTTTAGGAATAAATTGTCAGTTCACAGCTCTGGCACTTGCAAATCTCACTATTATACACTTAGGAAAAAAGGAGTTTTTGTGAGGAATGTCTGGTTTCCTTCTTTCTTGCACATGTCCATGTGGCTGTTGTTTATTTCCAGTGTGTCTGGAAGGTTCTGCTTATGAGCACAGTGGTGTGGCACAGATAATTATTTATTGATCTAGCTCAGATGATTAATGATTCAGCTTTAACAGTTCTGTTCTATTACAGTGCATAAAGAGCGTTGAAGTAATTAAAACAGCTTGATTGCTTTGAGTAAGGTGAGACTTAGCACACACACACACACCTGTTGCAGTGTCACCTGAGGATGCCCCTCCTAAAGCCCAGCTGCAGCACAGCCCTGTGCTGGGAAAGGCACATAGAGCCTTCCAGGGCAGCTCTGGGGGCAAGTTCCCTCATGAAACTCCACTGCTGGAGCTTAAATATTGACTGGAAAGACAGAATTGCTGGTCACAGTGCTGAGCAGGCTTATCCTCAGTTTTCCAGTTCCAGGGAGTGATCCTGTGTGTGAGTGGTGAGTCCTGTATGCAGCACCAGGATCAAGCGGCTGCAAAATCCGAGGTGCAGCCACCAGAATGTTTGCCATGGAAAGGCACAGCTGGGGAGCTGCCCCTGCTCTGAGCAGGCAGAGAGCTGTGGTTTGCAGGTTCATGGTTCATGCTAGCTGAACAACGAGGACCAGCCCCTAAACCTCTGCTCTGGCTGGGATGGGGTGGGAGGATGGGATGGGATGGGATGGGATGGGATGGGATGGGATGGGATGGGATGGGATGGGATGGGATGGGATGGGGTGGGCAGGGCAGAATCCTGTCTGTGTCCCTGGTGCTGGTGGGTGCACAAGGGCCCTTGGCCTCTTCTGCCATCACTGCTGGGGAAGTTGTGGTGGGACTGTGGGGTGCTGGGGAGGGTATTGTGCTCCACACCAGCATCAGGCACCAAAGGTGCTTTTTTATTTCATCTCATGCTGTTCCTGAAGAGTGGAAACAAATTTGGAAGGTGAAATGAATCCAGCAAATGGATTTTTCCTGTGAAATGTGACTTTTATCTCTGCTAAGCCTACCTATTTAGATTATAAAGCTGAAGATTGAAATGGTTTGTTCCAGTTTCTCTGCTACCAAATGCCTGTTTAAATAAAAGATTCACTAAATAATTAATATAAATATTATCCAATAATTGATAAACTTTGTAATAAAGATTGAAGCCTAACCCAGTAAAACTCCAAGTACCTTTATGTTATTTATTAGCTAATTCTGTTGAGGAAAGTACTATTTCTGCGTGGAAGTTTTTGTGTTGTTTGTTTGTGGGGTTTTTGGTTTTTTAAAATTGCTTGTTGATATTTTATTTATTTGCTTTTTTGTCCCCTTTCAACTGCCCTCACAGGAAGCAGGGATTAGAGATGTGAGAAGCAAAGCCATGACTCACCCGGGCTTACCTGGTCCCTGCTGTGCTCAGCCTCAGCACAGGCTCAGCTCAGGGGGCCCTTTTGGACCAACTTCCCTCTAAAACTGCAGGAGTCAGCCCGTAGGTGAAGCACCTCTTTGGGTCGTTGAAAGAAAGAGGCAGAGGTGCTCGTGTCAGCTCAGCTTGGCTCAGTCCTTGACAGCTCCTGTCCATCCCCTCTGCAGTGGGCTTGGAGAGGCTCCTGTGCAGTTCCAGTCCCTGCATTGCAGCTGAGCTCTGCATCAGTGCTCAGGAAAGCTGAGGCAGGTCCAGCTCAGTGTGAGGCCACTATGCATATTTTAAAACACATTAGCTCTCCTGCAGATGTTTTAATTCAAAGATAAATTAGCTTTCATCTGCTATGGAGGAATAAGGAATGACAATTTAAGGCAAATCTGAACGAGGGCCTTCAAGTAAGCATCTTGTGTATCCATTTCACATTTTTAAAGATTTGCTTCTGGTTTTCCAGCAGGCCTGGTGCTGGGAGTCTTGAGGATCTAGAAGCACAGCAGTAGCAGGGGGCCTTACCTTGTAGATTTGAATCTCATTTCCCCACATGTGGATCCTCCTGCAAGTTAATGACACATTGGTGTCACATGAGACATGCCTAGATCTATGTTTTGGCTCTGCTATGTTTTTGGATTGCTGCTACAGAAAGTCTGTGACAGGTGCTGTGACCTCCCTGCTGGGCAGCAAACCTGTGCCACCTCACGCCCTGTGAACGCTGCTGACACAGGCAGTCACTGTGAGACACAGGTTTGGGAAGTGGCACATCAAGTGTGCTGCAGCTGGCTAAAAATAAAAGATAAATCAATAGTGAGTCACATACAATAATGAAAATCTGCAGATTGATGGGATTTTTACCATGCTGCAGTGTGGTGATGGCAGCGTTCTCGTGTCAGAGCCTGCTCCAACGGGACCTTGGCAGGGTGTGACTGCTGGGGAAAAGCTCTGCGTGTCACCTCCCTCCCTGGCAGTGAAACCTTTCTGCAGCTGTGCCTGGGTGACTCGCAGACACACTCTCTCCCTTACCTGGAAGGGCAAGAGCAGTTGAAATCCCCAAGCTTCATGTTGCTAAAATGGGGTGTTGAGGAGCAGTTCTTGGTGGGCTTCTATGGTTTTTTTCAGTTGATTTGGCAGAATCAAGATTTCTCAACGTTCCAAATCTCCATCTGCCTTTAAGCAGGAATGCTAGTTCATTCCCGTTTATTGAGTGGGAAGTGGGAGGGAGTTTGCATGCTGCTGTGAAGGTGCTTGCAGGCTGGTTTTATTTCTATTGAAGTGTAAAGTACCCAGCAGCTTGAGAAACAATACTCTGACCTTCAAAACACCGTCTAGTCAAAACAAGCAAACAAACAAATAAGAAATATTTTATTCCTGAAGCACAAAGACTCTGATTCACTTTCCCTTAGCTCTAAAGATTGTCACTGAAAGCTGCTTTGGAATCTAACTCCTTGCAAAAACTGAGGGCAGGGCAGTCGTGTGAGAAAGGGTCCGGAGCTCTGCAGGAGGTTGGCTGACTAATATTCTGTGGTTGTAGCTCCGGAGTGGGGTTTTAAACACAAAGGCACGGAATGAATTTGAGACTGATAGCTTTGAGAATGAACAGAGCTTGGTCTGCATTATTCACCGGGTTACCCACCATAGCAGATGGGCATGGGCAGGTACAGATCAGATCTGTTTATCGAGGGAAAGGGACTGCTCTGCTGCTGGATGCCACTAACAGAATGTTGTGCTTCCTCAGTGCAATAGAGCAGCTGAACAGTGAAGGGAACCTTCCCCTCCCAGAACTCCCCATAACTCACCTCTTTCTGTTGCTGCTGTGTTGAAAGCCTGCTCTGCAAGAAGGCACAAACAACTGATTCGGGTGATAAATTGGTTTTCCAATATGAAGTCATCACTACAAAAGGAAGTCACAGAATACTTAGGGTTAGAAAATGGGTCTGAAGAGCTGAGAGAAATGCAAGAGGCAAGGAGGAGAAAGCAGGGTTGTGGCTTTTGTAGTGGGCTCAAAAAAGAGAGCCACTATTTCTGGTTCTGTTACCAGAAATTCTCACCATGGTCTGTGCTGCTTGGCAGCACTTTGAACAAAACAAAAGCCAGAAAAAGGTGGAGGGAGTAAACACTTTCAACCTATAACATTTCTTTGGGACAGAACAGAGAGCTGTTGAATTTCCAGGCTTGGTGATGTGCACTGTGGTAGGCAGGATGTGAGATGGCAAGTAGAAGTGTGTGTATATAAATAAAACATATCAACTTGCATGTATTCTTGTGAGTTGAAATGTTGAATTTCCAGAACAGTCAATTATTAGCCAAAATTTCACTGAAATGCATTCCTGCTCAAGTGAGTAATGCGGGAAATATTATTTGCAATAATTACGTACCTGACTTGGATTTACAAAACCACGATTATGTTATATATCGTTTGGAACGACTTTGATAAACTTGTTCATTTTGTGCTTTCAATTTAGAGACGACAGGAACCATTTGTTTATGAAAATTCACCATAAATAAACAATGAGACAAGACCTAGATTTATGGCTTAATATTGTAACTGGGTTTTACTAAAGAAAAAGTGTCTTTTGAAAGAGCGAATTTAGAGTTATTTGTGTACACAAGGAAGGTGCAACATATTGCAGATGGCTCATGAACCGCATGTCAGCTTGTTTGGGTGGGAATTGCATTCACTGGGAAGATAAAAGTTCACAAAATCTATTGCAGACGATATAGAAAGTAAAAAATGTCGAAGTTTCTGTGTGTAGCTGCATGCAGACACTCACTGTCCTGGCTGGGCCATGTGCAGCCTGGTCGGTGAGGAAGGATTTCATTTCTCTTGTTTTCAATGCCAATGCCTCTGGAAAGGGCGCTGTGTCCTGGGCTCCCGATTTACTGCAGCACGAGACAAAAAAGCCTCACGGTTTTGTTTCAGCTCTTGGGGGAAAGGGCTCCTCTGTGTGCTAAAATTCTGCATGTCCTGAAGTTGTGGATGCAAAGAAGTTCCCAAGGAAAGGGAGTGGGAAGGAAATGCGTGCCAGGCCAGGAGGGTGAGCGCTCAGAGCAGTCCCTGCCCTGCACTTGCAGCTCCCTCCATCCTCCCCATCCTCCCAGCCCGCACTCAGGGACTCCCGGCTGCTCCACGAGGCTGCCCAATTCCAATATGCTCTCCCATATGTTTTAACACTTTTGCATTCCTTCCATCTGTTTATGGGAAATTTGAAGGAATTTAATGATCTTTTCTAGGGTTATTAAACCAGCAGCTGTTGTCACTAATAGAGGACATTCTTTATGGCAGTGTGCAATCAGATTCCAGTGATAAATCCAGCCCTACCACCCTATATTTCTTTTTATGAATGCAGCATTTCCACTGAAGCTGAGGTTATGGATACAGGCGATACTTAAACTATTATTTTATGATAGAGCTTTGGCATAAAAATAGGATTTTTTTTTCTTTTCCTCTGATTCCTGAATGCTTTTACTATGAAATATATTTTATGCTGGGTGAGAAAGAATATTTTTTTTGTTCCTCTTTTCCTTCCTTCTATTTTTGTTCTCCCTGACAAAAAAGCAAACTGAAAAACTGGGGAAAAAATGCTCGGAAGAATGGAATAATCACAATTGAATAACCATTTTTGATGCTGCAGAATGAAATTACCCTCTGGTGCACCAGACTGATGGTGATTCTTAGTGTATTTGGGCAGGTTTTTAGTTCTTGTTTGTTTTACTGTCCTGAAGACTCTAAATATCTGCTTGGATATATATTAAGTCTAATTACACACTGTCCTGTTTTTCAATACTTTCACTTAATACTCTATAGTGAAGAGCTTTTTTTGCTTCATCACTCTGTTTCTTTCCTATTTTTTAAAATTATGATATAACCCAAAATAATAATTACAGTCTTGAGCTCAGTGAAATACCTGATGTAAGGTAATTATATTTTATGTACTTGCATAGTGGTCCCATATCTAATGATTTCAATATCTTTACCTGAATATTTACTGTTCCCTTGAAGGTTTTCAGAGCCTCTGGCAGCTGTGAGTGGCAAGGCATCAAGGAGAACACAGTGAGACCATAGTAGATTCCTTCTGTTTAATGTATCAGAATGAAAGCAAATAACAGCAGAAAAACAGTCTGCTAACATCAAAGTGTTTGAGAGTATTTTTTACTATTGTTAAAGTTGTATATAAACTGCCAGGAGACTTCTGATGGACATCTCTTAGAAGTAATCACTGCATTTGTGTCATTAAAAAACAAAAAACAAGAAGAAAATGTTTTCTGTTGTCTTCTATGGCTTATTCATCCTGCACCTTAAAAAATAAAGCACAAGACAAAGTAGTTTTTCATCTTGACTGAAACACATTTGAAAATTAATTGGTTTACTGGCTTGACAGCTTCATAAATTGGATTAGAATCCCATATATAAACTGGCTACAGGTAATGGGTGATCTGGCCTGTTTGTTATCTTTTGATTGATTTTCTCACCTACATTTTAATTAAAATAATCCCTGCACTGACATCATAGGCAGAGATGGCCGGATGCTGAATGATTCTCTCTGCCCTGGGAGAAGATTTGGACTCAAATTACCAATTTAAGAGGGATTTATCAAACCTGTACAAAATGCATATATTGGAAACTGAATTAATTAGCATGGAAATGAGTGAGCACAGTTAAATACATACATCTTGTTAGTATTCAGCATTGCTACCATGAGATGAAAGAATAGGAAATGAAAAAAATCGAATGAATGAGAAGAGGAAGCAAAAAAACAGATGTTTCTTAATCTGTGGTAGTGATTCATGACAGTTTCCTTGTATCATATCTATGTCCAAGGGCTTCTGCTATATTAGAGGTAATTAATAAATTATTATGCATCTATCTAAGGGTTTTATTCTGTCACTTAGCACTGCAAGTATGTGCCTTCTTTGGGAAATGGAAGCAATAACTGAAGTTTAGAGATCTTCACATACTTCGGTATAAATTCTTGTTTTCTTTTCTTTTTCTGAGCCAAAACTCTATGTTAAGAGTAGAAATCCTTTCCCTGAAGGGCAGGGACACATATATCATGATTGTGAATATCCTGTAACTTCATGGGTATAGGGATAATGAGACAGACATAGAGGGACACAGAGGGATGAATTAAACACTTGACATTCACCTGTGCAGAGAAGAATCCTGATCTGGAATATCAAATGGAACTGAAATAGAATTGAGCCTGTGTAAAGTTTCAGCTCTGGTGAGCTTTCAAGAGCAATATTTACTGCTCTTTTGACAAGCTGGTCTTGTAGCCTCATTCAGTTCAAAGGAGAAGGAAAGCAAAAGGAAAAATGTCT
>CM072906.1:10023403-10341839 GCA_037013685.1 Acridotheres tristis | reverse complement strand
ATGGGAAGAAGCCACCAGGAGGATTTTGTATTTTTGGGGTTTTTGGGTGATAAATGTGTGTTAGCACCCAAATCTTTGCCCAGGTTATTCCACACTGATCCTGGGAATTCCAAGCCCGTGGGGGCGGCGCGCGCTCCCGCTTCCGGTGAGGTGTCATGGCGGGCCCCGCGCGCTGAGGGCCCGCGACACCGACACCGCCCGCGCGCAGCCGGCGCTCCCCGGGCGGGCGGCGGCGGGGGGACATGGCGGCGCACAAGCCCGTGGAGTGGGTGCAGGCCGTGGTGAACCGCTTCGACGAGCAGGTAGCGGGGGGCGGCGGCGCGTCCCCTTCGCCGGGCCGCGGGGAGGGCCGGGGGCGCGCGGCGGGGGAAGCGGTCCCGCTCCCCGGGCGGGGGCGGCCGTGGCAGCGCCGCTTCTGCCGCCCCCCGCCCGTACCGGGGCCGAGGCCCCGGGGCCCGGCGCCCTTTGTGCCGGGCGGGCCCGGGGCGGGGCCGGCGCTGCCCCTCCGCTCCTCAGCCCGGCGCTGCCGCCGCGCGGGGGTCCCGCCGCTGCCCGGGCCCGCCGCTCCAGGTGCGGCGCATCCGTCCTTGTGCCGTGAGGAGGGGCCTGGCTCCCCCTCGCTGCTGCTCCCCCGCCTCTCCCAAAGTGTCTCCGCTTTCCGTGGACATTCCTGTGAAATTCACGTCCTTGCTTTACATCATCTGGCTCTCCAGAAGGGGGGGGAAAGGCTGGAGAGCGAGGTTAAGGAGGGCTGGAGGCGCTGCAGCGGCGGTGCCGGCCGTGCCCCCCGGTGCAGGGGCGATGTCGGTGTGCAGTCTCGTCCCCAGCCCCCCGAGCGCGGCTCTGGGGCGTGGGGAGGGGGTTCCAGCCACTGGTTCCTATTGCAGTGATGGATATTTACATCTCCTTGTGCAAAAGTCAGCGCTAGTAGTTTGGGGAAGGATTTTCTGAATGGAAGGAGGAGGGATTTGTTGGCCTTAGACTTTATATTTCTCTGATCCAGCAGCAGGGAACTGCTTACTGGGATTAGGTGAGTGACTCTCAGTGGGGCTAAGCTCAGTGCTTACACTCCATCCCTATTCCCAAGGTGCTTTCCTTTCGTGTGCTAGCTCCCTTGAGGCTCAGTGATCAGGTCCTGTGTTGTCTGGCTCATTTTGCCACACTGTGAGTGCCGTCTTTGTGTCACAGGAGGCCCAGCTCTGTGAGACCCTGCTTGGTGTCAATCCATCAAAAACGTGGAGCTGGTTCTCCAGACTGAGCCTCTCCTGTGCTGCATCTGTCCCTCAGTGCTGCTGGGCTCAGCACCCTATGGGAAGATGTAGCCTGGTGCAAGAAAAACAAGCTGTTTCTTTTTACATTTATATCAAGTTTATTTTGAAGAGGAGAATATCAAACTTTGTCTTTTGACATTATAATGAGGCAGATTTTTGCAATACATTATAGATATATTTGCATCGTTACCCTATTCTCCCCCTTCTCTTGAGTTACAGATCATTTTTTCAATAAGCTTAGAAAACATAGGATTGATTATGCACCCAATAATGCAAGAAAATATTTCTTGATGTACTGGTGTTAAAAGGCCCTTGGCTTTCTCCTCTTCTTTGTGGTGTATGTTGTGGAATTGGGCTTGCCAGCATCTGTTAGGAGTTACAAACTTCTTAGAACAGAATTATTTTCTGTACTTTTTATGGCATGATTATGGATAGGTGTAGGGGAGGAGTTCCTCTCTGGATAGGAAGGAAGCTGTTCTGATTTCTGAGATACTGAAATAGCGAAGTTACAGTGACAATATGCATCAAGTACATCACTGTCAGTCACAGTCATGGTGTCTTATCAAAATATACTGAATATGTGCCCATCATTTCAGTGGTGTTCATGCAGCCGTGAGGGTTTGCATCCTGTGTGTGCCTGAGTGCAGGACCTGTGGAGTGAGCACCAGGAGCCCCTGCTTGGCATGTCAGAGTGAGTGAGGAGGGGGAGAAGAGCAGCTCAGGTCCGTTGTGTTGTGGTTTTTCTGTGCAGGGGAAGACAAACTTTTCCAGGGTTTCTTCCTTCCTTTGCAAAGAAGGAAAGTGTAACCGTCTTTCCTCCAAATTTACAGATGTAGACAGGCTTTTCATTCATTTGCTGAGTGCTTGAATTCATTTTAGGAAAGATGAAACAGCAAGCTGAGAGGATGCTAATTGGTATTGAAAACAAGGGAAATCAGGGCAAACCAGTCTGCTCTGGTCTGCTCTTGTTTATTGTTATAAATGCTGCTTTAACCAAAATCTGCTTTTGTGTGTACAATTCTGTGGGCCTGGAGCGACTGGCAGGCAGAGCTTTGTGAATTAACCAGTGCCTGGCTCACAGAATAAATCCCTGGAGCTTCTGCCAGCCCTGCCCTGTGCTCCAGTGAGGCCTCACCTGCTGCAGGGCTGTCCTGGGGCTGCCCCCAGGCTCCAGCTGCTGCAGAAGTGAGACCACTCTGACAGAGAGCGTGGGAACAGCACTCAGCAGAGCCTGCATGTAGTACTAGTTAGCGTATTTTTCAAAACTTGGGGTGAGCAGGATAAAATTAGACTGCAGTAGCACAAAGAGCCTGGAAATTTGTGGAATCCCCTGTGATTTCAGACATAGTCTTTGGAAAATAAAATTCTGTTTTTCCTATGGAAATATTCACTTCCAGTTTTACGTGTTGTGTTTTCATAGTGCTTTAAGTGAGTTACAATGTGAAATCACAGGAAGGCTGGCACAGCACTGGAGTAGTTGTGAGCATAGTTAGAGGAGTCTGACTGCCCAAACCATTTCCATCTAGATTGGTTTAAAACGATCAGATGTAATAAAAAGTATGAATCCTTTATAAACTTGTGGCCGTGTAAGTGGTTACTGTGGTAGAGTGCCCGTCCCTGGAAGTGTCCAAGGAATGACTGGAGGTGGCACTCAGTGCTCTGTGCTGGTGACAAGGTGGGGATCAGTCCCATCTTGGACTCAGTGATCTCAGACGTCTCTTCCAACATTAATCCTGTGATTCTGATATGCTGTAAAAGAAGGAAGACTTTTGTTATGTGGATTTTGGGTTAGCTTCCCATTTGCAGTTCATGAGGTATGATGGCTCTCAATTAAGAAAGTGTATGAAAACTGGAAGTCAGTAGTATTGTTCCATTCTCCCTTTAATTAAAAGGTATTAAATTAAAGCAAATACTCCCTTGTCCTGTTGGTTTTTCTCCACAGTGTTTGAAATCTGTGCAGGATCAGAGACCTGCAAAAGCATTGCTTGCAGTTACCAGCTCTGGTTTTCCTGGTGGCTTGTTAGGAAATCACTCCAAGTAATGGGATGTACTGTGAGGTGTTGCCTGTGTTGTGCTGGCAGTGTCCCCCCAGGGCTGTCCCTGCGTCCTCCCCCAGGGCTGTCCCTGTGCTGGAGCCCAGGGGCAGGGAGGGACATGCCCAGTGCCACAGGTGTCACCTGGCTGCAGTGAGGAGCTGCTGGGAGTGCCCAGGTGATCCATGGCCCCTCCTCACCTAACACAGTGTTTGTGCTGGCAGGATGTAAATAAATAAATACACGTTTGGTCACAGCACCAACTTCAGTTCACCTTCTGACAATGCTTTATTTTTACAGCAACCTGTATAACACTTTGGGAAGTTGTGTGTATTTGGGAAGGCTGAGCTGTGAGGTTCTTTCCAGGGACCCAGAGGAGAGGAAGGTGCCTGTTGGTTTTGAGGGATTTGTGTCTGGTTCTGACAATGCTGGTGCTGGGGGGATTTTCTGTCACCAGTACCCGTGTGTCTTTGGGTCTGCTGAAAAGCTCCAAGAAATTGTTTGGAAGGATGAACTGAGGTGGATTTTGGGGCTGTTAAGGACAGCACTAGGGACTTTTTCCTAGATGTGTGTTTCTCCAGACTGTTAAGTGTGGACTAAACAGAGATGATTTAACTTTATGCTCATTAATTACAAGTGATAAAGCAAAATCCTTGGCTCAGTGTAGCTTTTCTTTTTTTGCACAACTTACAGACACTCAGGCCTGTCAGTGGTGGTAGTTCCAAACCAATGTTCATGTTCATTTAACAAAAGATTGGACCTTCTTGCATCAGACTAGAGAATACCTGAAACAGGTACTAATCCCTTCACAGGCATGAAAAACTCCCATTTTTCTAAATAATTAGTATCTATGACCAAGGCAGGATTCCTTAAACTGAACGTTTTTGGTTAAAAGTAAAAACCCCAAACACAGTGAATCTCTTTTTTTCTTTCTCCATCTCAAAGACTTACAATTTGGTCGCTGTAAAGGTTCCAGATTTCATCTACCTATTTTATCTATGTCAGTACATGAAATAAGGCAAATTTGAGACCATTGCTGCCTGCCTTCTGTGGCTCATTTGGCCCCAGAAGGAGCAGCCAGGCTGCATTGGGGTGAGGGGGGTGTGGGCTGTGCCCCCCCAGTGCAGCTCCAGCCCCTGGCTGCTGCTCCCTCTGGCAGTGCTGCCTGTCCCCCTGCTGCACTGGGGTGAGCTCAGAGCAGCCATGTGCTCAGTTTGAAGCCCCAGTTATATTTAAGCTTTGTGCTCTAATTTTTGTTTCTAATTCAAATAGCTCTACAGGAAACCATTTGTCAGTATTTCTTTTTTCTAAAATAAAATCAAAGTCAATGAAAGTAACGTTTCAGCTTTTTTTCCCCCCCAATGTTTAGATTAATGGATATTTGTAGAGAAGTAAAGTAGATTCTCTTTAGTCACTCAGCACTGGCACTGCATTCTGTGAGGGGAAATAAAATGTTCCAGCATGTCAGAGTGCACAAAGAAAAGAGCTGAGAAATAAAAAACCCCAAAATAACAGTGCTAATATTTCCTTTTTGTATGGTTTCTTATTTTAAATGGTAGTATAAAAAGCAGTTTTACTTCTAGGTGACCTTGTTGTAGTGGCTGTTGTGGCAGGAAGCTCCAGAAGTGTGTAATGTGATGTTTCTCTGGCATGGGAGCACACAGAACTGGATCTATGACACAGTTTCTTTGAGAGGCTCTTCTCAAGTGTTTTAGCACTCAGTGGTATCGAGCTTTGCTGCTGCTGTCAGCACAGATACTTGAACATTCAAATAAAAAGTACTAGCAATAGTGAAATTTTAAATTAAATGTATCTATCATCCACCAATGACTTCCAAAAATGTATTGTAAAAATAACATCTGACAGTGAAAACAAAGCTTGAGTCATAAATGCTGTTTATTTTGCTTTTGCAGGGGTAAAACGAGCACATGGGAGTGCCTGGTGCTGCTGTAAAGCACTGCAGCCCAAAGTGCCAGGGAGTCACAGATTTGGGTGGCAGTGAGTTAGGTGTGCTCCTCAGGGACTGCTGTGCCCCGTGCCCCTGTGGGCTGTGCCCCGTGCCCCTGTGGGCTGTGCCCTGCTGCCCCTGTGGGCTGTGCCCCGTGCCCCTGTGGGCTGTGCCCCGTGCCCCTGTGGGCTGTGCCCCGTGCCCCTGTGGGCTGTGCCCCGTGCCCCTGTGGGCTGTGAGCTGTGCCCCTCTGGACCTGCTGCTGCTCCAGGCTGATCTGGAGTGCCTGGGCCATCTCCTCATTAACAGAGAGCCATTCTCTTAGGAAGGACCCAGCCAGTGTCCATCGAGATCCCAGTCCATGGTACCAAAGGAACTGAGCTTGACCCCAGAGCAGAGCTCAGCTCGTACAGACAGGGAGGCACCCCGTGGCATCAGAGCAGACAGGGTGGCAGTGCCCTTTCCCTGCCAGGCACGGGCTGCCTCAGGCACACTGCTTTAGTGCTCCAAGCTGGGGTTCTTCAGTACCATTCATCTTGCATTTTCACTGTGGGTGTTTGGACTTTCCCCAGCAGGCAGTGGTGTCAGGTGGCTGCAGGTGGGGAGGGTGCCCTTGCAGAGCCCCCAGCCTGGGAGGTGCCTCCTCAGGCACTTTGTAGCTGTGAAGCTGATTGCAGTACCTTGGAATCCTCCCTTTACCCCCTCTTCAGTTCTCTCTGATCATCTTTCCTAATGCACAAATATTACACCATGGCATTTCCATTGAGCTGTTGCTGTCTTTCAGAATACACCTTTATCCACAATTCTGATCAAAATTGGTTAAAACTTGTAGTAGCAACTCAAGCTCCTATGGATAGGGAATTACAAAGTCACACTTTATAATGCAAATGGCATAAATGCTCCTATATTTGTTTGCTTTTAAAAAAGTCCTGTGTAAACCACTGTTTGTGAAGAGTGGTGTCCCAGAAGTGGCAGCTGGAGCAGGCAGAGGGGGAGTGGGTGTGTGCCTGGAAGTGGCTGGTTTGTGACCCCTGAAGAATTTGGGTACAGCAGGAAACAAAGTGCCCAGTGTTCACACAGCAGCAGGAACATCTCGGGGCTGTGCAGTCCCTCTGCATCTTCTCTTCCTGGGAAAAGATGGATTTCAGGTCTATTTTTTACCACTGGGTGTTGGGCAGGGACAGGTAACGTGGGGCTCACAGGTGCTCCAAGCATGTTTGAGGCTGAAATCCATCACTGGGGGTGTTTGTGGTGTTTTTCGTCTTTAATAAGCCTGTTTTTAAAATAAAGAATCTTTTCTTGGAATTCTGTATTTTATTTTTCTGCTCCTTTTGACTGCTTTGACAATCAGGTTGTAGAAAATTCATCACAAAATAGAGGTTTAGTTTCAGTTCTGAAAAAGGAACAGGTGAACTTAAGCACTTGGTTTTATAGATTATAATTAATGGAAAGATGAATGTAGAGAAGATGAAGTAATGCATTCACTGTTGTCTTGTAGAATGTTTTTCAAGGTGGTTTGTGCTGTCATAAGTTTTTAACCCATCTTTAAAGCTCTAAATTTCAATGAAAAAGCTTATAACAGTTCTCTCTTGTAGCTTCCAATAAAGGCTTGCCAGCAGAATACCCACACCAAAGTCAGCACGGAGCACAACAAGGAATGTCTCATCAACATTTCCAAGTACAAGTTTTCCCTGGTCATCAGTGGTCTCACCAATATCTTAAAAAATGTTAATAATATGGTAAGTTTTCTAACTTTGCATTGTTTGGTGATCTTTTTCAAATAGTTGTTATTTATTTGTATTGTACAATCTACAGAGAATTACTGGAAATTTGGTCATGTTGTTGCTGCCTTTTACACTTATTTTCCATTCTGAAGTTGACCAGCAGCATCCATCAGAGCAATGTTCCACAGAAGGGCATTGAGATTTTGGGGCAGGGAAAGGATTTAAAATTTGGGCTGTTTGAATTTTCCAGACTGCTTGGGTGTTTTACTGTGTGTCTGTGTATATAAAATAGATGTATTTGTTAACAACCAGGTAATTTTCAGTCAGAACCTTTGTCATGAGAACAGTTTAGTTCATTGAGTTTTGAATCCATGTAATTTGGGATCATTTAGAACCTCCCCAGACAGGTAACAGAACTGGCCAGCTCTGGCAGTACTTTTTTTATGGTTTTAGAGACATTCTTTGGAGTGAGCCCTTGGCTGTCAGTTGTACAGGGTTGTGCCTCTGCTGGAACTGCAGAGGACTGATAAAATGAGAAAATAGGCTGTCCTGCTGCTAGGGACTTTAGGCTGCTTAAAGCTACCTGTAATCCCTTTGGAGAGAGAATTTATTTTAATTAAGCTCTACAGGCATGAGGGAACATGTTGATGTGCGAGATGATTGGCTGATAAATGAGAAAACTGTAGAGTTACAAGAAGTTTGTATGTGTGATACACAGATTTTGAGAGGAAGGACCCACTAAAAGTGTCAGTTCAGAAGCCAACATTTGTCCTGAGGAGCAAGTGTGATTGTCACGTGTGTGGTCTGAGCTTCGGTGGGAATCAGCAATAGGGGAAGGATTTCTGTAGCTGGGGCAAACAGGGGACAGTCAGTGTTTTCTGTTGTTTTCAGAGGCTCAGCTGCAGGCTGGCCCAGGTGAGGCGCCCCTCCCCTGGGGTCAGTGAGCTTCTCTGGGTGCCTCAGGAGGGGCTGGGGGCAGCTGTGCCAGTGTGCTTCTGGCCCAGCCTCTCCTGCTTGCCTTAGCACTGCTGGAGCCAGTGCCTGCTCTGGGCACAGGACTGGTGCTGGCTGAGCCACCCGAGGGAGTCCTGCCTTCCACCCACGTCTGTAGGAACTGGAGAAGAGTCAGCAGCCATGGCACCACGGCAGGTTCTGAGGCTGCAACCTGCAGTTCTCATTTCTGAGCAGCTGCTGGGCCTGCTGCAGGTGAGGGGCTGCAGGGCACCTCCAGTCTCACTTTGCTGGGGCTGTGTGTTCCTTATTGCATTTGGCATTGCAGACTGGACAGAGATAGTTCTTTACTGATAAGGTTTTGATTCCTGTATTAATCTGATTTTTGCTGGCTTTATGTCTAAACTCCAAACCAGAGCAGTAATGGAGCCAGAATTTACTGTGCCACTTTACTGCTTCACTTGCATGCATTACAAGTCAAATATCTGTGTCTCAGATGAATCCATATCCTTTCTACTTCTAGAGAATATTTGGAGAAACTGCTGAAAAGAATTTATATCTATCTCAGCTGATTATCTTGGATACACTGGAAAAATGTCTGGCAGGGGTGAGTAGGCTTGCATAAGTAATGTTAACTTGGAATCCAATGGGTTGGAGAATACAGGTCAAATGCTTGTGTATCTGTTGTTATTGGTACTAAAAACTCATCAGATTTAGAACAAAGTAGGATTAATGCCATTTAAAAATATTAAAACTTCCTATAAATTCAAGTAGTAATTAATGCATTAACGATTTAGAGGGTACTTTTTATTGCCTAAAATGAATGATCTTTTTCCACGTTAAAAGTAGCAGAGAATTCAGTACAAATTTTTCATTTTGTGCTACTTAGTTCTCTGCATACAGTGCTGAGTTTTCTTTAAATATCTTATAACTTTCATTTGTTGAAGTAATTTTCCATGTGCTTTTATACACAGCAGAAACTTTGCTGCCACTGCTCTGGAGATGATTTCTGCAGGTGTTTCCTAGAGGACATTAGTTAACCATGTCCACATCTCACTGGGGCCAGGCCTGAGCTTTGCAGTCAGGGCTGCTCAGGCACAGTGCTGCTCCCTTTGGAGGACAGTGCTTGTACAGCTCCCTGTGCTGAGCTGCAGCTGCAAAGCCAAACCTCACTGACAGCAACGTCGGCAGGGCTTTATTCTTTCAACAAAAACGAGATTTTATTTTAAGCTGTATTCGATTTCCAGCTTTTACAACTGAGGACAACACCTCTTTTTGGCACTTTTTGTCTTTGGTGCATAGAGTCAAAACCTCAGAATTTAAACTTCAGAATTTACTTATTTTTAAATATTCCCTCTATGCATAAGGTTTGAAACAGTGGTTTTCCTGATAGATCATCATATTTAAATAGCCTAAAATTGTGCTGAATGTTTCTTGCTCTGTCACTTCAAATGAGAGCAGTTTGAGGCAGAATATGTTAAATGAAGAGTGAGCCAAAGCTCGGTACAAAGCGTGTTGTGTTCTGTGGTATCTTCAGATGGATTTCTTGCTCAATGTTTCATCAAGTTCTCATGGCAACAGGACTCAGATCAACTAAGTGGGAGTCTCTGAAACTTCCCAATTCCCTATGGAAAATTCATTGGTAGAATTTTAGAGAGCTTTAGTGCTGACCCTTCTGTTAAAACTTGCTCTTAGTAGAGCAAAGTTTCACTTTGAATTCTTTTGTAAATAGTTTCCTTATGCCTCACACTGTGCAAACCGGCGAAAATTAGATTTTTCTTTTGCAGGGAAATTAAACCATTTTTGACTCATATAGAGCAATTCCTGGCAAGAGCAAGGGAGAAGCACTTCTTTTTGGTTCATTTTTAAATATAAAATATAAAAAATATAGAATATATTTATATAAAAATATAGAATATATTTGACTTGCTGTCAAAATATGGCCCCCAAGCCTCTACCCGATGGAAGTGAGGGTGAGCTTTGCCCTTTGGCCCCTGGTGGAAGCCGAGGTAGCCGGGGCCGTGCTGATCCTGGGCACAGAGCAGCAGAGCAAAGCGTGTGCTGCTGCAGGAGCTGCTTTGGTGTCGTGCTGGATGCTGGAGCGTGGGGTGGCCTGGCTGCAGCGGGGACGGAGCCAGAGCTGCGTGCAGGCCCTGCTGGGCCCGTCCTGCAGGCTCTGCCTGCCCGGCAGAGTCGGGGTTTGGTTCTGAGCACTTGGTGTCGGCTTGCAGCAACCCAAGGACACGATGCGTCTGGACGAGACGATGCTGGTGAAGCAGCTGCTGCCCGAGATCTGCCACTTCATCCACACGTACCGCGAGGGCAACCAGCACGCGGCCGAGCTGCGCAGCTGCGCCTCGGGGGTGCTGTTCTCCCTGAGCTGCAACAACTTCAACGCCGTCTTCAGCCGCATCTCCACCAGGTACTGCGCTGCTGCACTGCTGGGAGGGACTGCACTGCACTGCTGCACTGCTGGGAGGGACTGCACTGCACTGCTGCACTGCTACTGCACTGCTGCTGCACTGCTGGGAGGGACTGCACTGCACTGCTGCACTGCTGGGAGGGACTGTACTGCACTGCTGCACTGCTGGGAGGGACTGTACTGCTGCTGCACTGCTGGGAGGGACTGCACTGCTACTGCACTGCTGGGAGGGACTGTACTGCACTACTGCACTGCTGGGAGGGACTGCACTGCACTGCTGCACTGCTACTGCACTGCTGGGAGGGACTGCACTGCACTGCTGCACTGCTGCTGCACTGCTGGGAGGGACTGCACTGCTGCTGCACTGCTGCACTGCACTGCTGCACTGCTGGGAGGGACTGCACTGCACTGCTGCACTGCTACTGCACTGCTGGGAGGGACAGCGCTGCACTGCTGCTGCACTGCTGGGAGGGACAGCACTGCACTGCACTGCTGCTGCAGCCTCTGTCTGCTACCAGCTGCAGGCTGTTGAGAGGAGCCAATGCTTTAACTGGTCTTTAACGGAGTAGTTCTCAAGTGGAAGATCCTCAACCTTCCACAATTTTATTGGGTTTCAGGTTATGAAATGAACCCGTTTCAACCCCATCCTGGGTTACTGCTGGCTGCATTTATTGCTTTTTAAATCTGCTTTCAAAAGTGTCAGTAAAAATAGTGAATGAAATTAATGCAGTGAAAAAAGTAGAATAAGTTCTTGTGGGTGCAAGGTGTCCTGGGAAAAAAAAAAAAAAAGACGCTGAATCTAATGGTTGTATCCATTTACTTAAAAATAGAATGAAAATTGGTGATTGTCCACAGCTCTGCTGGAGCCCCATGGTTGTTTTCCTGCTAGGAAGCTTTTATGTTAAATCTCTGTTATGCCTGAAGGGGACAAACAGCTGGGCTGTTTGTTAGTTGTTGGAAAAGACCCATTTGTCTTCTGACTGACTTGAGTTTCACAGCACATTTACTGTAAAAATAACTGGATTTTCTGCTTTTCTAAGTAAGAAGGGAGACAGGCCCAAAATTTCCATCTATTCTTTGCTCTTTTTGCTCTGTTCCAGATCCTTCTGATGCTTCAGCATTTGTCAATCCACTAGAGTGGTGTGCTAAGCTTTTTATTACTGAAATACTTTGATGTTGTTTGAAAGGTGCTTGAAGTAGCTTAGTTCTTGTCACACAGTGTTACAGTTGACATCATTCTTGATTTATTAGAAGTGGAGCTTGGGCAGCCTTACACGATCACATAGCAGTGAGTGAGCCAATTCAATTGAAACAAAGATTTATATTTTCCTCATATATTTATATATTTCTTTGGAAAATGCTTGTGTTTTAGAAATCAGTCTAAAAAATTTAAAGTATTTTCCAAGTTGTTACAGTATTTTCAAAGTTGTTAATAACTTCTATTTCAAGAACATAGACTTGGCAGCTAGCATGGGGGATGTGGTTTTACTCTGTAGGTTGATTGTGTTTTGTTGCTTATGGAAATGGAAACAATTTCTTTTGCTCTTTTTATTGGAAGCATTTTTCAGTTGAAATTTTTTTGAGAATCTTTGAATCTAGTTGCTGAATCTGTGTGTATTTGTATGGCTGTGGCAGAGTTTGTTCCCTTACCCCAGAGCCCCCTGAGCATCCCTTGCAGCTGGAGCAGAGTGCTTTTCCCCTGAGCTGCTTTCCCTCCCATGCCTTGTACAGCAACAGTTAAATGTTTGACTGATTGTTGCTGGTCTCCACAGGGGTCAGCGTGCTGCCACTCAGCACTGCTGATCCCTGACCTGGGTTTCCTGTTTAGGCATATTTCTGGGCTTTGCACAGCAGCTGGGGGATTTTTGGCATGAAAAGCACAGCAGTGGGGACCTTCCCATTCCCAGTGAGGGCTGTTAAGTTTCCCTGGCTCTGAAGACATGAAGAAGTGCTTTTGTGTCTAGCACTGGAAATCACATTCCATGTCTGAAACACATCTGGAGCCTTGGAAGGAGCCGTGGCAGTCCCGAGTTTGTGGGAACAGATGCTGGAGTGATCAGGGCCTTGGTGTCTGGGAAATGCTGAGTAAATTCTCTGAGACACCAGTGTGAAAAGATGCTCTTGTGTTTCAAATGGTGTGATTGAACTTCATCCTGTGCTCAGGCCACAGAAACATGCACCAAGAATGGTTGTAGCTGCCTGCAGTGATACCCAGTGCCATCAGTCCCTGCTATACTCTGAGATCTTACCTGGGCCAGCACCTGCTGGGAAGGAGCAGGAGCCTAAAGGTGTCAGGAGTGCATGACTTTAGTGTTTGATTGAAAAGGAGACAAGGTTACTGCACAGGAGGGGGGATAGCAGGAGGATTTAGGCAAATCTTGGGAACAGTCAACCCACAGAAGGTGGTGGCATCTTGTAAGACTCACCACTGGTTTTCTAGCTCCATTTTCAGTATGAGGATGGCACAAGACTGTAATGTTAAGTCTCACTCGTGCAAGATCTTTTATTTCTAAAATCTGGAAATATTTATCTGAGATGATGGAACATTCCCCTGCTATTGAAATGTCTCACAGGTGTGTTCATACCTGTCTGAGAGGATGTGTTGGGAAAGCTTATTTACTTTGTGTATTTTTAGATTGCAGGAACTGACTGTTTGTTCAGAAGATAATGCTGATGTTCATGATATTGAACTTTTACAGTACATCAGTGTGGATTGTTCAAAACTCAAGCGACTCTTACAAGGTATGATCTTAAATATTTCTATTTGAATCTGGCTAGTCAGAGATGACACAGTGCAATTGATATACCTGGGGTTTATTGCTCTGTTTTACTCTAAGCTGTCATGTTTTTACTGAATTATTTAAAAATAGTTAAGTACTACTAAAACATCGATTTGAAAATTACTTTGTGCTTCAAATATCTTGTGTAACCTGTGTTGTTTTTAGAACAAGTTTCTGTTCTAAATGCAGAAATGTTTTATCTTTACAGAGACTGTATTCAAGTTTAAAGCCCTTAAGAAAGTAGCTCAGTTAGCTGTTATCAACAGTCTTGAGAAGGTAAATATTCAATACTTCTGTTTCATTGCTTATTTGCAAGCTTTCTTCTAGTTTGGGAATAGTTGCAATTCAGTAATTTATTATAAAATAAAAATTGCTGCCTCCCTTTGATGGAAATGTGTTTTTCAAGAAATTTTGAGTGATTAGAATTAAGAATAAAACATCTTTGTTTAACTGTGTAATTCAGTAAAAATCTTGAAGCTCTGGAATGTTAAAGTGTTTCCTATTATCTGCAGGCATTTTGGAACTGGGTGGAAAACTATCCAGATGAATTCACAAAGCTGTACCAAACCCCCCAGACTGACATGGCTGGTAAGGCATAGCACATGACAGTGTTCAAGGTTGGTTCCTCACACATCCCCAAATGCATTCACTTGCATTTTGTGCCCTCTTTGCTCCTCGTGCAGCCTGCAAATAACAAATTTCTGTCAGCCTTTGTCAGGGCAGGCAAGGGTATGTTCCTGTCTCGTTTCTTTCCTGACTCCCCTCTTAAGAGAGATTCATTTTGTGCTTCACAACACAAAGAAATAAACCCCAAAAGATGGAGACTCTTTAAATGTATATTTTTCATCTTGATACAGGGTAAAAACTTAGAGAACATCACCTTTACTTGTCTCTAGTGAAAAAGAGAGGAGAATTTATATTTTCAGGTAAACCATGTCTTTAACTGGGTTGAGACCATTTGATCCCCAGTAGCATGTCAGTAATGTGCAAACCAGAACTTTCCTTCTGTGTAGGTGGAACTATCCCTCTGCTCTTTTATACTTGTTCTTTCCCTCTTCCTAGTTAAAACTGGTATTGAACTTGGGCTTATGTTTTCTGCAGATTGTGCTGAGAAGTTGTTTGATTTAGTGGATGGCTTTGCTGAAAGCACAAAACGTAAAGCAGCAGTGTGGCCACTGCAGATCATCCTCCTGGTCCTGTGTCCAGAGATAATCCAAGATATAGCAAAGGATGTGGTAGAGGAAACTAAAATGAACAAGGTGAGAGAAATAGCTGAATTGTGGCTCTGGTTTTTAGAGTATACTTGGTTTTGCTGGTTCTAACTCTCCCTGGTTTGAATTCTGCAGAAACTGTTCCTGGACAATCTCAGGAAGGCCCTGGCAGGACACGGTGGGAGCAGGCAGCTGACTGAAAGTGCTGCTATTGCTTGTGTTAAACTGTGCAAAGCATCTACATACATCAACTGGGAAGATAATTCTGTCATTTTCCTGCTAGTGCAGTCCATGGTAGTAGATCTTAAGGTAAGAATGTTTGTTTCTTAATTGCGGTGAAGAAATTTGAAGTAATGAACTTTGAATTTCTTCTTAATTGAATACCAATGTTTTTCAGTGGAAAGTTTTGTATTAAAAGTAGCCAAGGATAATCATGGTATCTGATTACTATATCTATGTTTTTCTGAATGATATAGAACTTGCTGTTTAACCCAAGCAAACCTTTTTCAAGAGGCAATCAGAATGCAGATGTAGACCTGATGATTGACTGCTTGGTTTCCTGCTTCCGCATAAATCCTCACAATAACCAACACTTCAAGGTAAGAGCACTGCTTGTGGTAAGTCATTCTGTTGATGGCCTGTCAGTTATCAAAGCTGTGCTAACAGCAGCCTGAAGCTCATAAATGAGTTCAACTGTATAAATATCCCTTAGTAATAAATCCCTGCATGTTTTGATAAATCTTTTCACAGCTGATTAGGCTTCTCTTGTTCAGATTTGACAGCTTTGTCAATTTAATAAAAAGGCTCCAGAATGTTTTTCAGGGTGATAAGAAAGATGGCAAAGACAAAGATATTCCTAAGTGGCTTTTATGTATTTTTATTGTAGATCTGCTTGGCACAGAATTCCCCATCAACATTTCATTATGTGCTGGTAAATTCACTCCACCGAATCATCACAAATGTAAGTCCTGGCAGTATTTCATCAGCCCAGTGTCTGGGGCTTCTGTTCAGATCAATATCTGCTTAGTAAATGCCATTTGGATAGCAGACCAAATCTTGTGAGTGCAGAACATCTCAGGGTTGGTGCCTGTTCAGGAGGCTGAGTGTAGTGAGCAGCTGGGTCAGAATCGGTGCTTCAGTTGCAGCCTGTTTAAATGTTAAGAGTTGGATAACAGGCATGCAGAATGATGATGGGCATACTGGTAATGGTGTGCAGGGCTCTTGGCTGAGGGCTGGGTACATCAGCCTGGGTACCACGAGCTGCAGCTCAGTGTCAGAATGAACGTACGGGTAAGAGTGTGTAGGCACTTGGGGTGAGGGTTGGTTACACTCAGCCTCAGTGGCCACAGAGCTGTGGCTCAGGGCCAGCACCGGTGACAGTGTGTACACACTGGGGGTGAGGGTTGGGTCCCCTCAGCCTGGGCTCAGCGCTGCCCTTGCCTTGCAGTCGGCGCTGGACTGGTGGCCGCGGATCGATGCCGTGTACTGCCACGCCGTGGAGCTGCGCAGCATGTTCAGTGACACCCTGCACCGAGCCATGCAGGGCTGCGGGGCACACCCTGCCATCCGCATGACCCCGGTAAGCCTGGGGGCACTGCCCACCTGCCAGTCCTGCCCTAAGCCTGGGGGCACTGCCACCTTCCCTGTGCCAGCCCTGCCCTAAACCTGGGGGCACTGCCCACCTGCCAGCCCTGCCCTAAGCCTGGGGGCACTGCCACCTTCCCCTGTGCCAGCCCTGCCCTAAGCCTGGGGGCACTGCCCACCTGCCAGCCCTGCCCTAAGCCTGGGGGCATCTCTGCCTTCCCCTGTGCCAGCCCTGCCCTAAACCTGGGGGCATCTCTGCCTTCCCCTGTGCCAGCCCTGCCCTAAGCCTGGGGGCACTGCCACCTTCCCTGTGCCAGCCCTGCCCTAAGCCTGGGGGCATCTCTGCCTTCCCCTGTGCCAGCCCTGCCCTAAACCTGGGGGCACTGCCACCTTCCCCTGTGCCAGCCCTGCCCTAATCCTGGGGGCACTGCCACCTTCCCTGTGCCAGCCCTGCCCTAAACCTGGGGGCATCTCTGCCTTCCCCTGTGCCAGCCCTGCCCTAAGCCTGGGGGCACTGCCACCTTCCCTGTGCCAGCCCTGCCCTAAGCCTGGGGGCACTGCCACCTTCCCCTGTGCCAGCCCTGCTCTAATCCTGGGGGCACTGCCACCTTCCCCTGTGCCAGCCCTGCCCTAAGCCTGGGGGCACTGCCACCTTCCCTGTGCCAGCCCTGCCCTAAGCCTGGGGGCACTGCCACCTTCCCTGTGCCAGCCCTGCCCTAAACCTGGGGGCATCTCTGCCCTTCCCCTGTGCCAGCCCTGTCCTCTCAATGCCCTTTGCACTGGACACCAGAGGGTGGAAGAGCCTGGTGCTGCACAGAGAGCAGGGAGCCACAGGGGCTCTGCAGCCCTGCAGTGCTGGGGGATTGGCTGTTCCTAAGTCCTTGTGTCTTGGTTTTCCTGCTGCTTTTAAACTGGTGACATACAAGTGTTTGTCCTGTAACTGTCCTCTGTGGCTAACTGTCCATTTTAAGCTTCTGGCTCTGTGAATAACCAGCTAACGTGTCCATCCTTGCTTAATGTGAGAAACCAAAGCATTCTGTATATGAAGACAATCACTGAAATCTCTGATACTTTTACCATGATTGGCATGTTCATTTGTCTTGCTCTGTGTTGAGCAAGTTGACTGTTTGGTCTTGGTGACAGCAACAAAGTAAAATATTTTTCAATCATTATGAAATAAAGTCAATATTCTTGGCTGTCTTGGAGAAAGTCTTGAGTAAATTCAGATTTGTAGTTCATCCAAATTCTTCCAGTAAGTCCACACACAGCTGTGTTGCTGCATTCTCCTCTGAACGTTCTGGGAGGACTTCTGCTGTGGCA
This sequence comes from Acridotheres tristis, assembly GCA_037013685.1. Lineage (NCBI taxonomy): Eukaryota > Metazoa > Chordata > Aves > Passeriformes > Sturnidae > Acridotheres > Acridotheres tristis. Next base: position 10,324,595 of record CM072906.1, on the reverse strand, counting down.
AGTGGCCTGGGTGGGTTGCTTTAGAAAGCCTAAAATAAAACATAAAAATACTCCTGCTGGGCTTGTCAGAGGAGAGCAAATGAGCACAATGCTTTTGGTTGAAAGCTACTCCATGTTGAACTTGCTTCTCACCTGTGTGTATTCATCTGTTGGAGAATGGTTGCCCTGACAATACCCCTGCTCTGACTGGTGGTGCTTTGTCTTCTGCTTCTCCCTTTCCCTGTGCCTGGCTGCTGTTGCCCTCGTGGTCAGACGCCCGCCAGCCCCTGCTTTGCATGGCCCTGGGCCTCTGCTGCTGTAAGTATGACCTGTAACTACCGCAGAAAAGCCCCTCCTTGCTGACTTTTCTGTGCTTAGTTACTGCAGAGCCCCCGGGCAGGGCTGCAGGGAGCCCTGGCAGTGCCCCTGCAGCTCCTTCCCCCAGGCTGCCCCTGGTGGTTCTGTGCCCAGCACGATGCCCTTCCCCATCCCCCAGCTCTGCTTTACAGCCGGTTCCTGATTTCCAGCCCGAGCTCCTCACGTGTGTCCTTGTGTCTGGTGCTGTGTGTCCCCCTGGCACTGGCCTGGCCTGCCTGTCTCACACTCTGGGGTCTGGAGGCATCAGTGACTCCACAGGAACACATCTCCTTTCACCACGTGCCTCTCCCAGAAACCCTCAGCTAAGGCTTGGCACAGCTAGCTGCCTCTACTGTGCTCTCAGTTTCTTCATCAGATACTTTGTGGTAGATTTTATTCCACATGTTTGCACAATAACTAATTATTGAAATAAAATGAGGTCCTAATTTCTTGTGGAATTAAATCTTACAGTGTCATAGCTCATCAGTTACCTTGGAGGTGATTTCAACCTAGGCTTTCTCCTTTTCTTCAAAACTTACAAGTAGTTCACTGGTTTTTTTTAGCTGGAGGCAGATTTTTTTTATATTTAAGCAATGCCCTATGTACCTTTTAGAACTGAAAGGTTCATTTTCCAGAGGTTGTTGAGGTGAACATGCAAACATCTGGCCTGGGGCTGTAGCAGAAAAGAAAGACATTAATTTGTCTTTAGAAAAAATTCCCTCTCATTTACTCAGAACGAGTTGGAAAGATTTATTTTTATTTCTGTCTCAGACCAGAGAAATACCCAGTACTTCTTTTTGATCCTTTCCTTTTCCTTTCCACTTTTCTTTCACCATAGTTGTTTTGTTGTTTTTTTTTATTTTTACTCTTTTGCAAAAAATTTCTTATATCCACATGCAGCTTACTGAAATATTTTTTAAGGGAATTTTAAAGATGTAATAGTGATTGCCTGTGAGAGAGGGGATTTTGAACTAGAAGGCTATGTGTCTATACTTGAGTTTTGTATACTTCTAAACTTTTTTTTTTATTATAGATGATAAAAGCAATACATTTCTTAAGATATTTAATTATAACTGTCGTGTTTGACTATCTTCCTGACAAGGACTGTGATTTTTTTTTTTTTTTCTTCCATCAGAGCCTTACATTTAAGGAGAAAATGACAAGCCTTAAATTTAAAGAAAAACCTACTGATTTGGAAACCAGAAGCTACAAGTTCTTGCTGTTGTCCTTGGTGAAACTGATCCATGCAGATCCAAAGCTTTTGCTGTGTGTAAGTAAATCCTACTGTCATACTGTTCAGTCATAGTGGAATTTACTTATGAAGCCACTAAATGAATAAAAACTAATGGGCATCTGGCCATCTAGGACACTTCCTACTCATATTTTTCTCTGGTTATGATGCTCCTGTGGTTTTAAAGGAAAAAGAAACTGCAAGAGACTACAGAATAAGAGTAACACAATGAGAGGGAGCATGAAATTCTGTGACTCTGAAGGGGGAAAATGGGAGAAGGAGAGGGGAATAGAAGAAAACTAAAATAAGGGGGTTGGAAATTAGTCATCATTTCAATGAGTACTGTCTTAGATCTTCCATTTTCTCAGGCCTGTGATGGTTTAATATAAAAATATTTCAGTTCTGTCAGAGACATGATATGCAAGGAGTGCTATGGATTAAAAATAAAACGACAGATTCTCTGAAAGATCCTGAAATCCCCTTGTTCAGCAGCAGGAAGGCTGCAGTAGCTGTCAACAGTGTGGTCAGATAGGGCAGGGTTCTGCAGTTCTGTGTTTCCATCCAGACCCCCAGGAAGCAGGGGAGGTCCTGGAGCTCAGGTTATGTTGTGTTTCCATCCAGAACCCCAGGAAGCAGGGGAGGTCCTGGAGCTCAGGTTATGTTGTGTTTCCATACAGAACCCCAGGAAGCAGGGGAGGTTCTGGAGCTCAGGCTGTGTTGTGTTTCCATATAGAACCCCAGGAAGCAGGGGAGGTTCTGGAGCTCAGGCTGTGTTGTGTTTCCATACAGAACCCCAGGAAGCAGGGGAGGTTCTGGAGCTCAGGTTGTGTTGTGTTTCCATACAGAACCCCAGGAAGCAGGGGAGGTTCTGGAGCTCAGGTTATGTTGTGTTTCCATACAGAACCCCAGGAAGCAGGGGAGGTTCTGGAGCTCAGGCTGTGTTGTGTTTCCATCCAGACCCCCAGGAAGCAGGGGAGGTTCTGGAGCTCAGGTTATGTTGTGTTTCCATACAGAACCCCAGGAAGCAGGGGAGGTTCTGGAGCTCAGGCTGTGTTGTGTTTCCATACAGAACCCCAGGAAGCAGGGGAGGTTCTGGAGCTCAGGCTGTGTTATGTTTCCATACAGAACCCCAGGAAGCAGGGGAGGTTCTGGAGCTCAGGCTGTGTTGTGTTTCCATACAGAACCCCAGGAAGCAGGGCCCTGACTCGCAGGGCAGCACTGCTGAGCTGATCACGGGGCTGGTGCAGCTGGTGCCACAGTCCAGCATGCCTGACATCGCCCAGGAGGCCATGGAGGTGAGGGACACTGCTGCTGCCACAGCCTCTCCTTCACAAACTCTGTCTGTGTGTCTGTCTGTGTGCCCAGCATGGCTTTGGGCAGAAATACCAGGGAAAACCTCTGGCTCTGCAGCATGAGTGGGAAGTAAAGACTAAAATGAAATGCTGTTGACACAGACTAACAATGAACTCTTGCTTTTCTATGGTACATGCTTTCTATATCTTTTGATGTTTTTAAAGTGGTGTAATGAATATGTGACTGTGCCTATTTCTCTGCCTGTGCTCAGGTACTCTGTAAAGTTCTGTCTTTAAGTGAAACTCTCTTTGGCTTCAGGCCTTGCTGGTTCTGCACCAGTTGGACAGCATTGACTTGTGGAATCCTGATGCTCCTATAGAAACATTCTGGGAGATCAGGTATGTAAATTAACTGATGCAAATGAGAGAAATAGCTGTTTTGAAATAGCTGTGAGTATTTTGGGAAGGCTTTGCAGCAGCAGGGAGTTCATGGTCTCTTTGGGCGGGGGGAAAACCCATCACACGTGACACTAATTTGGACCCTTTGGCAGTTTTAACAGAGAGTGTGAGGCCTGTCGGGATGTGAAGAAGGAACATCCCTAGATGTGTTCCTTCCACAGCAGTGTAGGTAACTCGTGCTGCCCTGTCTGTGCTGTCTCTGTCCTGGGCAGAGCTGGAGCTGCTCCAGGCCGTGGGCGCTGGGAAGGGTCCCAGGGGAGCTTGGCCTGTCCATGCACACTCTCACCTCTCTGTTTACTGCTGGAAGCCCAGGGTAGGGTTTGCACAGGGTGTTCATGCTGAGTGCCTATTTCTATGTGAAATGTAGTGTAATACCTTCAGAAGTGTTGGTGCTCCATCAGAAGGCTGATGCTGAATTTCATTTTGCTGCAGTTCACAAATGCTTTTTTATATCTGCAAGAAGCTCACAAGTCATCAGATGCTCAGCAGTACAGAAATCCTCAAGTGGCTGCGAGAGATTCTCATCTGTAGGAATAAATTCCTGCTAAAAAACAAAGTAAGTGAACATCACCATCTCCCTGTTAGGATCATGTTCTCTATTGTGTCACTTCCTTTATTTACCAGGTTATTTTTGATTGGAAGAGATTTAATAGCTACTTCTACATGTTCTGTTCTCTGATTTCCTCTCTGCTTTGTGAGGCACTTTGGTTAGAATTGGTAACCAAAGTTAGGTTTGAGGTTTTCTTTTTTTTTTTTTCCCTTTAGCTGCGCAGGTTGCTGCACTTACCTAGAAAACGAACTTCCCTCAAATCTCTGCCTTTTACTTTTATAAAGTATCAGTTGATATATTCTTTTCCTCCCCTCTCTTTACAGCAATCAGATAGGAGTTCCTGCCACTTCCTCTTCCTTTATGATGTCTCTGGAAGTGGAACTAGTCAAATTTCTCTTGACCACGATGAAATGATGCGCTGTGCACCAGGGGCTACCCTGAGGAAAGGGAAGGGGAATTCTTCCATGGTAAGTAATACATGTGGATAGTTAAGTTTAACACTTGAGAAAAAAATCTGTGGACAAGTAGAAATTAAATTACTTTTAGAGTAATTTTTGAAAATAAAATTAGTTACTTCTGAGGAAGAAAAGACATATATGTCCTAAATGATGTATGTATTTAATGTGCTGGTTAACAATGATGCTTCAGACTTTACAAAGTCACATTTTTTCAGTTAAAATGTTGGCGAATATTTTTTGATTAGGATTGCAAACAGCATCATGACAGCATATAAAAGCTCTGATCCTTATTAGAATGGCTTGTTCCTACTAGAACAGAAGCAGTTTCCAACATGGTTTGGCCAGGGCTGAATTTTCACAAGCCATGTTCCCACGTGGGTAGGGTGTGTTTCCCACGTGGCAGTGGTGGGTGGGTGTGGGTGTGTATCCCACGTGGCAGTGGTGGGTGGGTGTGGGTGTGTATCCCACGTGGCAGTGGTGGGTGGGTGTGGGTGTGTATCCCACGTGGGCAGTGGTGGGTGGGTGGGTGTGGGTGTGTATCCCACGTGGGCAGTGGTGGGTGGGTGGGTGTGGGTGTGTATCCCACGTGGCAGTGGTGGGTGGGTGTGGGTGTGTATCCCACGTGGCAGTGGTGGGTGGGTGGGTGTGGGTGTGTATCCCACGTGGGCAGTGGTGGGTGGGTGGGTGTGGGTGTGTTTCCCACATGCCCCGTGTGTTCCCAGGAGAGCACAGCAGGATGCAGTGGGACACCGATCTGCCGCCAAGCCCAGACCAAGCTGGAAGTGGCCCTGTACATGTTCCTGTGGAGCCCAGATATCGAGGCAGTCCTGGTGGCCATGTCCTGCTTCCGTCACCTCTGTGAGGAGGCCGACATCAGGTGTGGAGTCGATGAGGTCTCAGTGCATAATTTTTTGCCAAACTACAACACTTTCATGGAGTTTGCATCTGTGAGCAACATGATGTCAACAGGTAAGAGTCATGAGTCAGTTAAAGTAACTTTGGACCTGGACAGGAAGACTGTTACTTGTATTTGAGTTCTTTAAACAGGTTGAGGTTCTTGGTTTCATGCTGCTCTGGCTTTTCCTGGAATGTCTTAATTATTAAAACTGCTAGAAAGTGTAAGGAATTTGGGTGACTGAGCTCAGGAGGATTTTACAATTGTGTAACAGCAAGCTACCTTTCTAAAGATTTTAAGGGGGATATGTTCCTCTTAATTCAATAATTGCTTTCAAAGATCACAAGTTTAATGTAGGTGGGTTTCAAAAACTTGGTTCAATGTTCTGTGCCCTTTGCAGGGAGAGCAGCTCTTCAGAAGAGAGTGATGGCATTACTGAGGCGCATTGAGCACCCCACTGCAGGCAACACAGAGGTGAGCTAACTTCTCACTGCATGTCCTGTGTGTGCATATTACAAAAACAAACACAGAAATATTGTCTGCAAGTAGTTTTGAAGTTAAATCTTGGTGTATCTTCTTAATCTTTCAGGCCTGGGAGGATACACATGCGAAATGGGAACAAGCTACAAAACTAATCCTTAACTATCCGAAGACCAAAATGGAAGATGGGCAGGTAACTATGAATTTTTGCATTGGTTCAACGTTTAGAAATTCAAGAGAAGTCTTGAAGCTTATTCATGTTAAGGAATTGGAGGTTTACTGTGGCAAACGCCCCTTGTCCCCCAGGTGACCGAGAGCCTGCACAAGACCATCGTGAAGCGGCGCATGTCGCACGTCAGCGGCGGCGGCTCCATCGACCTGTCGGACACGGAGTCTCTGCAGGAGTGGATCAACATGACAGGATTCCTGTGTGCCCTGGGGGGGGTGTGCCTGCAGCACCGCAGCAGCGCAGGCCTGGCCACCTACAGCCCCCCCATGGGCCCCCTCAACGAGCGCAAGGGCTCCATGATCTCCATGGTCTCCACCGAGGGCAGCGTGGAGACCCCGGTCAGCAAATTCATCGACCGCCTGCTCACCCTCATGGTGTGCAACCACGAGAAGGTGGGGCTGCAGATCAGGACCAACATCAAAGACCTGGTGGGGCTGGAGCTCAGCCCAGCGCTTTACCCAATGCTCTTCAACAAGCTGAAGAATACCATCAGCAAGTTCTTCGACTCTCAAGGACAGGTAAAGCGGTGATTCACATCTGTGTGATATTTCTCACAGCTGTGTCAGTCCTGGAATGGATCCCTGTTTGTGTTCTGTGCACAGCCCCTGTGAGCAGAGTGATCATCACAGCACATGTTAGTGATTATTGTGGTTGTGATTCCAGGCTGTATTTAACATTCTTGAATAGTGAACTCTTGAGTGTGGAATCTGTGAGTTTGTTTGGGGAATCCTTATGGCTGGCAGTGTTCACTTACTGAATCTTGATGTGTATTGGAATTCTTTTGGCTTGATGATAACCAGAAAAATGCTTGTCCATGAGATTTTTGAAGTGTTGCAGTATATTTGGTAAATACCCTTTCTTCGGTTTTATGTGTAAAAAATTAACCAGAAGTTTTCGTCCTGTAGGTTTTGTTAACTGACACCAACACACAATTTGTAGAGCAAACCATTGCTATAATGAAGAATTTGCTTGACAATCACACAGAAGGGAGCTCAGAGCACCTCGGACAAGCAAGCATTGAGACAATGATGCTGAATCTGGTGAGGTAAGGAGCCTTCTTGACCTTCCTGTACCCAGGCATTATGTTCAAGAAGTGAGGTGGAGCCTTCTAGTTTATATCACCTCTGCTTGTGTCCATGGAGAAACAGCAGCTGATTTTCTGATCCTCTTAATGGTTCTGACAATTTCAGTAACTGTGGAAGTTGTGTAGCATAAATTGCATTGCTAAAGAGTGACTTCTGTTTTTTCAAGAACTGACCATTCCCATAGGCATTCCTGGTTACTTTTCTCTACATTGATGTTAGTGGTTAAAAACCAACTGAAGGGCTGATTTCTGCTCAGTTGTACACTGACAGAAAACTTCTTTGGCCAGAAGAAATTTGCTACTGATACAGGAGCTTTCTTGAGGGGGGAAGAAGTGAAGTAGCATGAAAAACTTCATTAATCTTTTTGCTTTTATCTTCAGGTATGTGCGTGTGCTTGGAAATCTGGTACATGCCATTCAAATAAAAACAAAGCTCTGTCAGTTAGTAGAAGTAATGATGGAAAGAAGAGATGACCTCTCATTTTGTCAGGAAATGAAATTTAGGTAAGGATGGCATTACCTAACTTACAGTACTGTGTGCAAGTGTAATTTTCTTTGGTTATGTGGTTAAAAAGAAACCAAACCCCTGTCACACCAGTACTGCTGGTACAGGCATAGTTCCCTTGTCTTTGTCTTCAGAATGATGATGAGCCTGGTACTGCATTTAAATGTTACTTAGTTTGTGGTGATACTGAACACATGTAATAATTTATGTGTGATACACACTGGTAAAAAAAACCCAACAAAGCTAAAAGAATCTATTTATGTGTAACAGGAACAAAATGGTGGAATATTTAACAGACTGGGTAATGGGAACATCTAATCAAGCAACAGATGAGGATGTGAAATGCTTGACAAGGTAAGGGGCACTCTTCACCTGTAACAGCATTCCAGCTGGTGTTTGATATCCATGGATGAGCTGGCATGTTGAGCTTGCTATAACAATATTAATGTTGAGGAAAAAACAAAAATTGAAACTGAAACTTTGGTGAGCAGCAGAATTATATTTAATGTTTAGTCTTAAATGACTTAGTTCCTTTTAGTACTTTTCTCTGATTTAGAACCTCTACCACAAATTGTAAGAGCTGTTTCATGATGGACAGAACTTCAGTAGAATACTCTTTTATTATTAAAAATGTTATTTTTCATCTGCAGGTAGATCTATAAGCAGAAGTGACTTATATTTTGTTTGTTAAATTTTATTTTTCAGAGATTTGGACCAGGCGAGTATGGAAGCAGTGGTGTCTCTTCTTGCTGGGCTTCCACTCCAGCCTGAAGAAGGAGATGGTGTTGAGTTGATGGAAGCAAAATCTCAATTATTTCTCAAGTAAATAGTGACTTTTAACTATTTCTCTATACAATCACTCTAAAGAGAAACCCTATATGACCTTTATTACAAACTGTGCTTTTCTTCCAGCAGAAATAATTTTATTATCCTAACAGGAATTACCTCTTCTATGGCCCATTTCCAAATCTCTGCCTTGTAGATTTATGGAAACATTTTCACGTAGAAAATAACTAGAAAATTTGGCTTTATTTCTGCTTAATGCAGATGTGTGTTTCAGTCATGGCAGGGACTAGTTCCATTTGATACTGTATTTTATTTCTTTTTATCCATGAAACTTAAACTCTCTTTGAAGACATCTGTTGGTAGAGGCACAGCAGTGTTGGGGACAAAGGGAGGTTCTTGGAGCACAGCTGAGGTTTGGGCTGTGCTGGGAGGAGGCTCCTCGGGGCAGGGGAGAGGTTTTGGTGGGTTGGCTGTGATTGCTGCTGTGGATGGGATTTTTTGGGGGGATTGCTGTGTGATTGACATCATGGATGAAGTTTTGGGGGGATTGCTGTGTGATTGACATCATGGATGAAGTTTTGGGGGGATTGCTGTGTGATTGACATCATGGATGAAGTTTTGGGGGGATTGCTGTGTGATTGACACCGTGGATGAGGTTTTGGGGGGGTTGCTGTGTGATTGACATCGTGGATGAGGTTTTGGGGGGATTGCTGTGTGGTTGACACCGTGGATGAGGTTTTGGGGGGGTTGCTGTGTGATTGACACCGTGGATGAGGTTTTGGGGGGGTTGCTGTGTGATTGACACTGTGGATGAGGTTTTGGGGGGGTTGCTGTGTGATTGACACTGTGGATGAGGTTTTGGGGGGGTTGCTGTGTGATTGACATCGTGGATGAGGTTTTGGGGGGATTGCTGTGTGATTGACACTGTGGATGAGGTTTGGGGGGTTGCTGTGCACTGGCTGCCATGGATGAGGTTTGGGGGGGGGGTTGCTGTGTGACTGACGCCGTGGCGGGGCACGTGTGACCACGAGGGCTGTCCCCAGGTACTTCACTCTGTTCATGAACCTGCTGAACGACTGCAGCGAGGCGGAGGAGGACGGGGCGGCGGCGGGCGGGCGCAAGCGCGGCATGTCGCGCAGGCTGGCGTCGCTGCGCCACTGCACCGTGCTGGCCATGTCCAACCTGCTCAACGCCAACGTGGACAGCGGCCTCATGCACTCCATAGGTAACCCCCCCTGCCCTGGGCAGCACCCCGCCCCTGCTTTTACATCCCCCTTAGCGCTGCTGCCTTCTCTCCACCAGGCCTGGGCTACCACAAAGACCTCCAGACCAGAGCCACGTTTATGGAGGTGCTCACCAAAATCCTGCAGCAGGGGACGGAGTTTGATACCTTGGCAGAAACGGTGCTGGCAGATCGCTTCGAGAGACTGGTGGAGTTGGTGACAATGATGGGTGATCAGGGGGAGCTTCCTATTGCTATGGCTTTGGCCAATGTGGTGCCTTGTTCTCAGTGGGTAAGTTGATTCGTGCGTTGTATTTTCTACATTTTGTTGAAATAATAAGACTTGAAATAAAAAGTGCAACAACATTGTGGTACAGAATGAATAGAGCTACCACTGGCAATAGCCTTTCTTAATATGTTCTTTAAAAATATACCAAATCTAAGTTCAGATCTTGATGATAAACTGCATTTTAGTTAATGTCTAGGAATTATTTTATATTCAGTTATTAAAATAAATGCATATGGGCTGGTTATTTATTACAGGTGGTGTGTGCTGTGATGGAGACATGCACAAATTGTATTTGCTCCTCTAGATTTTAGCAAGATGAGTTAGGCTCTGTTATACAGCAGAGTAACTGCTTGTCTGTCTGGATAACCATTACAGATTTGTAAGACTGGATATCCTGAGGCAGATTTTTAGACAAGCAGTAGCATAGGAAACGTTTGCAGAGATCGAGTTTGTGTAATTCGATATTTACCTGCTAGAGCCCATAGCAGACATAAAGCTTTATTGCCAACTACTTGATGGTTTTGTCGTGATACTGGGGTTTCATACTTGCCTTGGCTCCGTGTGACTCAGATTAACCCTTCCTCCTCCCTGTCAGGATGAGCTGGCTCGTGTCCTGGTCACACTCTTTGATTCCCGGCACCTGCTCTACCAGCTCCTCTGGAACATGTTCTCCAAGGAGGTCGAGTTGGCAGACTCCATGCAGACACTCTTCAGAGGAAACAGCTTAGCCAGTAAAATAATGACTTTCTGTTTTAAGGTACACTGTCTCTTCTTTTTTCTCTGCTACAGATCTCTTCAATAGCAGGAAAAGTTTAGTAACATGAAAATACAAAGCCACCAGTCTGTGGGCTTAAGCATTTGAGTAATGGGATTAGATAAAATCCATGAAGTGTTGTCTTTGGGTCTCAGTTTGAGTTAGTCTCAGCTCTCACATCTGTCAAGTTCAGGGAGTTTTCTTTTTGTGTTTTAACATTTCATGAACTAAATCTTGTAGAAAACTTATGCTAAGGTCCTTAAAAAGTAGGTATCCCCCTGGCACTAAGCTTTTGCCTTTCTGCCTAGTTCAATTATATGAGTGATTCTGGGCCACTGCCAGCTGGAAGTCTCTTCCTGTTAAATTCTGAGGTTTGTGCTCCCATTTCAGTTTAAAAAGTTGTGTACAAACAGAGGAGAAGTGTGGAGTCAGGGCTCTAAGAAAGAATGTCTGCTGGTTAGCAGGGTTGTTTTTCTCTGATTGGAAATTAATTAAAGTACCTGTAGAAATTGATCTTGGTTGTGTTCCAGAAGTGAGACTATAATATGCAAACCCGAGTTTTATGGGAATTTAGCTTATTCCAAAACAAATCAAGTGTTTTGAGGCTGTTGGAAGCTCCCAGAAGTCTGCAGCCCTGCTGTGTCCTTGTTTGCCCTGCACACAGGTCTATGGTGCTACATACCTGCAGAAGCTCTTGGAGCCTTTGCTGCGGACTGTGATCACATCCCCCGAGTGGCAGCACGTCAGCTTTGAGGTGGATCCAACAAGGTTTGAGATTCAGGGCGAGCAGCAAATGTGTTTATCTGTAAACATGATTCCCACTTACTGTGTGTAATAGGATTCCTTTTTCCTTATTGCAGATATTTTTCTCATGCTTTCATGCTGTTGTACCTCTCACTTTTCCAGACACAATTAATTGTCTCTGCAGCCCTCTTACTCTATCACTTTAAGTTAATTCTAACTCTTAGAACAATTATAAGTACTCATCTCTTAAGTAGCTTACCCAAAGATAGGCCTTTTAATTAATCCTTTAACCATCAACTATCTGTGTCTACCTCAAAATTCCTTTCAGAGAAACCATCATGAACTGATAATGCAGCTATCAGTTGGAACTGTGTATGCATGTGTTTGTATGAAATGGTCTGAGAGAATCCCACCTACAGCTGTCTGTTCATTTCTGAGTTTTACATGACCTTTTATTTGTACCTTATGTGCTTGAAAATAGATATGGAAACTTTTGTGTAAAAGATCACAAGAATTTCCATAAGAAAAAGAGGAAATGAGGATCTCACCAAGGATATAAGTGCAGCTTGTGTGGTGTTTGATTGCTGGTCATACATGTGTGGGTCTGTTTCAGGCTGGAGCCCACAGAAAGCCTTGAAGAGAACCAGCGGAGTCTCTTGCAAATGACAGACAAGTTTTTTCAGGCAATCATTAATTCCTCCTCGGAGTTCCCACCCCAGCTGCGCAGTGTGTGCCATTGTTTGTACCAGGTATGCCTGCAGTGCCTGCCTGCCCCTGAGCTTTGGGGTTGGTTTGTGAAATCCCAGCAGTTTGGAGCTTGGTGCTACACACAGGGGGCGTCTCTAAAGACTCTTCTCAGATGTTTAAGTAACACCAGTGTGAAGGTAGGGGCTCAGTGGTGTTTTAAGACTTGTGTTGGCAATCAGGAGGTGACTGAAGGTACCCAGGTTCCCTGACCTCCATCCCCAACTGCTCTGCTCTGTCCCTGGCTGCTGGGCCCAGTGTCCTGCTGGATCTCCTGGTGTGTTTCTGATGGATTCAGCTGCTGCTGAAGATCAGAGTAGGAGCTCACTCAGGGCTCATTGGGAATTCAGTGTCCAGTCCAGTTGGGGCACAGCCACAGGAATGCTGTGCCTGGTGGAATGTGGGATTTGTGGTCTCAGTGAGGTGCTCTGGAAGAGCTGCTGCTGCCTTTCAGCCATAGTCTGTATTCAGGTCTAGAGCAAAGCCAAGCACATGGGTTTTCTGACCTGTGTCAACTAATGATGAGTAACAAAAATGCTGTCCAGTGACATTTGCACAGGCGGTGCTGGGGTGATCAGGGCAACTGCTGCAATCCCCAGAGCTTGGGAGTGAGAGCAGGGAATGTGTGTTGGGGCTGTTGTGGTCTGGGGTGTTGCTGTGAGCCCTGCACTGGGCCAGGTGTGCAGTGCTGAGCCTTGTTCCTGCCTGACAGCTCTGGAAAAGCCTCTGAAGGCATCGGTTTGTCTGCCTGACAGTGGCTGTGTTCGGGTTGGTGACTTGGGGGTTTTTTGATGTGTTTGGGGTTTGTAACCAGGAAATGAAGTGGGCAGATTGGTCTCCTTCATGGCCACAGTTTCACAGACATCAGCTAGAAGAATATTTGAGTGTTACTGAAAATACCACACACAGCCTTGGTTGTTCCTCTGTTGTTGGATGTTGCATTCTCTCACACCTCATCCCAGAACTAGGTTTATATGCTGTTACCAGGATGTGTCAGATTATTGCCATTTCAGTGCTACAATGGTAGCAATTATTTCTGTGCAAACCATTGGTAATTCCTGCATGAAATGGAATTTCTGAAATGTGCTCACCAGCAGGCATTCCCAGAAATTTTTCTATGGAAGGCTTTCCAAGTCTGTTGGCTTTATTCTTGCCTTTACTGTGTGTGGCAATAAGGGTAATTTGTTCCCAAAAGAGATGATTTACTGGCAGATATACAAGTGGTATTAATTGATATTTAGCTTTAGTATTTACTACTTTAACTGTTTGTAGTAACAACTAGATTTCTGTACAAGTGTTTGTTCATCACAAATAGTGTTAGTCATTCTGTGCTTAAAATTCCAGAGAGTTTTGAAGAGTCTGGCCTTTATGTGAAAGAAAGTACAACCAAGATCTGATTTGGGGACCATAATTCATTTTTATCATAGGAACCTAATAGGTGATTTTTATAAAATAACTTCCCTTTTTCATCCCAAGCACTAGTGTGAGACTGAATTTTGTGGTGATTTTTTCATGCTTAGAGTTTTAAAGTTACTGTGTGCAAAGAATGCTCACCAGATGTGTTCTGTAAATGATTAGTAGCTAATTTTAATTACTGTAGCAACCTCACAGAACCGTGTCTTTAGCTGGATATTGGTGTCTTTGCTGGCTGGTGTTTCTGTTTTGGGAGCAGAGCCCAGTGAGTGTTTTCCTTTGGAAACATCAATAACTGGCTGCTGGGACAGATTCACCTGGCTCCTTACAGGTAATGTATGTTCAGGAGTGTGATGTGAGAACAAGCACGCTCACAAGAACTCCTACAGAGGATCTGTGCTGGCTCCATGAAATCCCCACAAACACACATGGGGTTTTCCTGTGAAAACAAGGTGGGAATTTTCCTGTGTCTGCAGTGCCCCAGTGAGCAGAGTGTGTGCACACCTGCTCCAGAAGCCACTCGTGGAAGTTGCACAGGGAAAGTTGGCAGAGGTGCCCCTGGTTAAATGCTGACAGGTCCTGCACAGGTTTCAGCTCAGCTGGCTTAGCAGGGAGTTTCAGTGGCTGCTTTGCCTTGGGCTGTTAGTGTTCATCCTGTTCCATGCTGGGCGTGTGGAGCTGTGTGCCAGCGTGGCCCTGTGGAGGTGGCTGAGTGCTGCAGGCTGCCTGGGGCCCGGCCCTGGGGCTGCCCTGCCCTGTCCCAGCTGCCACAGTGGGGATGCAGGGCTCGGGGCTGTGCTCACGTCCTGCTGCAAGCAGGACAGCACTGGACTCTCCTGGGTGGGTCCCTTTGCATCTCAGTGAAATGCAGAAATAAGCACAACCGAGTCAGATCTCTTGATTTGGAAATCTCTAATTAAAGTTAACATAGACTGTAGCTTTTTTTCTTCCTTTGTCCAGAGAGTGTTTTATGGCAGAGTTACCTCTCACAGTGCTGGTTCACAGGTCTAACCAAATTGAAGGACACACAGAGAAACATTGGGAAGATTTAAAACTCTAAATTTAATTTAAAAAGTAATATGTGTTTCAAAGGTATAACACTACTATTTGTACTGTTAAAATTATTTGGGAATGGTAAAATACATTTGAAAGCTGAATACACCATTTAAGGCCCAAGATTGTGTATCATGAGCACATTGATGTGGTTTGACTTTTAATCTAGCCAGAAATAGTAGAAATGATTGAAATTCAACATTTGCTTGTTTTGTATTTAGTGCTTTGTAAATAAGATGTAATAAAACTGGAATAAAAACTCCATCATCAGTCTTTAGTTTATATATTTCATTTTCTGTTGGTTATGTTCGTTACATTTTACTGTGTAATTTATGTACAAGTCAACATTGGTTTTTTGTTGCTGTATGTAGTTGGTGCTGTGACTTGTTTGTGCTCATCTCTGTTCTGTAGGCAACTTGCCACTCTCTACTGAATAAAGCTACCGTAAAAGAAAAAAAGGAAAACAAAAAATCAGTAAGTTTGGAGACCTTTTTATTAGCCATTTCTTTCAAAGCACAACAGAAGTCTTTTGCTGTTTGTTCAAAATATCTTCACTTCAGTCTATTTGACCTCACTGTAAAATCATTCTACTAATTCTGGCACAAAATAGCTTTCATTTCAATTAACACTGGAATTAAGTTAGATTTAAAATATTCTCTGTGTGCCTATTTGAGTAAATAAGACATTTTTAACATTACTGCTTAGTATTTAATATTCTGACTCTTCTAGCCTTGCCACCATCTTCAAATTTTAAAATTGTGGAAGAAAAATGTTTTCTTTGGTTTTGAGAAAAATCTGGGTCTGTTGAGCTGCTTTAACACTCTGGCAGATAACCTGAGCTTGCATCCTGGGCAAAGAACAATTAATATTTGTGGGGTACTGGAGAGAGGCTCGTGGCACTTGTTTCTGACACATTTTCTTCTGTTTGCTTTGTGATTAAGTAAGAAGACCCCAACTTCAGCACTTGTATTATTTCCTGAGAAGAGCAGGTTTTCCGTTTTCAGTAACTTGCTGTGTTAGGGTTTAGATCCGTGGGCTGCTTAAGAGTGTTGTCTTTAAAAGTTCAGTTCAGTGACTAAAAGTTACTCTTTTCTCTGGCAGTGACCTCAAAATATAAAGTATGAACCAACCAGAATGGAAACTTAGACTTCTATTAAATATTCTCTTATTTTTGCTGTAACTGAGCAGAATAGTAGTCATGTTTAAAATGCAAAAGCTGTGGGCAAACCAGTATTTTACAAGAAAATATCAATAATTGCATCACAAGGTAACTGACTGGAGTTGCTACTGAACCAAAGTGATTCTTGGTGTATTTTGTACTAATGGGGTTCTCTGGTTTAAGCAGCATGATTTGAGATTGCATTAGTTATGTTTTGAAGTATTTTACTAAACTGGGATTTTTTTGGAGGTTGTTGGTTTTTTTAAAAAACTATACGGGATAGTATCAAGTTTGCTAATTTTATTGTGTGAAAATAATCTGACTCATTTTGATTAACCATTGTTACTCATTACAATATACACATACAGATACTGATGTTTTATAGAACCACATGTTGCTTATCTAAGAACTTTATTTTTGTCAGGAAGCTTTGTCTTTAACTTTTCGAAGTTAAATGTAAGATATTGAAAGAACACTCTCTTCTTAGTAATGCATAGTTGATTTCCTAAAGGAAAAGAGATTTCTTTTTTCTTACAACATCTTCAGAATTATTTTTTCCTGGATGGCCAAGGACAATATTTTAAATCTGCTCAGTGGTTTTACACAGTGTTTGTGTAGGCAGAGGAGTGCAGTGGCCACTCAGCTGTGGCTCCTGCTGTCCTGCTGTGGGCAGGTGATGGTTCTAAGGGTATTTCTGCAAAGAGCTGCTCCTCACAAATGGGTGCTGCCTCGTTCAGCAGCGTTGTTCTGTTCTTGTTAGCGTGCTCAGCCGTGCAGTCACAGACACACGGGTCACACCCAGCAGTGGAAGGAGTTCTGTGCTGGGCACACCTGAGTGGGGGCTGTGGCACCTGTGACACCTGTGACACCTGTGACACAGGCCCAGGAGCTCTGGGAGCCGTGTCCCCGCCCCGGGAGCTGTGCAGCAGCAGAGGGACAGCCAGCTGCTGTGTGAGAGCCCCACTCGTGTCCCCCTTGTCCTGCTTCTCTGGGATGCAAGGCAGTCCTGCTCCAGCGTGCTGGGCCCGAGCCGTGTGCCAGGATTGCTTAGGCTTGGCTCGCCATGCAAGGCTTTAGTGAGCCCCTGGCTTCGCCTGACGCAGGTGTGTTGTGTGTACCTGTCGTGCCCAGGTGGTGAGCCAGCGCTTTCCCCAGAACAGCATCGGGGCCGTGGGCAGCGCCATGTTCCTGCGCTTCATCAACCCCGCCATCGTGTCGCCGTACGAGGCGGGCATCCTGGACAAGAAACCCCCGCCCCGCATCGAGCGCGGCCTCAAGCTCATGTCCAAGGTGAGCCCTCGGCCCGCACCCGCCTGTGCTTCGTGTGCTTCGTGTGCTTTGTGTTCTGCCTGCTCAGCGCTGCCCACTGTGGAGTTCATTGTAGCAGCCGCCCCGGTGACTGAACGTGCAGGGTCTGTGCTGTTCCTGCACCCTGCCGTTGTTGGAGCTCTCAGCAGGATAGGGATGGGGACGTTTTGCCAAAAGGGTGGATAAGAGCAGAATTCCAGCCCTTCACTTCAACTTCTCCTTTGGATACAGAGGCTGATGTTCCTGTGAGCACAGTGAGGGTAGCAGCATCCAGCATTTACCAATTCATCCCACTACTAAAGGAGGGATTTTTCCTGTCTTTAGTCTCGTTTGGTCATGCTTCTTATAGAAAAAAAAATTTAAAAGGCTTGATGATGGCATACAAATTCTGTGGCCTGAGTATATTATCCATGGTAAATGTTGAGAAATTATATTTTTCTTTAGACAGTGGTGTACTACTGCTTTTACTTAACCTGTCTAAAGTTCTAGGAGAAATACTTAATAACTTACCTGTGGTTTGAAAGATGATTTGTTTTCCTCGTTTGAAGTTCATAGACAAGTGAACTAGTTTTTAGTATTTAAGTAAGTATCACAACGAAAAGACTTTGAAAGTGAATGTATTTAAAATTATTTGACTTACTGGTCTTTTGTTGTGAAACCTCAAGACAGCAAGTGAAAATAAACTGTTTCTGCCAGTTCAACTTCATTGGCAGAAAAATTTGTGTCGATTATTGTAACAGTTAATACATTAACCCTTTTGTGTGTCTTTGCCGTGGTTTTTCCCTTTAGATCCTTCAGAGCATTGCCAACCACGTGCTGTTCACAAAAGAGGAGCACATGCGGCCTTTCAATGACTTTGTGAAGAGCAATTTTGATGCAGCACGAAGGTACAGCCTGGGGTCAGCCCGTGGGTGTGTGCAGGGAGAGACCCCCAGGGCCCCGTGTGTCCCCCCCAGGGCCCCGTGTGTCCCCCCCAGGGCCCCGTGTGTCCCCCCAGCCCCGTGTCCCCAGCCCTGTGCTGTGTCCCCCAGCCCCCCGTGTCCCCAGCCCTGAGGGCTGCTCCTGGCTGCCATTGCAGGTTTTTCCTGGACATCGCGTCCGACTGCCCGGCCAGCGACACCGTGAACCACAGCCTGTCCTTCATCAGCGATGGCAACGTGCTGGCCCTGCACCGCCTGCTCTGGAACAACCAGGAGAAAATCGGCCAGTACCTGTCCAGCAACAGGTGAGCCTGCAGCAGGGCTGTGCTCAGGGGACAGCTCTCACGGGCCTGTCATGGCTTGTGTTGGAAAGAACCGTGATTCCCATCCCAGCCCCTGCCATGGGCAGGGACACCTTCCACTGTCCCAGGGTGCTCCAAGCCCCATCCAGCCTGACCTTGAGCACTTCCAGGCATGGGGCAGCTTCCCTGGGCACCCTGTGCCAGGGCCTGGCCACCCTCACAGGGGTGGATTTCTTCCTGATATCCAATCTAAATCTCCCCTCCCTCAGCTAAAAGCTGTTAATATTTGGAAGTACTCTCTTCTGTTACTACTGAGAAGAATATCAATCATCACTAAGATTTGTCATAGTTACTTTGAAAAAGAAAACCCAGCTTGTTCCATTTGAGGACGGGTAGTGGGAATTGCTGAGTAAAGGAGGACTTTCCTGACAAAGAACTTGTTGTTTGTAGGGACCACAAGGCTGTTGGACGACGACCTTTTGACAAGATGGCAACACTTCTTGCCTACCTGGGGCCTCCTGAGCACAAACCTGTGGCAGATACACATTGGTCCAGCCTAAATCTCACTAGTTCCAAATTTGAAGAGTTCATGACAAGGTAAAGAGATTATTGTGGTGGGGACATACAATGTGGGTTTCTAGACTTCATCATGTGAGGAGGTGTCAGTAGTTCTTAAGACTCTCTGCTATAAAGACTCTCTCTGTTTCAAAGGGGAGTTTAAAAAGCTGAGTCTGTGTAAACCTTTTAGCTTTCGGAGTAGATTTTAATTTTAAAAACTGAACTGAAAACCAGAAATGGTGGTAACGTATGTGATTTAAGGAAGGCTCAAGACTGTGTGAACTTAATACTTTTGTTCAGAGGTGGAAGTAAAGAGGGTTTTTTTGAGATTTTTAAAATTTGTTTGATAGGCAGTTGTGAAAGTTGATGTCAATGTATTGCTTTTTAGGCATCAGGTACATGAAAAAGAGGAGTTCAAAGCACTGAAAACATTAAATATTTTCTACCAAGCTGGGACATCCAAAGTTGGCAATCCTGTTTTCTACTACATCGCTCGGCGGTAAGAAACCTTTCACCTTCCCAGTCTGAAGTGGGCCTGTCAGTCAAAGGTACCAAGTGTGTATATGAAAATAGCTTATTTGTTCAAACTTGCTGACAGTATTTTTGAGTTGTTTCCTAAACCAAAACTGTCATTTCAAAGTAATTGCACTCATGACAGGAGTCGTTCCTAGAGGTGTTAAGGAAAGGGAGATGGCAGTGCTCCCCCCAGGTGTGCTCAGAGGCAGCTCTGAGGACTGGCTGGGCTGGGCTGCTCAGAGGCTGCTCTGTGTGCTGGGGCTGCTCTGTGTGCTGGGGCTGCTCTGTGTGCTGGGGCTGCTCTGTGTGCTGAGGCTGCTCTGTGTGCTGGGCTGAGCTGCTGGGGCTGCTCTGTGTGCTGGGCTGCTGCTGGGGCTGCTCTGTGTGCTGGGGCTGCTCTGTGTGCTGGGCTGAGCTGCTGGGGCTGCTCTGTGTGCTGGGGCTGCTCTGTGTGCTGGGGCTGCTCTGTGTGCTGGGGCTGCTCTGTGTGCTGAGCTGCTGAGGCTGGGGCTGCTCTGTGTGCTGGGGCTGCTCTGTGTGCTGGGGCTGCTCTGTGTGCTGAGCTGCTGAGGCTGAGGCTGCTCTGTGTGCTGAGCTGCTGAGGCTGGGGCTGTGCTGGCAGCACTGGGGGGCTGCTGTGGCTCAGGGGGCTGTGGGAGTTCTCCAGTCCTGGTGTCACCAGGCACTTTGGGGTGTTCGTGGTCTGGTCCTTGCTGGTGTTTTGTGCCTCTGGGAGCAGAGCCCTGCCTGGGGGTGCTGGGCTTGCTCTGGTTTGTGCTCCCTGCTGGCTGTGGTGGCACTTCCAGTGTTGTCATGAGAGGATGCCATCAGTGGTGATTGTTGGATGGGGTGAAGAACACAAGATGAGGAGCATCACTCATCTTCTGTCCTGATTTTCTGTCTTCAAAAGCCACACAACAGTCCAGGAAACTTGCAGGAGTGCTGACAGAAGGGGTTGGCTCAAGGGCAGCCTGGATGCTTTACCCCCCTTTTAAAATGTATTCGTTTTTAGTAAGATCCCTAATGTTTAAGCCCCTTACATGCACAGAGTTAGAAGCAAAGGCAGTCTTTTGAATTCTCTTTAAAAAACGGTTTGCTTGCCACATTTTTCTTCTCCATTTTGTTCCATTAGACACAGTCTTATTTCATGTCAAGTCAAACAAAATGCCTGCATTGTTATCCTGCCTTGTTCAGACAAGAAATTAGGCATACAAATGTAGAGAGTAGTGATAACCCATCTTAAAAAGTGACTGTGCCTGGCAGTGATCCGAGGCATCTTCTGTATTCCGTGCAGACCTGACATGCAGCATTTCCTTGTGTGCAGAGCAAGAAATGGTTATTTCATCTTCAGAGAAAAAATTTCGGGAAGTAAATCAGACAAAAGTTTGCAACACATTTTGCTAGGTCTAACTCACCTCCCTCTTCTTTAAAAGCAGAAAAATTAATTTATCCAAAGATGCCTCACAGGGCAAAACTGTCATGGTCCAGTCAGCCAAGTGTTCCTACTTTCAGAGAGGTGTGGGATATTAATGAAAATATTGTACTTTGACATGAGACTTGCTGCCAGGTGAGTTATTACCTTTGTCTGCAGGATTCAGGAATCCTGGCAGGGCTGCCTTTCAAACCAGCAGGGAGGGCTTTGCTCTGGGATGGTGCTCTGGCATCATCTCTTCTCATAGGATGTGGATAAATGAAGCTTATTTGGGGTGTTTGTCTTCTGGTTCTGAGCCAGGTGTTGTGTTTCCAAGGTGTGAAATTTGGGAAAATTGTTTAGATTGGAGCTGCCAGGTTGTTTGAGGGCTTGTAGCAGGCTGGGGTTTTTTGGGTTGTTTTCCTCCCTGCTCCCTTTATTTTTTTCTTTTTTTTTAGTTGAAGATCTTGTTGCTAAGGCATTGTTGAGTCATTTTGCTGATATATCTGGATGGGTTTATGTCCTCCTTGTGCTGTGAAATTTAATTCCTTCTGTCATCTATCTTCACATTTTGTTTCCTGGGCAACAACCCAGCTTCTGGAGCCAGTGCTCTTCTGTTTTTAATCCCTACCCAGTTACAAAAATGGTCCATAAATCAATAAATATTGATCCTGAACTACTGCCATTAGGTTTTCAAGCTGATCCCAAACTAATTAATAGGAATAAAACCTCGGAGCTATTGCTGCAGACCGCAGCAATCCCCACAGCAATTTTTCAGATTTTCAACCCTTTCCAGAGCGAGCACACAGCTATTAGGGGTGTGCCAGAGCTTTTCTGGGTATTTTGAATATTGCTCTGAAATGCTAAACAGTTGTTTTGGATAGCAGTTTCACTGAGAATAGATGATTTGGTGTTTCTGGAGGCCTGAGTGTGCAGTGTGTTTACAAACCCAGGCTGAGCTCAGTGGCTGTGCAGTTGCTCAGCAACAAGTGCTGGACTCCCACACTCTGCCTCCTCCCTCTGCCTTATCGGCTCATTCGTATTCCAGAAAAATACCAGGAAGCCTCAGTTCCAGTCTGCTCTACTGAAAGCAGTCTGAGCAAGAAGGGCTGGTGCTGCAGCACAGCCCTGGTGCCCCCTCCTTCATCCCCTGCTTCTGGAACACCCCACAGCCCCCTGTCCGCTCCCAGGCTTTTATTACATGCTGAGGAGTTTTTTGAAGGCTGGGTAGCAAGTCCTTTAGGGTGGGGGCTTGCAGTTTGCCCCAGATAACCTCTGGAAAGCAGTGTTTTCCACATTGTCTCATTATGGGTGAAACATTCTCTGCGCCTTTAAAGTTGATTCCGTGAAGGTTTTTTTAATGCAATAGAATTTGGCATCCTGTAGTGATTGTGCAGCAAAGACACATGCAGTATTTCCTGTAATTTCCTCAAATCAAGCAGTTTGGCCACAGCACCTCATTTTGTGATGAGTCCTGCCTTGCAGGCCCAGCTGCTCCCTGTGTGTGGGATGAGGCAGTTCTGGGAATTGCTGAGTTCTGAGCATGGGAAGTGGTGCTGTGCTACAGTCAGCACTCAGCAAACACAGACACTGCTTTGGTGTTTCTGACTTCTAAAGGGTAGGAAGGGGAAGGATATCTCAATGTTGCAATCAACTCATCAGCTTACTGCTAAACAATATTAGAGATACATCAGTATCTAAATAATGCAATTTAACATAACCATCATTTCCCCCCACAAGACATGACAGTGGAGCCAAATATCTGCTTTAAACAGGTTTGTATAATACAGTGCTATCTATTTATTTGTATTACTCTGCTTATTAGAAAAGAAGCACGGTCACCAGTTCAGTTCAATACAAACATAACTTTATTTTTACTTAAATGCCAATGAAATAACTGTACAAATCCTTTGTGTAACATTTACTGTTAGAAATTAAAACACGTTTCCGGTTGTAGAAATACTGTTCACAATTGGAAAGTTGTCATTTCTCTGATACCAGTGGTTGTAAATGATCTACAGCCCCCATTGACACCTTAGGAGAAACAGGTAGAGGACTCCAGTCTCAGTTGTGAGGTTTTCTGGGTTTTGCAGCACCTTCATGCTACAATAACTGGAAATTAAATGGCCTGGAATGAATGGAAAACATTGTATAAGATCTGCAATATTAAGTGGATAATACTTTTTCAATTAACTTGTTCTTCAGTTTTCATTTCATGCTGTTTGCAAAACTTCATCTGTAGTATATCAAGTACCTTTGCCATAATTGAAATAATTTTCCTAGAGTGGACAGAACCATGCGTGCAGCTATTTCTAGTGGCTGATGTTGAGGAGAAGAGCAGCCATGCTGGCCCTTAGGAAGCAGGGATTTGGGATGTTCAGTGCCATGGACTGGGTTCTTTCTCTTCGAAGTCACAAGAGGCAGGATTGCTTCGATGACAGCTCACTGCTTAATTGATTTGTTACATGACTCGTGTTAGAAATCAGCTGATATTTCATTTTACTGGTAGTAGTTTGCTATGTTCTGGATGATTTGTGGTATTTTAGGCAGAACATATTAACATTTCAGGATGTCACTTGACATAAAGTCAAGGAGTTCCAGGTCATTAATTTGGGTAGATAACACCTTGGTGTTTGACAGTGTCATGGCATTGAACATCTGGCATTTTTATCTACTTCTATCTTTTTTTTTTTTTTCTTTTTTTTTAATATGGAGAGAGCAGTAACTTGCCTGCAGTCTCTAAGTCAAGCCAGAGCAGAAGGATACTGGCCTGTACCCCTGTCCCATGCTGAAGTTGGACCATGTGGCCATCTCAGGTTACACCCTCTTAGCAGACATCATGGCATTGTCATATTTAATTCCTAAATTCAAAACTGTTCTTCTTCATATTTAAAATACTCTAATACATATGAAGCAAACATAGATATACATGCTAGCGATTTTGCTCAGGAATAACTTCTGATTAGTGAAACAGTTCAGTTTAGTTCCTTTATTTTTTTTTTCCCTTTCTTTTGCATGTCATCATAACTTACAAAGAATCTGTGCTGCTATATTACAGGAATTGTTCACTGGCAAGTCAAGCAAGACAATGCAGATATGATACAGGCCTTCTGTTTTTTTTCCAGTTGTTCAATGACAAAATCATACATAAAATCAGTACTTAAAATTCCGATGTGTTTATTCTGTGCAAGTAAAATGAAAAATTTAAATACAAAATAAGCACATTTTAAAAAACAAAATAACAGATTAGTTGTACTCAATTAAGACATATGAAAATAAGTAGCAGCTTAGTACCAAGACATTAGTGTGCACGTCTTTAAGTTTCTTTAGATCAGAGTCAGGACTTTGTTTGTTCCGTTCGTTCTTGCGGCTGGCGCCGTTCGCTCCGGCCGCTGTCCCCGCCGTGCCCGCCGCAGTTCCCGGCCTGGGGGCCCTCAGGGCGCGGCCCCGGCCCGGCCGAGCAGCAGAGCCGGGCCCAGCAGGGCCGGGCCCAGCAGGGCCGGGCACAGCAGGGCCGGGCCCAGCAGGGCCGGGCACAGCAGGGCCGGGCACAGCAGGGCCGGGCACAGCAGGGCCGGGCACAGCAGGGCCGGGCACAGCAGGGCCGGGCACAGCAGCCCCGCGGGCCAGCGGCTGGCGCGGGAGGGCACGCTCGCCGTGGCCTCCTCCTGCCTTAAGGTAGCGGTTGTGCTTGGAGGCATCTTGGGGTAGTTTGTTGGCATTCCGCTGGTGATGCTTAAAGTCATGGGGGTGGTGGAGGATCCCGTGGCGGGGGCCAGGCTGGCGTTGCCCTCGGCGGGGCCCTGCACCAGCACAGTGCGGGTGGCCGCGGCCTCCTGGGGGCCAGCAGGGGAGGGCGGCGAGGGCCAGCGAGTGCCAGGGGACAGGGCTGGGTGGCTTCGGGTGCCCAAGGGAGGGACTTCCTTGGCTTTGAACTGTTTGTGGGTTTTGGTCACTTTGGTGGGCTCCGGTGCTGCAGCAGAGGCCTCCCTGTCGGCTGCCTTGGTGCCTTTGATCATGGCGCTGGAGTCCAGGCCCGTGGGCTGGGCCGAGGCTGGCACGGTGCTGGCCCAGGGCCAGGGCTGGTCAGCGCAGGGAGCCCCCAGAACACGGGCACCTGTGCCCTGCACCCAGTGCAGCACGTAGGGGATGATTTGGTTATCACCACAGGACCAGGGGTTGTTGTACAGAGTTATCACCTGCAGCTGGGACAGCTGGTCAAAAGCTTTGTCAGGAATGTATGAGAACTTGTTGTTGTGCAGGTAGAGGCTTGTGAGGTGTTGCAGTCTCACCAGTGTTCCTGGGAGTATCTGGGACAAGAAGTTATTGGATAGATCCACTGTCTCTATGTTGTAGGGCATATTGGTTGGAACTGTCCAAAGTTTGTTGCTGCTGAGATTGAGAAACTTGAGACTGCTCAGTGTGTTGTTGATCAGGACAGCTCTTTCCACCATATTCCTGGAAACATCCAGCACTCTAAGATTCCACTGGTAAGCTGTATCAAGTTTCTGAAGAACTTTAATGTTGTTGTTCGTGGCATATAATTCCCATAAGGACTTGGGCAGATGAGCAGGAACATTCTTGAGCCAATTATTTGAAATATCAAGGGTCCTCAGATTGGTGAACCTCGTTAGCTGATGATCGAGATCTACAAACTGGTTAAAGGACAGATTTAAATATGTAAGGTTGTCTTGAAGTCCCTGGGGCAGTACAGTTAAGTTTCTGCCTGAACAGTCCACATTCCTGTCGTTTCCTGAGCACTTACAGCTAGAAGGACAGATACCCAAACCAGTGGGTATGAAAACCAGAAGGACCAGCAGACAGGTAGATGTATTCAATATCTGGTATTCCATTGTTGCCTGGAAATAAATATACCAAAATGACACCCTTTAAATCCATGTAATACATTTTATCTCTGTTATAAGGGTTGTCTTGGCAATGGCCACTTGCAGGAGAAATTAAGTAAAAATATCAATAACCCCCTTTGTGGCACGGTCCTTTTTAGAATTGTTCAAGAGAGACTTCACAAAGCATCCCTTCAGCCTGTCATGTTGTCTGGCAGAATGAGACTTGTTTTTTTCATCTCCCTTTCCCCCTCCAGCTCAAATGAGGGCTTTCTTCCGAAAACGCAAGTCTCTTCCAAACGTTATACAATGTCTGCTTCTTGTTTTTAGTGATTTCAAGCCTATATTATGTTTGGAATAATGTGTTCATTTATAGAGGATGAAAAAATGGCTGTCAACTGGATCTTCACAAATCTCTGCAGTAATGTAGCAGTCCCCCCCATCCAGGCATGCTGTTTGCTTAAGTAAATCGGTTAAAATACATCGTAGGAATTTAGCTGAAACCCGAATTCCAGTGTTCGTGCTAACATGCACTGTAGCATTTTTCCCTCCTTACAGTGTATTAACAATCCCAAAGCTGCAAACACATGTTTAGAACGCGAGTTACCGTTAGTAAGAAATCTCTGACACTGCAGCAAATTCCTGGTGCAAGCATCTGTCATCAGCTCCTAATTCCATTCCCGTTTCCATCTCCGATTTGGTAGTAGGATTTTGTGAGTAAAATCAAAAAGCACAAACTTACCGTGGTGTCCTGCAGTATCAGCACATCGTTTCTGTGATGGATTGGAGCTTAGAGGTCGCCTTGTTCTGGAGAGCAGCTCCAGAGGCTGCCGGGGGCTGTGCTTGTCTCAGCTGCATCGCCCGGCTCCGCAACCACCTGATCCTCCGGGCACTGCAGAGCCGGCGCCGAGCCCTGCCAGGACCTGGGCTGGAGCAGGGAGTGCCTGCCCCACAGCCTGAGTGTGCCCTGCCCCACAGCCTGAGTGTGCCCTGTCCCTGCCCCACAGCCTGAGTGTGCCCTGTCCCTGCCCCACAGCCTGAGTGTGCCCTGTCCCTGCCCCACAGCCTGAGTGTGCCCTGCCCCTGCCCTACACCCAGAGTGTGCCCTGTCCCTGCCCCACACCCCGAGTGTGCCCTGTCCCTGCCCCACAGCCTGAGTGTGCCCTGCTCCTCCTGCCCCACAGCCAGAGTGTGCCCTGCTCCTCCTGCCCCACAGCCTGAGTGTGCCATGCTCCTCCTGCCCCACAGCCAGAGTGTGCCCTGCCCCACAGCCTGAGTGTGCCCTGTCCCTGCCCCACAGCCTGAGTGTGCCCTGCCCCACAGCCTGAGTGTGCCCTGTCCCTGCCCCACAGCCTGAGTGTGCCCTGCCCCACAGCCTGAGTGTGCCCTGTCCCTGCCCCACAGCCTGAGTGTGTCCTGCTCCTCCTGCCCCACAGCCTGAGTGTGCCCTGTCCCTGCCCCACAGCCTGAGTGTGCCCTGCCCCACAGCCTGAGTGTGCCCTGCCCCACAGCCTGAGTGTGCCCTGTCCCTGCCCCACAGCCTGAGTGTGCCCTGTCCCTGCCCCACAGCCTGAGTGTGCCCTGCCCCACAGCCTGAGTGTGCCCTGCCCCACAGCCAGAGTGTGCCCTGCCCCTGCCCCACACCCAGAGTGTGCCCTGCCCCTGCCCCACACCCAGAGTGTTCCCTGTCCCTGCCCCACAGCCTGAGTGTGCCCTGCCCCTGCCCCACACCCAGAGTGTTCCCTGTCCCTGCCCCACAGCCTGAGTGTGCTCCTGCCCCTGCCCTGCACCCTGAGTGTGCTGCCCCTGTTCCTATTCCTGCCCCTGTTCCTGCCCCTGCCCCTGTTCCCATTCCCAGCTCCTGCTCTCCCAGCTCCCCTGCACACCCGCAGGCTCTGGGCTGCCACTCCACTTCATGTTTCTATTTGAAAGTCAGGTTAGCCTGGGCTCTTTTTGCCTTCTGTTAACCTCTCCTTCTGTAACACAGGTTAATGTGAATTTAGGCTTTCTAGCTTAGGCTTTTTTAAACTACATTGCCAGAATATATTTTCATAATTTTAAAATACTCTGTTTTCTGCTCCTTGGATCAGGTTATCATGGTGTTGTCAGGTGTAATACAGCTCGGCTTGTAGGATTGTACAGATTTCTACAGGAAATCTCAATCTGATTCTCTTAAAGCAGTATGAGAGTGTTCATAATGTTTCATTTATAGTGCTGTTAATTTTAACAGGGTGTCATGCAAACAAGCCTTACAAAAATCTTTGTATAATTGTAATGCAATTCTCTAGGCTTACCCAATCATACAGCTTATATAAACAGTAAAGAAAACTGAAAATATATTTTCCTATGGCCATTATATGCACAGCAGCCTGGAATTGCATTTGGATAACATACTACTCTTTATTAGTGATAGTTTGAAAATTCTGAAGTTTATTGTGTGCAAATCTTTGTTCTGTGCTCCATCCACAAATTTATTCTCTCCTGAAGCAAACTGCAAATTGCTGTTTTGCAGAGCTCTCATGGAATGCTAGCTTCAGCATCTGGCAGCTTCTTTCTATAAATATAAACATTCAATACTGGTAAAAAAAATTAAAATATATATATATATATATTTTACTTCTGATACCAGCCTGCTACTGCTCAGCCGAGGCTGGTGTGGGGGAGATGAGCTGTGCTGGTACTGAGGGCCCAGAGAGGAGCTTGTAAAGCACTTGGCCACTGGGAGCTCAAAGGAATCCAGCATCCATGAGCCATTACATGAGTTTGGATTAGAACTGAGAGCATTCTGTATCTAAGCAAATATTCAGGTGGGCTTTAAGTGACCAAAACATCTTTGACTTAGAAAGCTTTAATAAAGTGTCCTGGCATTGATTGCATTGACTTGCACAGCCCAGAGGAGCCAACCCCAGTGCAGAGCTGGGCTGTGACATCTCCACATGAGTTACCTGTGGCTGTGCTGGCACACACAGCTCTGTGTGTGTGTGTTCTGCCTTCTGCAGTCTCCAGTTACACGTGATGACTGGGCACAGTCAGAAATTTGCTTCAGGCAGAGGCAGGTTGTTCTCTCTTGTGAAAGCTGAATTGGGAAACACCAGGGAAATGTCCAGGAAATGCTGGGACTTCGCTGTTCCTGCCTGTGTCAACTTCTCCTTGTTTCACTTTTTTGAAAATTACTTGATTTAAGAAAAATGTGGAGTATTCTGAAAATTGATTTGGCAGTCTACAGAGGGTGTTCTGGCTGGGGCAGTGTTCCGTGGATGTCCTGGATCAGTGGCTCAGGTGCTGGGGGCAGTGGTTCCTCTGTTTGCAGGTGAAGTGCTGAGTGCTCACTGGGATCTGAGCTGGGCTGCTCAGGGGGCTCCCTGAGCCACTCCGGGGGTGGTGGCAGGTCACAGCACTCGGGTGCAGTGTCTGGGGCAGGACAGGAGTCAGCTGCAGAGCTGGCTGGGGCTGGGGCTGGGGCTGGGGCTGGGGCAGGAACTGGGGCAGGATTTGGGGCTGGGGCAGGAACTGGGGCAGGATTTGGGGCTGGGGCTGGGGCAGGATTTGGGGCTGGGGCTGGGGAGCAGCCCAGGGCTGGCTGCCCGTTCTCAGTGCTCGTAGTGTGGGGTGGGTTCTCGGAGACTCTCAGCTCCTCCTGCAGGGTTGTGCCTTGTTTCAGTCTCCAGGGCAGCATAAATAAGACTGAGGAGCGCTTGGTGCCCTGCTCAGAGTCCATCAGGAGATCTGGGGTGTCCCCGTCCACGAAGGGGGAGCGGCCTGCCCAGTGGGACTCGGCCAGAGTAGGTCTCATGCAGCTTTTCCACAGCAGAATAATGAGCATTGCCAGGGTCATCCCAATCAAAATGCTGCCAAGTAGCACTGCTGCTACCCAGCTGCCATCTCCAGCTTCCTCCTCCTCTGGGAAGTCCTGGGGCTCTGTAACAGCCAGGGGTGACTGGTCAGACTGGTATGAACTGGGCCCAGTTGCTTGCAGTTGGTAGAGAAGGGCTTTGTGTGCTCCTGGGCTCGTGGCAGTGTGAGGAGCTGCGGCACAGAGGGAGCTCCAGATTTCCCCACACAGCAGCAGCAGCAGCAGCAGCATGACCTGGTTGCTGGCCATTTCCCTCCAGCCCCTTCACAAGGGTCCTCTCCTGTTGCAGGGAAGAAGTAGGACATGGTAACTTAGAAACTGTATTTCTGCACTTCACTGCCACCAGACATTTCTGTGTTAATACCATCATAGCAAAACAACACTCTCCCCAATATTCCACATTTCAAACCTGTTCCCATCTGCATGATCAGCAGGTTTGGCACTGACTTTACAAATAACAGCAAATTTCCACATTATCGATCATATTAATAAAGTGGCTCGTTTGAAGGTAATGGCTTATTATCATATTTTTTCACCTCATCACAAAAAGGCACTGGCAGAGCATTTGCAAAATAGCATTTATCAATCCTGTAACTGGTTATGGACCTGGAAAAACCTCTCCAGCATTGACAGACAGGGCTGTTGGAAGTGAAGAAATGGCTTGTTGTGATATGAGCCGAGTCAGAAGTAAAAGTTTCTTGACGATTCTCTTAAACTTTTATTTCCTGTTCTCATATTTGTTCAGCATAGCAAAATACTTAAAAGTTTTCCACGTACTTAGCTATAATGGCACAGCATTCTAATGGTAAAGTGTTTTATAAATAAATTCCTGCATGCAGATTGTGCAAATGTTGAGTTCTTGGCATGAAACAGACTTTTCTTTTCTTATACTGGTCAGAGTTCAGCTCTCTAAATGTCTCCATATGAAATAAGTTGTATAAAATTCATCCCCTACACAGCTCTTTTCCTTCTGAAGAGACTTTCAAGCAATTTGTGCTAATTCATTACTTACTGTAGTGCTAGTCCTGTGAAGCTATTTCTGGGAAATTAATATGCATGAGTCTTTATGGGTTTACAAATACACAAAATTAAATTTTAAATGCAGCAGTGTAAACACACACGAGCAGTAAGTTCCATGACTCGAGAACATCGTGATCTCAACTCTGTCACGTTTGTAACGGCTTAAAATGATTTAATTCAGTTTTTATCCTCCTCCCCTCTTATCAAAATCGACTCAATACTTGAAGGTGATGCTTACCTGTGCATTTATCTTCTCTGAAGCGAGCAGTGTCCGGTGCTGTTGGCTGGGGCTCGGGAGGGCTGTGTGTGCTCAGTCTCAGACAGTGGAAAATGGCTCTTAGCAGGCAGGAGTTTGTGCAGGGGGGAGGAAGTTGCCAACACAGGCAGGAAGCGGCAGCTCTCGGCTCTTATCTCCGAGATCGTGACTTCTACGGGCAAACGCTGCTCTGCCCGTGCTGGTCTGAATGTCTCTGTGGCCTTTGCCACACCAGCACCTCGGTGTGCTTATCTGCAAATTCTCAAATTCTCTTTGCCTGAACTTGTAGAAAATAGTTACAGTCTCTCTGTGGGGAGCAGAAACTGGAAGTTGGGGCTGGATTTGAGTTGCAGATGTGATTCAGTGGTGGGTTTGCTGTGCTCTCAGGGTCATTAGTGGGAGGCCAGCCCTGGGTTTTTGGTGAGTCATGGAAAGCTGTGTGATCATGGGATGCTGGCTGCTTACACATCCTGTGCTGGGGAGCTGCATCGAGAGGCAGAGGGCAAGATCTGATTGCACCCCCGGCCTGTCCCTGCTCTGCTGGCTGTTTTCTGTGTGGACAGTGTTGGGACACTGTCAGCTGCCATCACTGCTGGAGGGCTGTGCTCTGAGCAGCTGCTCTGCCCTGTTCAGACCATGGAGTGAACCTCAAGCTGCTCTCTCTGGTCTCTGCGAGCATTTTTGTCTGGAAGAGCTGCCTGGCGGAAAGAAGCCCACACCAGATATGTCCTCATGGCATTTTGCAATTGTTTTCTGCCAGCAGCTGCTGACAGATTCCTCTGCAGCCCTTCCTGTGGTGCCTCTGCCTGCTCTGCTTGCTCCTGCAGCAAACACACATCCTGATCCCATACTCACACTAACTCCGTGTTTCTTGTCTGATTTCTTTGTCTCCTCCCCATTCTCTTCAACCCCCGTGGTTGATTCCCAGTTCTAGGCTAAGCATGCAAACTCCTTCCAACTTTATTTTCCTCCTTACACAACCCACCTTTGAGCCTGGCAGTTGCATTTTTGGAGCTCTGTCTCTCTCCTGGCTGCCATGGTGCCGTGGTCCTGCCTCTGCTGCTGCTCTCTCTGCCCTGCCAGCCAAGGTAATGAGTGATCCGATGGAACTGGGCTGGGGGCTTCAGTCATCCTGGTCCTCTCTAACTTGTGCAACCATCTTGTGTGTCACAGCTGTTGGTCACAGCTGCACAGGATGTTTGGAGCTTTGGCACTGTGCAGTCTCAGCACTTGTAACCACAGTGCAACAAGAGCTGCTTCAGCCCCAGGAGCAGCCTGTGGAAAGCTGCTCACGTTTCCTTAAAAGAGCAAAGCTCTGCTGCAGAGACAGCAGCCACAGGCACCTCCCTGGAATTATGGGAAGGTCAGATCTCTGAGAATAAAGAAACTAAAAGTTGTTGTGGTTTGAAGGAATTGCTGGCATGCTCTATTATTCGTGTCAGGAGAAAGTGGAGTGTGCATGATGAAGGAAATCACAGTGAGTCATCAGGGACCTTTACTGAGCTCAGCCAATGTTACAGGAATAAAACATTCCAAAATGCCTGGTCATATTTTTTTCTAACATTTTGACCTAGAGAAATAGTCACATAAGTCATTTAAAAACTGATATTGCAAGTTTATTGAAATTAACAAACTGAACAAGTTCTCATATTCTAGCAAATACTACAAACTTCATCTATTCATAGACAATGTCGAAACACAATAAATATGGTTCAAATCAGTCTGTTCCGAAAGTAATTAAGCTGTTTTTAGAAGTTCCTGATGGAAAATCCAAAAGGGCATTTTGAGAGAGACTAGATCCTGGATTAGTGGTTGAATCAGAGTTGTGACTAATGTATGGTTTTCTTCAAAAAGCAACTTGGTTATGCCTGTGCAGCATCTTACTGTTCAGAGTGTTGATCAGACTGACAGTCTGTTCCTTGTTCCCCTCTGTGGTCTTTGAGCATGGGCAGATTCTGTCTTTTTGGTTTATCCTGTCTGTCACCCTGATTTCTGGTGAAAGGAGTAAAACCAGTCTTGACACTACTTACAGAAAGTTACTTAACACAGGCTTACTTCTGCATCCACACGTGGCTGCAGCATTCCCACCGGCATAAATGGGAAGCCTAAAATCTGGATTTAGCTTTCCTGGCGAGAAATTCTTGTTGTTACTTGAAATCCAACTTTTTGCCTTACATTCGTGGTCTAACAAAGGCAAAAGATGATTTTTTACCTGAGTGTGAATTAAATCTCAACTACAAAATTGGTTAAAATGGGTTTGTGAGGCTGGGATGGTTCTTTGCTCTCTTGTTCATTATCTGCTGCTTTGGTGAGCTTCTCAGTAGTTTCATCTTCGGTTTTCCTTTGGTTCACAGCATCCCTCCCTGACATCAGCTCCTGCATTATCAGCTCAGTCCCACTTGTCTCCTTGGGCATCCTCTGCCACGTCCCTGCTGCTGTGGGCCATAAGCTGCTGGTGGCCAGGAGGTCACCATTGCTCCTGGGCCTGCGTTTGCCCTGCTGGGCTCTTTTCAGATACGAGATTTTGTTGGCTGCTATGACTGTGGACAGGAACAGGGAGATGCAGATGAGCACAAGAACTGCAATGATAATGAAGCAAATCAGTACGAGAGACTTATTGTCTTCACAGGTTTCTTTCGTCATTGGGCTCTTGGGTTTGCTGCTTTCCCCCAATCCTCCCATGGTGGAAACTGCCCTTGGGGCAGGGGAAGTTGAATTTTGAGTCATTGTGGGGAAGGATGGCAGAGTACTTCCTGTTTTGGCAGGGGAAGATGTTGAATTTTGGGCCGTTGTGGAGGAGGATGGCAGGGTACTTTGCATTTCAGAAGTGGTCATTTGGCTGCTGAAATGGAGGTTCAGAGGAGAGTCTGTGCTTTCTTCTGTCCTGCTCTGGCTCGCACTGAGGTTTTGGCTGATGGGACTCCAGGTTCCTTCTCTGAGGTGGGGGTAACCTGTGTGGTTTGCACTCGTTTGCAGGCACAGGGAGAAGATGACCATGGCAGGGAAGGCCAGGTGTGGGTTACTGCATCTCTTTGCCTTCATCTTCCTGTTGAGTCCCCTGCAAAAATACAGATGATGGTGCTACTTTAGCAGGTGCTGGTTCCTAGAGGTTTGGATTGGACTTGAGGGAATAGCAGGCTTCTTGAAAAATACATGGCCTCACTTTGGGGGCATGTAGGAGGACGAGTTCAAGTGCCCAGATTATGAAAGAATAGATTGTCTCAAACTTCTGACAGTTGGAGGTTTATAGAAAACATACAAAGATCAAACAAGAGCATGGAGCAAAGAGAAAAAGAAAAGTGTTTCCTTCTGAGGGCTTGGTGATCTCAGAGCAGACTCTGGGAGTTCCTTTTCTCTGAGCTGCCCACCCACAAAGACCTGTGGAGGTTACAGATCTCTGGCTGCTTCTCACCTCCCTGAAATCCCCTGGGGCAGGCAGGGGAACTCTGCAGGGAACAGATGGGCAAGGCGAGAACCGGAACCCAAAACGTTCCTGTAAGTGACAGCAATAACTCAACGTGAATTGTGAGTAGTTCCTGGAGTACTTTAAAAGGCCCAGGAAAATATTTCTCTTGTTTTTCTACTTTTTTGTACAAAAAGCTCTTTATGATAAATGTACTTCTTGTATTTTTCTCCCAAACATTCTGCAGATTGTGACATTTTCTTTAAAACACCACCAACAATTATGCAAATGAGAGTAACCATTCATATGTTCTGTTCCACATTTGTGTGGCATTCCAATCTGAACCTGTTGAATTTTTCTGGAGAGTAGGAATGTGAGAGTGGGGTTGGTCTGATAGGGAGATAATAACCACAAATTAACAGTGACTAATCAGCCAAGCAGTGACCCAGGCTGTGTCCCACCAGTGTCTGTCTCTGCTAACTGGTGAAAGTGTTTCCTGTGAGTGTTACACACTCTGCTTGGTGCAAATTGAAATGCTACACAGAGTGACCAAAAGTAACACTGTTAATTTGATGTTTGTTCTTAAACAAATGTGTTTGTTGCCTGTAAAGTTAACAAAGTGTGTTTGTGTGTGTAAATAGGAAAAATGAGAGAAGGGATGTTGTGTGATCAGGTGAAGGGAAGGCAGGGATACACCTGGTGTGTGAGGGGATCTCTCCTTCCACAACAAGGAAGCAACAAAAGATCTGTGCCTTTAATTTTGCAGTTCACCCATAATATAAAATTATTCTTCATCCTGAGCTTAATCCTGTTTGTTCAGTTTGAACTAGAAACCATCTTAGTCATGAGCTACAGCTCAGGTAGGATTTTTGTTTGTGGGAGTCACCTGGATGATTCCTTGTTGCATACCTGGAAAAGAAAAGCAAGCCCAGCAAAGCTTGGGGTTTTTTAACATTTCAGCAATTTTGAGCAGAACAGGCAGAGCCAGCAGAGCTACACTGCAGCACTCCTGTCCCTGCCCAGGTCCCAGCTCTGCCCCAGCCACACTGAGCCCAGGCTTCACTGTGCCCTTCCACACCAGA
This sequence comes from Acridotheres tristis, assembly GCA_037013685.1. NCBI lineage: Eukaryota > Metazoa > Chordata > Aves > Passeriformes > Sturnidae > Acridotheres > Acridotheres tristis. The sequence continues at coordinate 10,289,439 of CM072906.1, read as the reverse complement.
TGTGATTTTCTTAAAAATCAGCAGGCTCGTGGTGAGAAGGGCTGCTCTTGAAACCACGAGGGCAAAGGAACTCTTTAAAGAGCTGGTTTTCTTTTTAGTTCAACCCTTTGTGTCTGGTATTGATAGGGTCTCAGTACTCAGCAAGATCTGCAGTGCAGGGACAGCAGAGCCAAGTAGTGACTGTCACTGTTAATTCCACGGAGTCTGACTGTGAATATCCTTTAACATAATGAAAAATATGCTTTATCAGCTTCCCCGATTCAGTTTGTTACTATTTTTTAATTACTCAAACTTCTGTAAAGATACTTTTGTATATAATTTTCTACAAACTGTAAGAAACTTTGAAGTACAACTTCAAATAGAAGAAGGAAAATGTGTACTTACCTTGCCAGGATGTGGTCAACAGAGCATGGATGTTTCAGATCTTTAGTCCTTTGACATTAAGATTTCTTTGTGCATATATTTGCTCCTAGGATGCAAACAACCATCAGTGCCCAGCAGGGAGATTTGGGCAGTGCTGGTGATTTTTAGGCAAACCTGTGAGTGCAGTGACATGTGGCTCTAAGGGGGGAACTAAAACCACAGTGATGACACACTTCCTTTGGGTAACAGCTACACCATGACACACTGGGGGAAAAACACCAACTTGCCCAACTGAGCTCTCAGAACCACAGGAGGAAATGGGGAAAAAATCTTTTGTGCAGATGAATGTTGTGTGTTCTGTCCCCTGCTGTGCTGCACTCAGGTGCTGTGGAGAGAAGTGTCCCAGAACCCTCAGAGCTACACCCGTGCTTAGGGCACTCATTTATCAGCTCTTCTGTAGCCTGTTGTTTGCCTTGGAAGAGTTGAGTTAATGACAGCTCAGAGCAGTGACAGGTATTTAAAAATGCCTGAAATTTTCACAGGCTGCTGATGAATTTATTTTTAATTAATTCTTCCTACTAGAATTCAGTCTGCTGTGTGAACCCTGGAGATGTGGTTTAGGCAAATGCATTGCCCAGTCTCAAAATTCAGAGGATCTTTAAGTGAGAAAAAATATTCTCAATTATGTGAAAGGTTTTGAAAAGAGCTATTTTTGTAGCCAAATCCTCTGTGCTCCTCAGAGGACTGACCATTCTTAGAAACACCCCCAGGCATTGGAGTGCTGCAGGATGGAGCAATTGCAGTGGCTCTGGACCCTCTGAAAAAGTTGGGGTGTGGATGTTTGATTATTCTTCAGACTCCTGAGATAAATATATTTTTCCACATACAAATATAGATAAAATTTGAATCTCTAAGGCTGTTACAAAGTCAGAGGCACTCCAGGATGAAGCTGAGTTAAATCCCAGCTCCCTCATGCTGGGCACTAAGCGTGGCTGGAGGCTGGGGCAGTGCTGAGCCCACTGTGGTGTCCTGGTGTCCCTGCTGTGGCCCAGGGGTCACAGGACAGTGCCAGGGTCAGTCTGGCTCATGGACAGGACTGGGATGCTCTTGGTGTTCTGGGCACCAAGGGCTTTGTGCTGTGGGCCTCAAACGTGACCCAGCTGTGCCTGTCCTGTCTTACAGGTTCAAGACTGGTCAGATCAACGGGGATTTGCTGATCTACCACGTGCTGCTGACCCTGAAGCCATACTATGCAAAGCCATATGAAATCGTGGTGGACCTCACACACGCTGGCCCCAGTAATCGCTTTAAAACAGACTTTCTTTCTAAATGGTTTGTAGTTTTTCCAGGCTTTGCTTATGAAAATGTCGCAGCAGTTTTTATTTATAACTGTAACTCTTGGGTCAGAGAATACACCAAATACCATGAAAGGCTCTTGACAGGTTTGAAAGGGAGCAAAAGGCTTGTTTTCATAGACTCTCCAGGGAAGCTGGCAGAGCACATCGAACACGACCAGCAGAAACTCCCAGCAGCTACCTTGGCTTTGGAGGAGGACTTGAAAGTGTTTCACAATGCTCTCAAACTGGCTCATAAAGACACCAAAGTTTCTATTAAAGTAAGTGCTTTTAATGCAGTTCCTAGTGATCTGTTATGTTTGTGTAAGGATTGGAATATGATTTCACCATCTCTTAATTCTCCTCCCTCGTCTAGAGGAGAAATCACAACTGTCTGGTATGCCCCATTAGGAAGTACAGAATTTCATACAGTTACCTTTCCTGGAAGTAGACGTGTGAGCTTTCCTGTCCTGCTGTGATGACCAGAGTTTTCTGTGTCCCCAAGGTCGGCTCCACGGCGGTGCAGGTGACGTCGGCAGAGCGCACGCGGGTGCTGGGCCAGACCGTGTTCCTCAACGACATCTACTACGCCTCTGAGATCGAGGAGATCTGCCTGGTGGACGAGAACCAGTTCACCCTGACCATTGCCAACCAGGGCACCCCTCTCACCTTCATGCACCAGGAGTGTGAGGCCATTGTCAGGTCCATCATCCACATCCGCACGCGCTGGGAGCTGTCCCAGCCCGACTCCATCCCCCAGCACACCAAGATCCGGCCCAAGGACGTGCCTGGGACCCTGCTCAACATCGCCCTGCTCAACCTGGGCAGCTCAGACCCCAGCCTCAGGTACAGACACTGCCACTGCTGCTGCTCTGCTCACTGCCAGGGGGGCTTCCAGGGCTGCTCCACTGCTAGAAATCCTCTCCTGGGAAAAGCAGCTTTTCTTCCACCACGGCTCCATAAAATGCAAATTCTGATAAATAAAGGTTGAGTTTCTATGAGTGAAGAAGGGCACACACTGTCAGAGGAAGTGAAGGCATGAAGGCAGTTTAATTTCTCTTTATAAGGAGAAGTAGTTCTGCTTTGCACTCTGTGGTTGTTGGGTACATATGATTTCCATGATGTTGAGCTTCTTGTTTAAGAACATGGGAGCTGTACCCTTAGAGCAGCCTGTGATTTGTGTCAGGACAGGCTCACCCAGGCTGTGTGCTGACCAGGGGCATTCTGGACTCTGGGCAGGCTCTCTCCCAGCAGCTCAGGTATACCTGGAGGGATTTAGAATTTCCTGGAACTCCAGGCTATTCTGAGAAGTCCAGTACAAAGCCCTTCCAACACACTCTGTAACCTTCTCAGAAATTGTTCAGAGCAAGTGGAGGAATAATTTCTTCTTTTTCTCCAAGGAAATTTTTTTCTCCGAATTGTAACCAGTCCAAGGAAAAAGTTTGGGATTTAGATGTAATTTATACTACAGCAGCATTGAATTGATTTTTGGAATGTCAGTACTGTGGTGTATAACACGTATATGTTCAAAAGCACAAGAAAGCTCTTACAAATCACATTGTTTGCTTTGTTACAGGTCTGCTGCCTATAATCTCCTATGTGCCTTAACCTGTACCTTTAATTTAAAGATTGAGGGCCAGTTACTGGAGACTTCAGGCCTGTGTATTCCTGCCAACAACACACTATTTATTGTATCTATCAGTAAGACTCTTGCAGCAAATGAGCCCCACCTCACCTTGGAGTTCTTGGAGGAGTGTATTTCAGGATTTAGCAAATCTAGTAAGTAACTCCAGTGCTTGTTGAGAATTAATTTGAAAATATTTTAATCTCTAAAAAGATTTTAGATCTAGCTTAGTCCACTGAGCTTCCTCATTGGCTCTGTTGCTCTCTCCTTTTGCTTTGCCTTTCTGAAGCTTCTCTGTTTGCCCAGCGTTCTTTGCTCAACTCGGACAGGAATTATTTTAGGCACTAAAACTGAAAGGGCTGAGGAGGAGTTCTTTCTGAGGAGAGGCCAGTGCTGGCTGTGTGTGACAAATGGGTTTTGTTGCAGGCATTGAGCTGAAGCACCTGTGCCTGGAGTACATGACCCCCTGGCTGTCCAACCTGGTGCGTTTCTGCAAACACAACGACGACGCCAAGCGCCAGCGCGTCACCGCCATCCTGGACAAGCTCATCACCATGACCATCAACGAGAAGCAGATGTACCCCTCCATCCAGGCCAAGATATGGGGCAGCTTGGGACAGGTAGGACTTCTGCATCAGCTGGAAACAGACACCCTGCTTCCTGCACTTCAAATCAGGTTTCTTCTTTTATCAAGAGTTAGACTTTCAAGTGGAAAATAAAATGAAAATGGTGCTAAATTATAGTTCCTAGTTCTGAATCGCTGGTAGTGAAACCTAATGGAATTCAGCTTTATGCTTCTAAAATTTGCATGGGCCTGTTTGCCAAAAGGGTAACGAGTCACTAAAATGGATGCTTCAGTTTGTGATAGTTGTGCATCTTCAGCTTAAGAAATGAATGATTGCTGTTTCAAGGGTGGTTCACTGTGGAAAAGTAAAGTTAATCTGACTGGTAAGAAAGGATTCTTTTTCTCTGTCAGATAACAGATCTCCTGGATGTAGTGCTGGACAGTTTCATCAAAACCAGTGCCACGGGGGGCTTGGGCTCCATCAAAGCTGAGGTGATGGCAGACACAGCTGTGGCACTGGCTTCTGGCAATGTCAAACTGGTGTCAAGCAAGGTGAGTTCCCTCCTAGCCTTCATTTCCTTTTATAGAATAATTTCAATTTATTTACTCATGTGACACTGAGATGCTTTCTGGTAACTCAGGACAGGCCACAAGGCAAAGCCCATGATAAAATAGGTTCCAAGCAGTAGAGGAATTTCAGTGTTAAGTGTTGATGGTTTTTACTGAAGTTCTGAGCTGTGCTCCCTGTTTGAATAGAACAAAATGGTTGCTCTCTTTTCAGGTGATTGGGAGGATGTGTAAAATCATTGACAAGACGTGTCTGTCCCCCACGCCCACGCTGGAGCAGCACCTGATGTGGGATGACATTGCCATCCTGGCTCGGTACATGCTCATGCTCTCCTTCAACAACTCTCTGGACGTGGCAGCTCATCTCCCCTACCTCTTCCACGTGGTGACTCTGCTGGTGGCCACGGGGCCCCTTTCCCTCAGAGCTTCCACTCACGGGCTCGTCATCAACATCATTCACTCTCTTTGCACTTGTTCACAGCTTCACTTCAGTGGTGAGCTTTTTTGGATTTTCAATGAAGCTGATTGCTTCTTAATTTGTTTAACAAATATTTGAGTTGTCTCTCTCTGCAAACTATTCTGAGAGTTTGAAAATAGTGGGTTTTGGTTCAGCATGAATACAAATCAGAATGAGGATATGATCAACAAGAAATGAGTATGGAATTAAAAAATATCTTACTTAGAGCAGGTGCATAATGTAAAGTGTTTGTATAATGGGTTTTAGAAAAGGAGAAGAAAGTACCAGTGATTTTCTGGTAAGGCAAAGGAGAAAATACATCTGTGCTAAAACTGGCTCATGTGCATCTTGTGAAGGGTTGCATAACATGGTAACAAAAATACCAATTACATAAGGGAATTGTGAAGTTACAGCGTTAAAACAGGTATTTTATTTACTGTTGTATTTTATCAGTCCTAAAATAATTGATATTAGCAATTTGGCACATCTTAGCCCAGAAGCACAGTGTAAAACCAGGCTGAATTTTGTGCAGACATAAAATTCAAAATGTATGTGGTCTTGTCTTTCTTTAAGTGTCTGAAATCTCATTTTCTGTCTGTACATATCAGCAGGGAGAGTGGGTGTGCACACACACAGAGGTGTCTGATGCACGGGGGTGCTGAGCCTCCTGCTCACACAGTGGGTTTGAAGTGCACTGAAATCGACTGAAAGGTCAGAACTGTAAAGATATTCAGTGCCAGAGCAGGGCCATCGTTTTCTTCTGCTTTAAGTGTTTTTCTTCATGTGAGTGCCAGAGCCAAAAGCAGAGTCTGCTGCAGTTTGAACTTCCAGTTCTGTCAGTATTTCAGAGCAGGAACACTCTGGGTTTCCATTTTCTGAATCACTGTGAGGAGAACACACAGAGCCACATCCTCAGACAAGTTCCTCTGCAGCATTCTCTAGAATCCATTCCCTGTGCCTGGTTTCAGCAGCTGGGGCAGGGAGCAGAGCTGCTGTGCCTCACTTGGGGCAGTGTTGGGATGGGCACAGGGACCCCGTGGCTTTGGTGTCCCTGGCGGGGCAGAACGTGCATTGGAATTTCCCTGGTGTAAATCTAATATGTGCAACTTTATTCAACAGAGGAGACCAAGCAAGTCTTAAGGCTGAGCTTGACAGAGTTCTCCCTGCCCAAGTTTTATTTGCTGTTTGGGATCAGCAAAGTGAAGTCGGCAGCAGTGATCGCGTTCCGCTCCAGCTACCGCGACCGCTCCTTCTCGCCCGGCTCGTACGAGCGCGAGACCTTCGCCCTCACCTCGCTGGAGACGGTCACTGAGGCCCTGCTGGAGATCATGGAGGTGTGTGGGGACAGGAGAGGGGCCCTGGGGACAGGAGAGGGACTCTGGGGACAGGAGAGTGACCCTGGGGACAGGAGAGTGACCCTGGAGGACAGGAAAGGGGCCCTGGGGACAGGAGAGGGACTCTGGGGACAGGAGAGGGACTCTGGGGACAGGGCAGTGACCCTGGGGGACAGGAGAGGGACTCTGGGGACAGGAGAGGGGCCCTGGGGACAGGAGAGTGACCCTGGAGGACAGGAAAGGGGCCCTGGGGACAGGAGAGGGACCCTGGGGACAGGAGAGGGGCCCTGGGGACAGGAGAGGGACCCTGGGGACAGGACAGTGACCCTGGGGGACAGGAGAGGGACTCTGGGGACAGGAGAGGGACTCTGGGGACAGGGCAGTGACCCTGAGGACAGGCAGCAGGTACAGGGTTGTGCCTCCTCCCTGCTGACAGTTACCAGCTGATTTCTGAGAGCCAAACTCTGCACATTCCCAATTGTACAAATACATTTTCTCCATGTTACATCTACTCAAACCATCTAATTCTCTTTAGGCTTGTATGAGGGACATTCCAACGTGCAAGTGGCTGGACCAGTGGACTGAACTAGCTCAAAAGTAAGTCACAGGCTTCAAACCCTGACCCCTCCCTGCCTGTGCAGTACACCCAGAGTTCTCATCTTCTTGTTATATTTATATTTTGTTGTATTTATGTTGTTTAATGCACTGTGCTCTGTTTCTTCCCAGGTTTGCATTCCAGTACAACCCCTCCCTGCAGCCAAGAGCACTGGTTGTCTTTGGCTGTATAAGTAAACGAGTGTCTCATGGACAAATAAAACAAATAATCCGAATTCTCAGCAAGGTATATGGGTCTGTCTCTTTTCCTTTGTGACTCATGAAGTAGCTATTTTTAGCTTTATCTTCTCATCGAATATAGAACTTGGCATAATTTTAGGATAAATCTTTTTTCAAGCATATTCTTGTGTGGAACTGATGAATTTAAATTGATTTGGTGGCTTCCGAATTTAAAGTGAATGAGTTCCATCCCTGCTGTGACTTCTAGAGTATCAACAGGTCTCAGTATTGAGTTTAAAACTCCTGACACAGGTGGATGCAGCAGTCAGTATTTGAATAAATGTGAAATTTTCTGTTAAGGCATTTATCAGCATGCACATGCATAGCTTCCTTTTTCTTAAAGGAAGTGAATGACCTCATGTGTTGTAAGTAAATATAGTAAAGAGCTGATTTCTATCAGAAAACTTTGAAGCAGGTGCCTGGCTTGACAATGATGTTCCATCATTGTAAATCAGATTGTGTCCCATAGCAAGGCACAACTAAAAGTGTGTCCTTTAAGCATTTCATTAGAGTTTTATAGACACAAATTTGAATTGAATAGTGTCTAAATGATGAAAGAGCTTTTCTACAGCTCTTTCAACCCCCTGCAGCCTGACTGTTAGGGTACACATTGTGCAGCCATACATTTATTTCTGCTGTCTAAATCTTCATTTGGAAAAGTTCTTGAGAGTTGGTTTAAAATGAGCTCAGGCTTTGTAAGTAATTGAGAAAAACAGTTATTGTGCAGAGCTTTGATCTTCTTTGTACAAAGCAAAATGTAATTGTGGCTGTATTTTTAATTATTCTCTTTTTTCAATAAGGGACTTGAGAGCTGTTTAAAAGGCCCTGATAATTATAATAGCCAAGTTCTAATAGAAGCCACAGTTATAGCCCTCACCAAGCTGCAGCCTCTTCTTAACAAGGTAAATCACTGGCTTTTTGAATAAAAGAGAATGTATTTTGTAAATTATTTTTATGGGTATAATCTCAGAAATGCAAGTGAAGTGTTGGGGTTTTTGAAGTTCACACTCTGTGTGACTCATGCATGGAAGGAGCACACATGGGAGGTGTGGCAGATTGTGGCACCAGTGCAAAGGCTTGAGAAATGCTGGGGCTGTTCTGTTCTGCCTCCTGGCACTCGGGCACAGGCTGTGCCCAGGCTGTGCCCGTTCCTTCCACAAGGCTCCAGTGCTGCCTTCAGCTCTGTGTGCTGGTGCCCTGCGTGCCAGGGTGGGGAACTGTGGGGTGCTGCTGGCTCAGGCAGCCAGGGGCACTGCCAGGCTCCTGTGTCAGAGCACACTGGGGCACAGCGAGAGCAAAGAGCCTCGTGCAGCTCCTGGTGCTGAATAAAACCTGTTCTGGAAAAAGCTCTGCTCAGGAGACCCAGGATGTGTTGAGTGCCAGTTCATCCTCGGTGTGGTTCTGATTTTGATGAGGAAGTGCCTGCCCAGCTCTGTGTGCAGAGCTCAGTCCCTGTTCAGATGGAGAACAACTGAGCCATTTCTGGTCAGGCTGGCACAGGGCAATGTGGGTCTGACACTGTGTGAGCAAGGAAGGGATGGAGGTGAGGAGGAATGGCTTGGGAGGTGCAAACAAGGCTTGAAATGAATTTCCTTTCTGTTGTTCACCTGTGCATTAACAGGTTCATGTGGAATGGATGTGGCTGAGGACAGAACCTCAAGGGGACAAACCCTCCCCTCACCTGCAGGAGCTGACTCTAAAGTGGCTCTTTCTGTCCCTGCAGGACTCCCCTATGCACAAGGCTCTGTTCTGGGTGGCCATGGCCGTGCTGCAGCTGGATGAGGTGAACCTGTACTCAGCAGGGACAGCCCTGCTGGAGCAGAACCTGCACACCCTGGACAGCCTGCGTGTGTTCAACGACAAGGTGAGCCCACAGCCTTCACTCGTGGCAGCAGTCAGAGCTGATAGAAAGGGGAAAGCCCCACCTTTGTCCTTGTGAACACTTGCTGAGCAACTAAACCTGGATTTGCATTAGAAATTGTTTCACTTGGATGATAGCCACAGACAAAGATGTGGAGAGAAGCTGTCATTACTTTGTTGGAAACTGCAACAGAAGTGTCCAGATGTGAGCTGTGAGAAAGTGTTGATATTTTCCTGTAGCCTCTAAAAGTGCTGTTCTATCACTTAAACAAAAAACCTAACAAACTTAAGATGTCCTGAGTAACTTCCAGTGAGGTGCTCTTGTATTTTGTTTTTGTGGGTCAGAGCCCAGAAGAAGTGTTCATGGAGATCAGGAGACCACTGGAATGGCACTGCAAGCAGATGGATCATTTTGTTGGGCTGAATTTCAACTCCAACTTCAACTTTGCACTAGTGGGACATCTCCTGAAAGGTAAGAGTGCATGCTGCTCTCTGTTTGAGATGAACAGTCTTACTTCAGGAATAAAAACAAGTCAAGGGATAAAGGGGCCACACTGGGTGGTGGATATTGAGTAACTTGGATTACAGAGTAGATACAGAATTAAACACTCTTGGATTAAAGGACTTTGCCTTTATACATCTCTTGTGAAGGTCTTTAGTGCTGCTGCTCAAAGTTCTGCACTGTCACAGGGTGCAGAGCTTCATTTGCTGCAGTCCTTTTTCCTCCAGGAATGTCTCTCCCTGTTTGCCTGTGCTCAGACTCACTGGGTTTTTTAGAAGACTGATTTGTAAGATAACAGGTATAATGTATGCACAGACATTTGAAGTGATACAGTTCTGAGGGGAGGGACAGAAAGTATTAGTCTTAAATGTGCCATTTCTGGTAGCACTGTGCTCTCTCACCCTTGAGATGGAATGTCTGAGAACGTGCTGGAAAATATTTCTAAATTCTTTCAAAATATTAGTGCTTCATAAATATGGATTCAAAAATTAAATACAGTCTTTTGCTTCTTAGGGTACAGGCATCCTTCCCCTACCACTGTAGCAAGAACAGTGAGGATTTTGCACACACTCCTTGCTCTGGTTAACAAACACAGGAACTGTGACAAGTTCGAGGTGAACACCCAGAGCGTGGCTTACCTGGCAGGTAATGAACCAAACCTCCCTCCCAGTCTGGGCTGACTGAAAAAGAGTGGATTATTGTGGAATTCCTGCAGGTTCAGGTTGTTAAAACTGTACCAGCACAAAGAAAACTTGGAACTGGTGGGCAGGGTGGGCACATGGAAAGCTTTTTGGGGACTGAGGGCTTTGCCTGCACAGCACCTGCTCTGCAGCTTTGGGACTTCTTCAGGGAGGCTGGAGGTTTCTTAGTGTAAATACTCCACTGTGTGCCTGACAGCATTCAAGTTTCCAGTGGTCTGGACATAGGAACTGTGACTATGTGAGGGCAAATTTGTAAATCTTGTCGTTGTAACTGGATGGGAAATAGAATTCTTTGTACATGACCTGCTTTTAATGTGTGCATTTCCTGAGTGTAACTGCAGCTCAGTGGTGTTGATGGATGTAAGTAAGAGGTGCAGATGGGTGGAAGGTTGTTGCTGTTGCTCACTGTGTGCTGGCCTTGCCTGTGTCTGTGCCCTGCAGCCCTGCTGACCGTGTCTGAGGAGGTGCGGAGCCGCTGCAGCCTCAAGCACAGGAAATCTCTGCTGCTGACAGACGTCTCCATGGAGAACGTTCCCATGGACACGTACCCCATCCATCACACTGACACTACCTATAGGTTGGTTCTCTCACTTTTAGAGAAGTTGCCCACATTTCAAAGCCTGTTTCCTTTAGTGAGTGAGCTCTGGTGGCTCCTGAGCAATTTGCTCCTTACACTGGGATCAGGAGTGACAGAGAAATTTGGATGTGCAATTTGTACAGATTTAATTTTCAGAGCTTAACTGCTCTGGAGGCTCTGAAACCTTTTGCTAAAACCTTTCTACAGGACCTGATTTAATCTCAGTTATATTTTAGAAGAACATTTTGTTTGTCCTTTTAAGAACTCCACAGCATGTACCTGTCTGTGCCACTGGGAAACCTTGGCACTTTGTTACAGCCTGTGTGCAGCCAGAGAGATCAGCCAGGAAATCAACTGAAGTGCCATGGAGAGCCTGTGTCCTCAACAGGGAGCACTTCACTCATGATCTCTCTTTTTAGCATTGAGATTGAAGAGGCTGATTACTAAATATATTTCATCTTGCCCCATAGGCTGATTTGCTTGTGTTCTTTTCATTGCTTTATCTTTTATCTCTTCAGCATCACATTCACATCAGATTGTTTGTTTTCACTAGCTCAGACATCTTTGCAAGCAAAGTAATTGCTATTTGTTATTATGTGTTTTGGGGAAATTACCCAGGTAGGAAAGATGGGTTTAAGAAAGGATAGTTTGGCTGCTCGAAAAAGCTCTGCCTAAATAGCACAGTTTAAAGATTTTCTTAATTGAATTTCTCTGCACTTTCAGGACACTAAAGGAACACCAGCCCTGGTCATCCCCCAAGGGGTCAGACAGACACCTGGCTGCCAGTTACCCAACAGTGGGACAGATCAGCCCTCGCACCCGGAAATCCATGAGCTTGGACATGGGGCAGCCTTCACAAGCCAACACTAAAAAGCTCCTAGGTTATTAACATAACTAATTTATTCATCTGTCTACAGAATACCCTGGGAGGCGTTACTGGAGAAAAATTGTTCTTGTATCTGGCTTTAAGGGCTTATTCCTGATTGAGAGGAATAAGTGCAGTTTCTGCAAAATGCAAATTTCAGGGCACTGGACAGTTAAAGAGGACTCAGTTCTGTTGGTCATGAAGAGGGGGAGTGAGAGTGATCCTCAAAATGTGCATGTTGAGGAAAAAAGCTATTCCAGATCCTGGAGATTCTTAGGGCCAGTTTTGTGCTCCCAGCCCTTTCCAGCAAACCCAGGAAGTGGATATTTAGCTGCTCCATGGAGTGCTGTGGTTGGGGCTGGAGGAGATGGTCCCAGAACGTGGTAGATGTGTGTAAAACAATCTGATTTGTACTCATGGCTTCTCAGGGCATCATGTTTACAAGCTGAGTTGCTTTGCAGAACTTGTGGAAGCCCTTTGGCGTTACACAGGTGGAAGAAGAGGGGCATTTCCTTCATCCCAGCCCTTTCCTGCTTCCTTTTCAGTAACCACATCCTGGCATGTGTATTCTGTGTGGGGGCCAGGAGTCCATGGCATGCCCCCCTGACTAATTGCATGCTCCCTCCTGTGCATTGTGCAGCACTCTGGAAGCTGTGATGGAGAGCGGCATGGTGTGATCGTATTTTCTGTCCCATCCCTGAGAATGGTGAAAAGGTCCCCAGATTCCTGTCAACACACGGTAGATAGGGGAGTAGCTTGGCCAGGAAAAAGTTAGAATATGGATTTAGGTTTAATGTTTTTAATTGCCTGATAAATTGTTTTTAGGTACAAGGAAAAGTTTTGACCATTTGATATCGGACACAAAGGCTCCTAAAAGGCAAGACATGGAATCTGGAATCACAACGCCTCCCAAAATGAGGAGAGTAGCCGAAAATGATTATGAAATGGGTGAGACACAGGACTAACATTTTAAGAATAATACTAATTATAAACACTTTGTATAGCTATACAAAGGACTATTTCTAAATTCAGTGTTTATTTACCAAGGTTACTCCAAGGTAAGGGAGAAGCACCTTTCTTAGCAGTGCCTTCTGCAGGGTGCAGCCTTCATATCTCTGGCAGCTGCACTGGAGCTGCTCAGTTTACAGGTGCAGAATCAGGGGCAGCTCTAAAGGACTGCATGTAGGAGTGCAATGAAATAAATAGCATTTGGCCTTCTATAAGTTAATAAGCCCCAGCTGCAAATTCCTGCAGGAGATGGAACGTGAGCTGATGCCTGGAATGCCTCTCTTCATCTTCTCCCCCATCTGCTTCCTGTGCCCCCACCCCCAATTGCAATGCAAGACCAGGGTTCTTCTCTTGTATCTGCCTGACCCTAAATTTGGTACTTACACCCCTGGGCCTGTATTTCACTGAAGAGGAAATTGGGGTTTTTGTTTGCCATCTGATAACACATCCCATGTAGTGGTGCAGTGCTGCTGCACTACAGCACAGTCGTGGCTTTGACCTTTGTGACGAGGCCGGTGAGCTCTGAGGTTTGCACACGACTGACCCTGGTGTGCAGAACCTGATTCTGTCTTGCTTTGGGTTTATTTGGCTCTGGATGAGTTGCTCTTTTTTGTCTGGCAGAAACCCAGAGAATATCACCACAGCAACACCCACACCTCCGGAAAGTTTCTGTTTCCGAGTCAAACGTCCTCCTGGATGAAGAAGTTCTGACTGACCCAAAAATTCAAGCACTGCTGCTTACAGTTCTTGTAAGCTTTCTTCTCTATGTTGTCTGCTATTTTCTGATGTCCTTCTATCTCCCAGCAAAACAAACATGTTCCTTGGAGTTTTTCCTGGCTGAGTTTATGATAAACTATTTTGTATAATAGAAGGTTATTAACACATTATAGTTTAAAAGAAATGAGCATTATTGGAATCCCAGCATAATTCAGTTTAAAAGTCATTAACTAGTAACAGAGGTGCAGTCTGCTAGCACTTTCTTCAGCTGCACCACTGCAGTTCCCACTCCAGCTACGATTCAGAGAGACTCAGTTGTGTAAAGAACTGAGGAGATACATTGATTGGCAAAATACAAGTTGTTGCTAGCTGTTCCTGTTGTTTCTAACAGAGACATAAATCAATCTTTTCTAATGCTGCTTTCTGCTAGTCAGAAATCTTAAACCCTTCAAAGCTTAAACCCTTTAAGCCAAGGCTGTCAGCCCCCAGTGCACTAATGGCTCCTTCCCTGCCAGGCCACGCTGGTGAAATACACCACGGACGAGTTTGACCAGCGCATCCTCTACGAGTACTTAGCAGAAGCCAGCGTTGTCTTCCCAAAGGTCTTTCCTGTTGTGTGAGTACCTGAAGTTCTGCTTACAATAACTCTGTACCTGCCTCTTCTTTAGAGGTCTTTGGTCCAGGACAATCATCTACAAGGCACTTGCTTGTGTGGAGGTTACAGGCTGCAGTCTGCCCGTGCTGGTTGATTTTAAGTGGTGCCCCAGGTGTTTCAAAGTTGATTTAAAGCAGGTGCTCTTTGGGGGTTTCTTTAGACACCTGCTGTAGTTTTGCTGGAGTGAATATGTGTAAAGGAAACCCAGCTGTCAGAAGTTAAGGTGAGCAGGTGTTCACAAAGTGACATCATTAGAGTCCTCATGGAACAGAATTGGGAATTGTGTTGTGAAATCACTGGAGGGGGGGGTGAAAATTCCCCCTGAACTGCTGGTTTATTTTATTTAATGACCAAGATGTAAGCCACTTCTCCTTTCTTCAGGCATAATTTATTGGATTCCAAGATCAATACCCTTTTATCGCTGTGCCAGGATCCAAACTTGTTGAATCCAATTCATGGGATTGTGCAGAGTGTTGTCTACCATGAGGAGTCTCCACCCCAATACCAAACGTCCTATCTACAGAGTAAGTATTTTTCCTTTTTTAAAAAAACCTGCTGTACTGGGAGCACTCTCTGTTGTTCTGTATCAGGTGAGAGCTGGGCTTTCATGGTGGTGTTCCATTTGTTGTTGCAGGTTTTGGATTTAATGGGCTGTGGAGGTTTGCTGGCCCCTTCTCCAAGGTAAGAGCTCTGTGGGTTCTGGGCACATTGGCCTTTCTGGGCACATTGGTGCTGCAGCAAAGATGCTCCTAAGGAGCATCATTCTCTTAGGAGTGAGCAGAGAGGTCTGGGGCACCTCCAGGGCTAAACCAGCCCTGAGCCTGCAGCAGGTGCTGTGATAGATAAGTTACCAAAGTGGGCTAAAAGCAGCAAGGTGTGTGAGTGCAGCTTTTCCTGCTCCCAGGGTCACTTCATTACATGTATCTGACAGGGTAGGGGGTTAATTTGATAAGTGATGATCCCACAAGGCTAAATTTTGTGTTGGAGCAGAGCCAGTGGAGCACTGCCTGTGTGTCCAACCAGCCCAAGGGAAGTGTGGGCTGGGGCAGGGGCTCTGCAGCCCCTTTTCCTGCCCCTGGGCTCCCACACACTGAGATCACACTGACACCTGGTCTGCAGTGTGTACATTTAGATTGGTCTGGACAAGGCCACAAATTAGTTTTTACAGATTCAT
Organism: Acridotheres tristis; assembly: GCA_037013685.1. NCBI lineage: Eukaryota > Metazoa > Chordata > Aves > Passeriformes > Sturnidae > Acridotheres > Acridotheres tristis. The sequence goes on along the minus strand of CM072906.1, from coordinate 10,274,302 downwards.
CAGACGGTCTTGAAAATTTGCAGGCAAAACAGTGGGACTTGAGAGTGAGCTCTGGAGCAAAGCTCAAACTGACAGGAAAGTACAAAGGAAAGAACAATCGTTTTTCCCCCATCTCTTACAGCAAACCCAAATTCCAGACTATGCTGAGCTCATAGTGAAGTTCCTTGATGCCTTGATTGACACATATTTGCCTGGAATTGATGAGGAAACGAGTGAAGAATCTCTCCTGACCCCCACCTCTCCATATCCTCCAGCGGTGCAGAGCCAGCTCAGCATCACTGCAAACCTCAACCTCTCCAACTCCATGACCTCACTTGCCACTTCCCAGCACTCCCCAGGTCAGTGCCTGTTCTGGTACCATCTGGCTGGGGGAAATGTGGCAGTTTCCTGGTTTAGGAGCCTCGTTGGCTCTTTGGATGTGTTTATGTGTCAAACATTGGTGCATTGTGGAGTCAAATGAATATTAGACTGTTCCTGAGCTGCTACCCTGTTGGTTCAGATCTTGAATTTTATCCAGCTCAAAAATTGCCTCCCAGGTCACTCCATGGGAAGAGAAGAGAATTAAGGGCATCAGAACAGCAGCACCTATGTGTTGAATAGCCCTGCAGGGGATCCCTGGTTCACAGGCACTGGGATGTTTTGTTCAGGGTGCAGAGGAGCAGCAGGAGTAAAGCAGGGCTGTTGGAATGATTTGGGGACAGGGGTTTCTTAGGGAACAGACCTTGCATCCAGTGTGGAAACATTCTGGGCAGCATTTCCGTTTGGAACGCAGCAGCAGCAGCTCCAGCAGTTCCTTTCCAAGGATGAGGTGATGGTGCAGGATTGGGCTCTCTGCAAGGGAAAGAAACATTTTGCTCTGTAAATGTCCTCCTTCCTTCTGCCCCACTTTCCATTCCCTCTTCCTTTACAAGCTGAGAGGAAGGAATTAATCCAGCTCATCAGACATTCCTTCCAAGTGCTGTGCAAACAGATGGCTTTTGTCAAAGGCTGGTTAAGAGTCTCCACAAACAGAGTTGGGAACTAGGGAACTCGTTCAGGTTAACAGTGAGTCTGAAACAACACACTGCTGGCACTCTGAGCACTGTTTGATTGGAAATTAAATTCAAAACATCAGTGTGAAGGCCACATGTTCAGCAGCACTCAGTTAAAAGAAACACTTTCAGCCAAGTGAGTTGTTTTATTATGGCTACAAATACTAAGTTGCAGATACATGAAAAATTCATTTCTTGCATCTGGAAACAACTAGGCAGGATCATTGTTTATAAATGTTTTGTCTGTCACCATCTCTGTTCCTTTTCCTCCCCTTCCCTGTCTCACGGACATCATTCACTTACGTTTATTTCTTTCATTCTGTGTCTGTGAAGCTTTTCTGCCTTGCTCTAAGTCTGCAGTTTTCATGCAGCTGCCTCATCCAGGTACTCTCTTCTTTCATCATATTTGCACGAAATGCTGCTTGAGCTGTGTTAGGGCCTGGCTGTGGCATGAGGAGCAGTTTCTGACACAGGAATGGCTTCAGCAAGTGCTAAGCTGGTGCATTTCTTGGGGGTGCCAATAATACTTGGTGGTACAGCAGACAAAGTCACCCACAGCCTTGAGAATAAATCTGGTAACAGACAAGTGGATGCTTAATATGGAAATCACTCTGCTGCACGTGTGAAGCTAAAATGAACTGTTTGGTATGAGCTCTTTAGATTGACCAGGACTCAGCTCTGACTGCAGGGACACACAAATATACAGTAACACTAACAGTAACAGAACTTTGTTCTAACTTTTGTATTTGCTGTCAGACATCCTAATTCTTGCTGCTGATTGTAGTTGTATCCTCTTGCATAAAACCACTGGTCCTGCTCTTCATTGCTGGTGCTGCACCTGTCCCGTGGGTGTGAGGTGCTGGTGAACACTCCCCAGACAGACAGTGTGGCAGCTACAGGAGGGGTAACTCACAGTAGTGTCAACATAACGAGCAAGAAAGGAGCTGGTCTGCACAAATCCCAGCTCTGGGCTGTTGGGTCTGCAGTGACAATGCCCAAAGCCACTGCCCAGGGCTCTAATGCCAGGCATTGGGTGGTGGTGTTGTGTCAGCCTGGGGTCTTCACTAAAGCACTTCAGCTTTGAGGTTGGTTTGATAGGAGACTTTCAGCGAAGCTTCTCAGAAGGGTCTAAATTTGTGGGCACAAACCTGTCTGGTGCCATCCTCATCCTGACCCCCACAAGCCTCTTCCTGCCCCTGGTGGGCTGAACTCAGCAGTCACACTTGTCATGAAGAGTCCTGTTTCAGTTTCTGTGTGCCCATTTCCAGTCAAGACTCTCCTTAGGAAACTGTTTCTTTACCCATTAAGAGTCAGCTTGCTGAGTTATTTTTCCTCCTTCCTTCACTTCAGCAGACTTTTGTTTTCAGCAGGACAGCCAGGTTTTCTTGGTTTTGCTTACCCTTTGCCCTCCGCCGGCCCCACAGGCTGGAGGGCAGCAGCGAGCGGCTCTGCAGCCTTTACCTGCCACAAAGGGAGTTGATTCTTTCGAACTCGGGCGGGCGGAGCTCGGCGGGGTCGGGCCTTCGGGGGCAGCGGCGCTCAGCGCTGCGCTTGTGTCTCCGCAGGGATCGACAAGGAGAATGTGGAGCTCTCGCCCACCGCCGGCCACGCCAACAGCGGGAGGATGCGCCACGGCTCCGCCAGCCAAGTGCAGAAGCAGCGAAGCGCCGGCAGCTTCAAGCGTCACAGCATCAAAAAGATCGTGTGATTGTCGCTTTTTAATTTTATTTTTTATTTTTGGACCTGACTGACACGCGCGGCCCCTCGCGAAGGGCCCCCCACCGGGTGTGATGCTGCACTTGATCTGTACAGTTCCCATCCCGACAGCCGCGTTGCCAGATGATCAACTCCTGACCCACTGCCTGAGTTAACGCCTTCATTCATTGCCCGTGCTCGGTTCCAGCCGCTGTTCAGAACCACGCGTGTGCCCCGGGGGAGGGTGGAGTTCTGTAGCGCTGCAGAGCCGCGTCTTGTTCCAATCCAAAGCCATTTCCCAGCCCCGCCGTGTCTGCTCCGGCCTCAGGCGTTTCCTAAGGGAAATGATCCTGAGCCCTCTTTGCACGCCTCAAGGTAGTAGTGGCTTCCTGAGCCAGGGAAGTTTCTCTAACCCTGGTTTTAATCCAAACCTATAAGATTTTAGCTGTGTACTTTTTTTTACCACACTGAGAAGTTCATGATAGCTGCAGTACAAGGAGCTTAACAGAAGTGGTGGATTAGGTTAAATTTCAGGTAATTAGCAATAAAGGGGGGAGGAAAAGGAGGCTGCAGGAGTCCCTCATTCCCCAGACCAAGCTTCACACACTTGGACTGTACGTGGACCAGACTGGACAAACTGGCTTTTTTTTCCAAAGCTTCTTTTTTTTTTTTTTTTTTTTTGCTGTACTTTATCTGGCCTGAGGAAGTTGTACAGGGGAAAATCCCTGGGAACTGACCCTCGGGCTGTCATTGTAGCACCTCTCTTAGTTCTGCCCTTCCCAACGATGCGCACCTTGGAGAGCTCCCGGCAGAACATCCAGTGGGGAATGGAGGGAAAATGGGATGGATTCATTCCCGGCTCTGGGGGATAGTGTGTGGCAAAGCTGCCCCTGTGCTGCCCGAGCAGGGGCAGAGAGAGCCACGTCTGCTCAAGGTACATGAATTTCACTGAACTGACACTGTGTGCAATGGCAGGGGGCGGGTCCGGGGCTCCACAAACCTGAGGCTGTCGGGGCCGGGGACGGGCACGGCTGCTGCGCTGGCAGGGAGGAGCCGGAGGCGGTGCCGGTGCCGGCCCCGCTGTGGGGGCCAGGGCCCCGCGGGCTGGGCTGGCCGGCTTGGGACGAGCTGGAGTTCAGGCAGGGGCTGTGTCCCTGGAGGCTCACACAGCTCCTGCTCAGAAACAGATCCGCTTCCCAGTTTCAGATCCCTCTGCTGTGGTAGGAATTAACAATCCTTCAGTGGCTTTAAAGGAAAAAAAAAAAGTATATCCATTAGGTAAAAGCCAGTCCTCCAGTGCAATCCTTAGTGGCTTTCAGTAAATCAAACTCCACAGCTAAATTATTAGAGAATGGTACAATTAAGGGTTCCAGTTTATTGCTATAGCACATAATTCCCATGTATCCACACAGTAACAATGTAACATTTATGTAAATAAAAATACCTTTATTGTATTGATTCATAAAATAACAATTTCTTTAATTTGTTTACAGTCCTGGAAAAACTATGAACACAAACTTCATATGCAAATAGTTTGCCAAAACAAGAGAAAAACTTAGAATTAGCAGTCATGGAATAAACAGGCTAGAAAGGTGAACTGGTGCAATTAACCAAATCCCCTCACTCGGGTGGTGCAGGCGCCAGGGCAGGAACGTGGTCACTGCTGACACAGAGCGGGGTCTAAGCAGGGCCGTGAGGATGAGCTGGGCTCAGGGACAGAGCAGGAGCTCAAGCCTTGTTTTTGGGGTCCCCAGTGTTAGAAACCATTGTCATCCCACAGCTCAGATTGTGAGGAGTCACCTCACCCCCGGTGTCACTGGGGTTTGCACTGGCTTGTGCCCAGCCGAGCTGGTTCCGGCCCTTCCCGTTTTGCTGAGGACAAGGAATTGTAGAAGCCTGAGGATTTGTATGTAGGAGAAAAACAAGAATCTCTTGTAAAGGTGGTGTGCTGTTTTCAGTTGTTTCTCGTATGAGCAGGTCTCCTGCAAACAGTGGTTCCAGAGAACTGATTTTGTTTGGGCAGAGGGCAAGCCCTTCCCTGTTGTGCATCACCCATGTCAGCAGTGTCCCTCCATCAGAACTGCTGTGCTCCCTGCAGCACAGAGATGTGGGAGCACAGGGGACAGGGATGAAAGTCACCTTCCTTGTGAGAACTACTCCAGGCTCTCAGTCCCAGCTGAAAAAAATGGTCTCTTCATAAAGTCATTGAACAAAACTGAATTTCCTCTTTCCTGGAAGGAGGGAGTCAGTTGGAGTTCTCCCTGTATGAGAGGTTCAGTGAGAGGGCCTGGACTCTGGCAGAGCAGAGGTATCAGACACCTGTGTCAGGTAATGGGTGAACTGGGCTGTAAGGACTGCTGATGGCCAAGGTTTAATTTGGGATCGTGTGTGCCCCGATAGACAGGAACATTGTCTCCTAGTACTGGTGCTTGGGAAGCTTGTGCTTGGCTCCCAGGGAACCATGGCCTTTGTGTAATGATTAAACCCCCATCAGTAATTAGTTGTTGAGTGCCTTACTGTCACTGCATCGCTCCCTCCAGCAGCTGCTGCTGGGATTTGCCTTTTTCTTTCTCACATCCTCCTTCCTTTGTTCTTGCCCTGTTTGAGCACTCTCCATCTCATTCCACCCCTCCCTGGGAGCTCTGCTCCCATCCCGGGCTGCTCCATCCTCTCTCCACCTGCTGCTCTGTTCCCTGGTGACCAGCAGGTTGTTGCTGGTGACAGTGTGGGTGTGAGCCCTGACCTGACACGTGGGAGCCCCATCCCAGGGTCCCCAGTGCCACTGCGCTCCGGGCACCCCGCGGGCCACTGGCAGTGGCTGCTCCAGGCTCTGCTGCTCCAGGCTCTGTTGCAGGGCTGGAGCTGCAGCCCCAGAGTCCCTGTGCTCTGACATGAAAACTTAAAATGCAGAGAAATCCAATTGGAACACGTGGACTATGTAAGGCCCTCCCGGGGAGCGTGCGTGACCCCCTGGCTCAGAGCCCGTTCCCTGCCCCGCACTGACCACAGCTCAGTACTGTAAAGACAATTAACATTCTGTTTGTGTTTGTATTTTCCCTGACTTAAAGATAACTCAGTAGTATTTGAGTAGTGCATAACCTACCTGTAATGATGCCGATGTTTCTGCTTTACCGTGCATGAGGTTTCCCAGGACAGGGAGCATTTCCCTGGGCCTCGTGGGCTGAGCCCCCGGCACGGCCGGGGCTGCCTCTGACCCGGGTTGTAGGTTTTAGGGCTTTTTCTGTTTCATTCTAAGGTTAATTTCTTTCCGAAGTCACAAAGCACGTCCTATTGTTATGCAACAAACCACAGACAGTCACTCAGAGTGTTGGTCCCACCTTTTTTTTTATGCAGTATATTCACCTGTAAATAGTTTTTGTGTAAAATTTGACAGAAAAGTATATTTACTACACTGTAAATACATGTGACAATATATTGTATTATTTTGCTTTTTTTGTAAAGCAGTTAGTTGCTGTATATGTATAACATACAAATTTGATTATTCTAGTGTTAGTAACTGTTAACTACTCCTCCTCCCTCCTGCTGGTGCGTTCTGTCATTTAAACCAGGAGCTGTGTCACTCACCCTGTGTATGATGTCACTGCTTCCATCCGGCCCCGGCTCCCCAGGGGTTCTGTGAGCCCAGTCCGGCCGTGCTGTCACACCCGGGCTGTGAGCCTGCAGAGCCCGCTGGTCCCAGTGCCTGGGGGAGCTGTGGGGCACAGTGGTGGAAACCTGGTTTCAGATAATTATTGTTCACCCCGTTCTCCCCTCATGTATGTACTTCCCCCTTTTTTTTGAAGTAAAATGTAAATTGAACCTGCTCCCAGTTGTTCGAAGGTCATTCCCGGGGGCTGGGGGTGAAGGTGTGGATGCTGATGTCCTCTCTCTGTTGGGACAGGTTTGGGTGGGTTCTTTGGGGCTGAACCAAGGGATCCAGCCCAGTTCCAGAGCCCAACCACCCACTTTTTCTGGGGAAAATTAAGATTCCGGTTAAAATCCAGTGTCTGGGGTTTGTCTTCCCAGACTGGTGCTGCTCTGGGTGTGGGATCCTGCACAGATCTGAGATTGCCTGTGGTGACTGAGGAAGAAGAAAGCCCATTATCATGAATTTCATGTCACTTCAATAAGATTATCATAACTGAATAATAAATCAGAATATTTCTTTTTAAAATGTAAATTTAATATTGTAATAAAACAGCTGCTTGGTCTTTAAAGAACAATTCAGTATAATTTGTCTATTTGAGCTTTTTTTGCCTAGAAGCTTGAGGTTTCAGCTGTCAGGCAACTTCTCTGACAAATGACTAATCACATCTATTTTTCTTTTAGGGGGATACATTACTTTCCCATTAAAAATGTATAAGTACTTATATTCTGGCTTTGTGAGTCGTAAAAGGATGTAAAGACACATTAAAGTGTGACTGCATTGACTTCTTCTGAGACATCTTATTGTCCCTGCATGGTGAACAAACAGGCCTGCAGACACCTGCACAGGTGATTCCTGTCCTGCTTCTGGTGCCAGCTGGGGCTGCACAAGTGGAAGAGCAGCAGTGTGTGATCTGTTAAATTTCGTTTTCTTTACTTTGGAGGAAATGTTCCTTAGTTCTGAGTTGGACCTGGAGTAGGAGCCAGCACCTGCTCAATCAGTGCTCTCAAAAACATTCCTGAAGTTCCTCTTTTGGACAGTGGAGCCTCCCTGCTACTTGAGATCACAAATACACTGTAGCCACAGGGAGGGAATGAAAGGAGAGTTTTATTTTAGTTATGTATGCAGTTGGAAAAACTGTGTTTAGAGGAAAATTGCACTGTTGGAGCAGGCAATTCTGTCTAAGGAAATAGCTTCAAAATCCCTGCCCAGCTGATGCTGCTGAAATATTTTACAAGGGAAAATAAAAAAGTGAAAATGCAGAACTTACTTGAACTTGGAGAATAAATTCTGTTCTGGAGCTAAAAGGTGCACAAGGAGGAAAAAAAAGAAAGTTGTTCATGGCTGAGCCCAGGAAGGCTCAGAGCTGTTGGTGAAAGTGGCCCAGCACAGTCCCAGGTGAGATGGCTGATACCTGTTCCCTTGGGTGCTCTCATAGGATTGGGTTCTGCTTGGTCACTTGTGCCATTACCAAATGTTTTTTTCATGTCTGTCCTCCCCTTTGGCCCCTCAAAGGACAGGGGACAGAACACCTGACCTCAGACAGCTCTAAGTGATGGATGAGCCACCTGAGCTACCTGTGTCACAGAACTAACTCTGCCAAAGCCAACCCCCTGCAGCTGTGCAGCGCTGGGTCCCTCTCAGAGCACTGAAATGCTTTTCCCACTAGCAGAGTTAGGATTTTCAGGTGTGACTCCTTTGTGCCTTGAACAGGGGCTCCATAGTTGGCTGCTCCTCTGGTTAACAAGCTCTCAAGTGAAAATCACTCCTAGGCTTGTGTGGGTGGAAAGGGTACAAAAACAACTCCCATGATGTGGCTTGTTCAAACAAGTATGGGTTTGTTCTTCAAAGGAATCATGAAAAAACCTCCGATGATGGGATCTTTTGGAATATTTAAATAGTGCTATAAATAGCCAGGAGTAACTATATGCTCAAGAAAATCCCCCCGAACTTTTTTTTTTTTTTTCTTCTCATTGCATACTGTCTCCTTCAGACAAACTGGAAATATCTGTTCTGCTGCTTCCACCTTCCAGTTAGGTACTGGGAGAGCAAGGTCTGCCCAGGAGAGCTGGCTGTGCAGCAAGACACAGCAAATGCTGAGGAGCTGCTCACCCAGCCCTCCTCCTCGGGCTGTGAGGGCACAGGGGGATGAAATGGTCAAGTCCACAAGAGGCTTCAGCAGTTCTGTCCCCATGTGTCTGACACAGGCTGTGGTTGTGACCTTGACAAATCCCTCAGTGTTTGACCACCAGGCACTGTAAACGCTGGAATTGCCCAACACTAACAGCCAAGGGTGGCTGTCGGTTGGGAATTCTTAACGGACAAACCTCGGAGATCCTCAGATTAGGGACATCAAAAGGGCAAAGTCTCAACACCAATGGATTTTTCCACTTCATGTGTGGCACAATTTCTAGATTTTAAGTGGGTATTGAATATTAATTCCCAACTGCTTTAAACAAAAAGAGGCAAATCAGGAACTTTTCACAGAAAACTACACAAAGCAGTGATTTAGGAAGGACAATTCTGCTCATGGCTGTGATTTCTCCAAGTTACTCATTTACACTCTCACGTACCAACTGCCTGCTGCAGGCACGTGTCAACAAACATCGGGCAGGTTTGACTCCAGCCAGCCTGGTCAGCACAATGAACTCCCCCTGTGCCTGCAGGTCTGTGCAGCATTACCTGGTGCAGAGCCAGGTGAGCTCTGGGAGCAGCAGAGGCTCTGCAGGATGAGCCCAGGGTACTGCAAAGGGAGGAGGCTGATTGGGGGTGACTGCCACATGAAGCTCAGGCTTTCAGGGAGGAAGGAGGTTTAAAGTGCTTTCCTGCCCTGCTGCAGCCACCACTGGATACCCCAGTATACTCTGGTTTATAACTCACTCTAGCTTGGCTGCTCCCTGTTCCTGCCCCAAAGCATGAACCACCTCTCCCTGGCCTACTGCTTCCCTCTGACGTTGCTGCTAAAGTTTCAAAAGATGAAAAAGCAGCTGAAGTTGTTCCACTGGGAAACCCTGAGCCACCCGTCCCCACAAAGACAGGTCCAGTGACAAATGGAGAGCAGACTCCTCAGCAGCCCTGAAGCAGCAGAGCATCCTGTCCCCTCTGACCTGCCTGGCTGCACGGGAGGGAGCAGCACCCACACCTGGCTCCTGCCACTCCATGTGCACACACACAACCCCGCTGGATTATTTGGAGAGGACACATCACTCCCAAACAACTCTTCCCACACCGAGACAGGGTGGATGCCAAACCCCTGCGGGTGTCACAGTAACACACAATTCCCAGTGATGGCCCACAAAGGTCAGAAGAGATCTTCACAAGCCCTGGCTGCTGCTTGGGCTGCTCCAGCCACAGCCTGGGGCCTTTCCCTCCCTCACCAGCCTCCTCTGGAAATTCCCAACTGCCTTAGAAGAGCATCGACGATTTCCCAGGCTCCTCCAAGTGCCTTGCTCAGAGCTGTCCTGGAATCAGCTGTCACACAGCCCACAGAGCGTGGACTGCCAGCACTGACCAGCCATGCTTCCCTACTGTGTATCCTCCCAAAACCTCAGAGCTTCCTTGGGACAGAGAAATCATTTACACACTGCATCTTGTGCACGGATGCCAAAAGCCCTGGGAAGAAACGTCACAAGTCTTACACAATAACATGAAAAGTCTCTATTAATTCCAACTTGGTGCTGCTGCAGCTGAGCAATAACTTTGCCTGAACACAGATTTGCATTTCTCATTCTAGTTCAGCCTTGCAGTTTCAATCCATTGCAGTAGCTTCTGGCTAATATTTGCTCACTAGTGTGTCACCACCATTCAAACGTTTGTGTAAAACCCTGTATAAAGCTCAGATTCACCTGTTTGCGTGTCTGGCTGTGTTAGCAGGCAATGCAGTGCGCCGGCTCCGGGGCCGAGCCCGACGTCCCAGCAGAACACAGAGCCGGGCAGGCGGAGGGTGCTGTTGCAACCTTGGGCAGCAGTGACAGGAGCCATGCCCAGCGATTTGTGGAGGTCCCAAGGCCCGACCAGGGCACTCGGCAGAAACCCCGGGGCCAGGGAGGGAGGGAGCGGGGCTACGGGGACCTGCAGGGCTGTGGGAAACAAACCCGCATCAGGGCAGCGGCCGAGAGAGGCCCGGGACGAGGGACACGGCGGGAGTGGGCCGGGCTGGGCCTCGGCAGCCCCTCAGGGCCTGTCTGCACCCGTCCGGCGACTACCGCGGGAAGGATCCCGGCCCGGAACCGCCTCAGGAACGCTCCCGGCCCGGCCCGGAACCGCCTCAGGAGCGCTCCCGGCCCGGCCCGGAACCGCCTCAGGAGCGCTCCCGGCCCGGCCCGGAACCGCCTCAGGAACGCTCCCGGCGCCGCCGGGGCCCGGTTCCCTCAGGGCGCGGGGCGGGGCTGCGCGCGCGCGCGGGGTCTCGCGGGACGCGGCGCTCTCGCGAGAGGGGCGGGGCGGGGCGGGGCGGGGTCGCTGCATGTCCGAGCCGGGCGGCCCGGCCGGGGCACGTGGGGCGGCACCGGCACCGCTCCGGACCGGGCCCGGCACCGCTCCGGGCTCCGCCGCCGCGCCGGAACATCCGTAAGTACCGCCCCGGGCCGCTGTCCGCACGTTGGCGGGGCCCGCGGCTGTCAGCGGCGGCGCTGCGGGGCGCGCTGAGGGTGCTGCCCCGCCGCGCTGCCGGCCGTGCCTTTCCCCGGCCCCGCGCGCGGGCCGCGGCGGGAGCGCTCCCGTACGGCCCAAGGTCAGCGCTCCGGCCCCGCCGTGACCCGGGGGCCGTGGGCCGGGGCCGGCCGTGTGTGTCGGGATGCGGGGCGGCGAGCGGCCGGTCTGGGCCCTGCGGTGCAGTCGCGGGTTCCCGCCGGGTCGGTGCGGCCGGCTCGGTTCGGCCGCTCTGAGGGGAGCCGTGGCTGCCGGGCGAGAGGGCGGGAGATGAGGGCACGGGCGGTGCTGACTCGCGGTGGAGATTAAGGCACCTTGTGCTGTCTGCTCTGTGTCTGGTCTGGCGAGCCTTGCCTGTGTTATGGTAATGAGTCGTAAAAACTGTTATTAGCAAAACTTTTAATGTGCCGTAGTGACTCCTTTTGTTTGTAAGCCAGCATGGAATACAGGCGGGAGCAAAGGAATTAAATTATATTGCTACTGAGGAAGTGATGTTGTAGCCTTGCTGTTCTGACAGAATCCTTGTTGTTTGCTCTTTTTCTTCTTCCCCGTGATTGAAGCAAGGGAGATCTAAGTTACTCCTGTTGCAGAAATGGGCAATTTGATCTGTGCCTGGCCGGGTTCTTTACTGCAGTCCTGTAATCCCATGAGGCAGTGACCACAGAATGGACAGGCATCTCGGCAAGAGCATCCTCTTTATGGATGTTATCCGTAATAGCAGGGAACGGCACCAAGAGCTGCATTTGGCTCCAGCCTATCTGTTGGGATAAGTCGGGGCTGTGGGATGGCAGAAATCGCGCCTTCCTGCGTTGCCAGGGTTGTGCTGCACCTGCCGAGCGTTATCGGGCCCTGTGGACTTTGTCTCAGGTGAGAGGAAGCGCTGGCGGCTGGGGAAGGTGCAGCACGCTGTGACTTTGCTGGGTGCCGTTGGCTCCGTGGCTGTGAATGATCTACCGGGCACAGCCCCGCGTACGAGCAGAGCAGAGCGGCCGGGCCGGAGCACGTGGAGGGTGGGAGTGCGGCACAGCTGCCCCGGACCTGATCTCTGCTCGGCAGCGCTTGGGCCAGAGCTGGCAGAGCAGCCGGACTGGGCTTGCTGCTCTGCTGGGATCACTGTGTGACCCCCTCAGGTCATTTAACCTCCTCGTTCTTTCAGGAGCTGTTCGTGTAAGGGCTGTGCAGGCACCTGCTGTACCTGTCATCTAGGGATGCCCATGAACCTGTGGTTCTGGAAAAGGGCAGCACAGCCTCATTGTGTGTGTCTCATTCTCAGTTCCCTGGTGTGCTTGCACGTGCTGCACAGTGCAAATGCACTGGAGGAAATGACAACTCTTGAGTAAGGGAGAAGCCTGCAGAGCTTGACCAGTGTTTGAAGTAGGACAGAATCCACTGGAATCTAGTCATGCATCGATCCCATCCTGGTCTTGCTCACCTGACAGTCCCTCAGCTTCTGTTTAAGTGTTTCAATGAGCTCTTGAAGGAATTTTAAAAACTCTCATAGGGTTTATGCAGGTCAGTCTCTTACTGCAATTGCAGCAGTGTTTTCTACAACAAGCTGTTTCCTCTCAGAAATGAAACTAATGATCTGTTGGGGCTGCAGGGTCTGTGTGGATGGCACTGCTGGAATTCAGTTGTTATATATGTTAGTGGCTGTCTCGTACTTGGGAGTGCTCTCCTTATTCACTGTTATTCCTTCTTAAAGAATGCTGGAGATACTTTGTATTCAGTATTACTATCTGAAAATTATGAACTTCCTAGAAAGCCTTGGCTTGAGCCTAGACACTCCACAATGCCTGAAATGAGGGACCAGGAATTCCCTTGCTGCCCAGGGTGTGAGGTGAGAGGAGCTGCAGCTCGGATCCACCATGGTTTGTCTGTTCCTGGAGGTGCAGGCTGCCTATGGAGTTAACTGTGACAGGAGTTTGCTGCAGGAGTGCAGCCAAAGCTCTCAGAGCCAGCAGCAGTTTGATTTGTGATGGCTGAGACTCTCTCTTCACTTTGAAAACATTGCAGGCTGGCTGCAGGGGGATTGGAGAGCAAGTGCACTTCTGCCAGAGCAGTTATCTGAAGAGCATAATGCTTTTAAAGCAACATAGCCCACTTATCTGTGCCTCTGATCCTTCATGTGCACTTAACTGATGTGAAAAAAATGATTTAAGGTATTTCTAGCGTCCAGGGAGCCTGTAGTAGGATTGGGGCTGGTATCCCAGTTGCCCCTAGCAACATCTAGAGCTAATAAAAAGCATTAATTGCAGCATTAATTACTTATAATTGTTTCATGTTTCAGATCTAATGATTAGCCTTTTTAAAATCCTGATTTCTAACTGCAGTGTTTCTGTGGAGCTCTTAATGCAAATGGCTGGTTAGACTTTGTGAAGTGATGATTAACTTTAGGCAGCCATGCTCAGATATTCAGGAAAAGCTATTTTATTCAGCAGGTGTTTAATATTTCTGGAAATTGAAACTGTTGCATTTGTTTCTCATGGGGATCGCTAGAAGGGGAGATATTTGCGTGTCCCAAACTGCTTTTTCAAATGTTCTGTCTTCAGCTGGTTCATTGTACATTTTTTTTATTGTCCACTATGTGAATGCTGGTCCTGCATGTTGTCAGCTGGAAGCTGACTGGATTTTTGAGTCCTTTATATTACTGCTAGCAGAGATGAATATTTCATAAAAGATCATTTAAAATCGTTCTTGGGCAAACAAATCACTGCTGCAGACCTGTCGTGGTCGGGGTTGCCTTTGACCTCTGCTGCCACCTGGCACTGAGGATGAGAAACTTGCCATGTGCTGTGGCTGGTTTTTGACTCTGGGTATAAATAGCAGCAGTTCCTGGCAAAAGTTCATGATTTTCTTGTGCCTCTGGTATCAGAGGCCTTGGCTTTGCTTGGGGATGAACTTGGGAATAGGGAACTTTGGGACTAGGATTGCAATGTACATCCCCATAAATCTCAGGGCTCTGGCCCTGTGCTTTCCTGTTCCTTAAAGAGGAGCCTGTTTTGTTATGAACTTGAGCTTGTATTTGGTTTCTTGTTCAAATGTAGGCTTAGGAAGAATTTCTTGGTGTGCAGGAAAAACTAGTGCATCCCTTCCCTTAAGTATTACAAGTTGAGGGTGGGCTCCCATCTCTCCAGATGGAATACCTGTCTTCCATTCCTTGTGTTTCCTCCAGCTCCACGAGGCTGTAGGAAGGTCACTTGAGCTGTGTCCTGGCTTTGCCTTTGAAGAAAAGCTGAGGGGAGGAGCAGCCTGTGTTGTGCTGTGTGTGAGAGCTGCTCCAGTGCTTTGGGCAGGGGCTGGGCTGCTGTGGCTCACAGCGATGTGATCTCTCTGGTCAGGTTGGAGTGTGCTGTGCCCCTCCTCACAGCCCTCGTTCGTGCACACAAGTGTCTTCCTGCTCCTTCAGCGTGAGTGGCTCTCAGTGAAGCCTTTGCTGTTCCCTCCCAGCACAGGGCACCCTCCTCACTGATGTTTGCTGCCCTGCCTCTCTTGAGTGCTTCTGCAGTTTGTCCCCAAGCCGAGCCTTGGCCACGAGGCTTCCAACCAGACTCCAGTGCTCTTTGCTGTTCTGCCTAAGCCTAGTCCAGCTCTTGTTTTGGGAAGCTGTTTGTCAAGGTCTCGTGGCTGTGCCCAGCAAACATCCCGTGAGCAGAGCTGCTGCTGCTCCCCACGTACCTGGGGACCTGTTTGGTCTTTGCTGCTCTGGGCTCCTGGCTCTTGCAGCCCTATCAGTGTGTTTGCTGTAAACCTCCCTACTCTGTCTCCTTGAAAATTCACGTTTGTTTTTTGTCTCCCGTGCAGGGTATATTGTAAGCCCTTGGTTAGTTTAGTCTGTGTTTTGTGGAAATTGATAGAGATGCCAGGCGTTTGACTCAGGTGGCTGCATTTCAATTTTCATTTATAAGCTGTATGTGTAGTGGCTACTGCACTGTGTTACCCACAATGAGGGCTGCATTGGTTTCCTTATGTAGAGGGAAGACTGAGTATTGGATGTGTTTATTCTGAAATTCTGCAGAATAATTTGTTCTGTTCTCCAGCCTGAGTGAAAATGCAGAAAGATAAAACTTTTCCCAAATCCAGACTTTTGTAAGGTGTTGATAGGTTATAAAGGTAATAACAGCTGCTTTGCCTGTACTGTGGGGGTACAGGTAAAGTGATGCAGAAGCAGGTTTAGAAGTTTGCTGAAGCATCTGAAAGACTTCCTGGGAAAGTGGAGAAAAAGCTCTCTTGCCTCCCTCTGCAGTAGAGGATTATCAAGGAGACAGTAACTTGGGTGAGGAAACTATAAATAATGAAACAACTGGAGCAGGGAGGTAATAAGATATCAAGAGCAGTACGGAGCTTGATAACCTGGTAGGGTTAATGTTAATTACAAACTGTTCATTACTGCAGAGCAGGAGCACTCAAGGCCCTGCCTGAGTCCATGAGAGCAGTGCTGAGGGTTGCTGGTGTTTGTGTCCCTGTGAGCTTCTTGATAATTTCCAAAACATCTATTAGAACCTACCAGTTGGGAAAGCTGATGCCTTTATTGTAAAGCTGAGTGTGGAAATAAATAGGAACTGTTCTGAGTCCTGCCTCGGTCCAAAGGCTGCTGTGGGAGCTGTGCTGGGCCAGGGTTGGGCTGCTGAGTGGAAGAAAACACACAGAACCAACAATCAGTGTGGCAGCTCCAGCTGCGAGGGGGACTGAGCTCTTGGAGGAACAGCACTGATGCTGATTACGCTGAAAGCAGTTTTTATCTCGGAGATAAAAGGCAGCCTGGTGTTAGTGGTGTTTCTTGTTTCAGAGCACTAGTTTAATTCTACATCAACCAGCTTTTTCAGCCTTTTATTTAAGTCACAATTTATCCTTTTCCAAATGGGAGGCTGCTGGTTCTTAAATACTCTGAGGCTGTAGAGTGGCTTCTCTGGTGGTTTTCATTCAGAGAAAAGCCTGTTTCTTGGGCTCATAGCCCGTGTTCGCTGGGCTGTGAAAAGGTGGTGTTGCTTAAGGGGTGTCTCTTGCTGTTCTAGTCTTTCAGTGCTACTGTTTGAAGCAGAAATTGCTGCAGAGCACTTGCCTTTAATTAGTTAAGTACAGAGAGACTTCCCTGTTGGCTTCTTTTAAAATGAGTGCCACCCAGTTTGAGATCTTGCTGGCCTGGCTCCTACCTGTCTCTGGGTGTTTGGAGCTCCTGAGTCACACTGTCTGAGCTGCTGGCTCTGGCTGCTGTTGGGTTTCAGGGGGTTCTCCAGGCTGGCCAGGGAGAGCACTGGCGAGGCTGTGGAATCTGGTGGCCCAGTGACACCCTGGTGATCCAGAGTGTGTGATGCAAAGGCTGGCAGGCTGCTGGGGCTTCACAGCTCCCTCCTGTAAAGTCAGGCCCAGGGCTGCTGCTGAACCTGCATGGGAGAAAACCCCCTGTGCTCTGCAGCTGGAACAGCTGGGAGCACGTGCTGCAGGAGGCCCCTCCTTGTGGATGTTCTGCCTCCTTCATCTCATATGAAGCACAAAGAAGCTGCAGTTAGATAATGCAGTGCCACGTGCCAGTTCAGCTTTCGATGAAAATATGCCTCATGCTAAGGGTGGGTTATGTAAGTCCTCAAGTCTGTTTTAGTGTAGCAATTTTTCTTATTTTAATCTTAACAGTAGGGCCTCCAGTTCCTTAGGTTTTCGTTAACTCCTGTTCCTATGCCTCCTATAAGGCAGAGCATGTGCTACCAGTTATTTTTAGCATGGAAAAATTTAAGAGCCCACGTGGTCCCGTTTAGTTTGAACCATGCCAGCCTGTCCAGTTCTCTTTCACCCAGATAGTATTTATTTCCCGAGTGCTGCTTCACTAACTACAGGGTTTGTCAGGAGGCATCCTAGCCTTGCTGTTGAAGCTGCATTTCCAATTTGCTCTGTGATCCTTTAGGACGGGCTTTAATTCCAGCCTTGATTTCCACAGCTTTCAGGGTTTGGAAACCTCTCAAGTGCAGGGGCAGAGGGAAGCCGAGGAGCCAGGACCGGCTGAGGGTGCGTCCCTGCAGAGCATGGGGGCTCAGACACTTGGGACTCATCCTGGCCTCTCTCCTGGTGGAGACTCGAAGCAGCTCGCCTTCAGAACAGAGCTCCTTGTGTGTAGAAAACCTTGAAATTCTGAGCAAGTGCTTGCTGAACTCCTCTCGGACCTGGAGAATGAATTATCTGGTGTCCCGGGAACCTCGTGCTGCGAACATTTCTGACCTTATAAGGCTGTGAGTGCTGAGGGCTCTGTGTCCTGGCCAGGAAACAAGGTGGCTTAGAACTGCTCTGGGACCCTAATGTAAACGAGTAGAGTAAATTGGCTGCCCTTGGCTTTTTATCTCGGGTAGGTAACGTGTGCCTTCTTTCTTGTCTTCATCTCCTTGCTCTTTACCAGCAGTTGTCCATAAATCAAGTCAGGACACAGACTTGGAGAGCTGACCCCTAATCTCCCCTTGGTGCCTTGATCCCATGCTGGCATGCTGTGGGAATTATTTAGCAGGTTGCAGAAGTCCCATGCCCTAGCTGCAGCTCTCCAGCCCCATGATACAAGGTGTGACATTTGGGCTGGATTCCCGGCGTGCCAGAGGGAAGTGGAAGTGGCTGGTGCTGGGGTGAGCGCATACAGTGTGTGAGCTCTGCACTATTTTTGGTGCAGGGCTCTTGGGGCCCTGCCTCTTGGGAATGGTGCTGGGGATGCAGTGTTTTCTGGGGGTTCTGGCTCCTGCAGGCTGCTCCTCTCCTGTCCAAAGCCTCTGGAGCTGCTGCATTTCCCAGCTGGCTCCTCCTGCCTGGAGAAGGAGAGAGCAGGGCCTGCTGGGCCGGGCTCCCTCCCACTTGGCAGTGCTTGAGGGCATGTGATTTGACACGGTGCCATTTTTTGTCCTACTGCTGGCAGGAAAATCCCAGGTTTTCATCCCCCAACGTGTTAAAGTGATGCTTTTGCCACTGCAGTCCTGAGCTGGCCATCAGATCAGCAGTGGGGAGGTGGCTTGGTTACTCTGGGAAGTGGCTGTGGGCTTGGGGAGCTCTCCTGGGGGGGAGTGGAGGAGGAGCAGTGTCACAGCCCTTGGGATGGGTTTGATGTGCTGTCGTCAGGCATCACACACAGCCGGGCTGTGACCAGCATGGCAAGATCTCGTGGCCAGAGCCTTGCTGCCAGCTCTGTGTAAGGAATGTTTGTTGGTGTTGAGCTGTTCCCCAGCCAACCCAGCACTCCAGGATGTCTGCTGGCATCTCGTGCAGAGCCACTGCTTTTCAGCCTGCTCTAACTGATGGGAGGATGTGGAATTCCCATTTAACATGATCCTGGTAATGATGCAGCTCTGGCTAAAATAATAAATCAAAAACATGAAATCAAATGGGCGTTGCAAGGAGCCCTCAGCTAATCCAGCAGTCCCCACTCATCCAGGTATCTCAGAGGAGTAAAGATCTTTATCCTAAATGATGATCATGTTCAGAATGACTCACAGAACTGTTTTGTCTGCCAGGCTTGTCCCTCTGGGGCATCCTGCAACTATCTCCCTGTGCTGCAGAGCTGTGTGGGACTATGGTTTGGACAGTTGGTGCAACTTAGCAGGGAATCAGATAATAATAGGACTGTCTGTTTAATTGGGAATGCTTGCTGGGAATGGACTTATGTGAGCTACTTTAATTTGGGTTTGTAGTACGCCTGAGAGACAGCTTGTAGGGTAGTTCTGCATTAATTACAACAACTTTGGGCACGCAGCAGATGAGCACTCACAGCTCACAATGTGCCATTGTGCTGGGCAGCAGAAAGGGGAGCCTTTTGTCTTGGGAATGTACAGGCTTCACCCTTTCTGTTTGCCAGCTTCCAGACACAGAACAGCCACAGTATTGCATAGGTTTGTTGGTTTTTAAATTCCAATATCCCAGATGTTGCCATTAACAGAGGATTCACCCTCTGCAGTGAGCCCTGCTCCCTGACTGCATACAGCCAGCTGGGAGTAACTGGGATTTAGTTACTTCTTAGTTATTTAGTTTATTTAATCAGATACAAATGTCGGATGAGCACACAGGTCTCCCGTGCAGAACAACATAAATGCCTTATTTGTGATGTACTGGGGATATTAGTGAACTTAAATTGTGTCTGCAGCTGACCTTTCATTTGGGATTGAACAAACAATTTTCTAGTCCCTGCTTTTGCTATTCATTCATTGTGTGTCTCAGTGTCTGGGCCCTGCAGGAAACAAGGCAGGGTCTGAGCTAGTATGGGTGAAGTTGTATGGATTCTCTTGTGGAATGGAGAGTGTGGCTGGAGGAGGTGAGAGATCCGGGGTGAATGTGAAATTATCTGAGGCTCTGACACTGGTTTGAGCCCGAGGGAGGCATGGGTTTGTCCCTCAGCTAGAATGTCATCAGCTCCATGTGGAGATTGTGGCCTGAAGGAGTGTTGCACTGGGAGCTGTGATTGGGGTGTTAGTCCTGATAACAGAAGGGGTTTTTGATTGAGACACACTGAGCGTGGGGCCAACTGCCTTGGTTGTCCTGTCTCATCATAGAAATGTTGTGCTTCTAAAGAGGAGCCAGATAATGCTCTTTTCCAGTGGGTGGCTCCCATTTCTAAGACACTGCTATCTCCTGAAAACAATCTTTATTTTTGTTGCTTGCTGGCAAGAGTCTTGAGGGCTGTTTGGATTAAAGCCTGTCTGTGTAAGCACCCTCAGACACGTGGTGTTTTGCTTTAATTCCTGTGCAGTGCAAATGTAAACCGTAAGTGCTTTGCAGCAGGGCTGTTTGGGATGTGGTAAGAGTTTAGCTTTGCATTCCAGTTGCAGACATTCCTTAAGGAAAAGGAAAGGCCCTGCCCTGTGACCCAGGTGAGGTTTGCCAGTGAAGGAGCACGACTGGGTGTCCAGGTGGGAAGGAGGTGACAGGCCTTGCACAGAAGAAGGGAGAGCTGTCAGCTTTTGAGTCGGGGGAGTGGCAGCTGCCAGTGTAGTGGATTTGGATGTAGAATAAACTCTGGGGCTGCATTCCTAAGGCTTTATAGAAGTGTGTGTTGTCAGACTCCAGAGCCCTTGGGAATGGGGTGCTGCCTTTCAAGGGGAGAGCTGGGGAGCTCTGCCGTGTGCCAAGGAATGCTGTGGTCCAGCTGGGCTCTGAGCCCAGCCCCGTGCTGGAGGAACCTGCTGTGCTGGAGGCTGTCCTGGGGGCTGGACTGACCTGCAGAGGAGGCAAAGGGAAATTAAGTGCCGAGATGAGGAAGGGTGAAGTCATTGGGTGTAATGATGAGACATGTCCAGATATCCCGAGTCTTGGGTAAGGGTCTTGTTCTGTGGAGTGCTGGCAGAGCAGAGATGTGAGTTTCTGGAGCAGCTGCAAAATAAGCCTGACCATGCTGATAGCAATACCTCAAGGCACTTATGGGACCTCAGCCTTCCTGTCACTTCCCTGAGACTATTTTGACATAATTTCTGTTTCTCCTAGGTGTAACTGCTGAAGCTCTGTAAGATGGCTCTACGCTTCCGTAATTTCGTCCCCTATGCCATTCCTGGAGTGCTGGCACTTCTTGGCTGCTGGTGGATCTATTCCTGGAGAAAAAAGCACTCAGGCTATTGCAACCAACAAGCAATAGCCATTGAAAGGGAGAAGCAGGAAGCAGTAGCAGAGAGTGACTCACGTCCCAAAGCAGAAGCATGTGTTCCTCGCAGACTGCCCCTTGTGAGGGAAGAGGAGTGCCTGGAGAAGCCAGCCCCGACCTCCCCGCTGCCTGCGGGGCCGACGACGCCCTCTCCCCTTTGCCCGGCTCACGAGAGGCCGGATCTCTCACGGGACCTCCCAGAGCTGTCGGCAGCGACAGCCGGGCCCTGCACCCGCGAGGACGACAGTGAAAAGCTGGAATCGATAGGATGTCGAGAGGGAAGCGCTGTCCCTGCTCGTGCCTCGCTCCCTCTGCTCTCTGAGAGCACGGAGCGTCACCACGGAGTGCTGAGCCCCACGCTGGGACAAGGCTCGGGGGCAAACCAAGGCCAGCAGCCACCCCTACCACGGGAGTCTTTGGGAGTCAGGGAGGACATCAGCAGCACGGAGCAGTCAGATGAGTCTTCCTTTAAGCCCCCCAAGGAAAAGCAGATGCCAGGAATTGTGCAGTCAGATACTGGCTCTGTGACAGCCTGTTGCTTGGGATTGGAGAAAGAAGCCAGTGCCCCACAAGCCTTTCTCAATGAAGCTGAAGTTGTATCAGGTCACGAGGATTCTGCAGTGAGTGTGTTACCAGGGAGTTCGGAGTCTGCCTGTCCAAAGCAGTCCAGGGAAGAAGAGATGTCCGAGTCAATCACTGGTACTGTACCAGTGTGTCAGAAGGACACAGAGCCAAAAGATGAGTTGGAAAGAGAGAAGATTGGAGGAGTGAGTTTGGACGAGGAAGTTGAGAAAATTGAGCAAGTAGCAATACAGATAATTTCCAAGGTCATTTTGGCAGCAACTGAGGAAGTGCTGTCGGGTTCTGCAGGCGATGCATCCCCTTGGCTCTGCCAGGCCACTGCCAGCCGAGCTGAGGCTCCTCTGGGGGTGGAGGGCGTTGCTGCCTCTGCTCAGGTGCTTGTGGAGGGAGCCACAGCAGCCGACGACAGCGTGGCTGTGGGGAGCAGTGCCGAGGAGCAGGGTCAGGGTGTGACAGAGTGTTCATCACATGGCTGTTGGGGCAGCCCTGTTCAGGAGAACACAGAGGACTGTGGGGTGAAGAGCCAGGTGTGCAGGGAGTCCCCAGGAGTTGATCGGACTCATGTGGAGAACTCTCTGGAAAAGTCACCTTTAGCCATGGAGGACTCGGGGTATGGTGCACACACACCCGGAGGTGAGAGCAGTGTAGAGGAGCCCCTGCAGAGCACGGTGCTGTCTGTCACATCAGACCAGCACTCGGACTCACTGAACACATCCTCAGCCCCAGACACATCTGCTGAGCAGAGCTTGCTACCAGGAGACATCCCCTGTGCTCCAGGGCTGCCTGAGGGCAGCACAGTGCCCTACAGCAATGGGATCCTGAGAGAGGATGGGCCAGACCTGAGTCAGGAGTGCAGCAGTGCACCAGGGACAGATGGAGATCACTCGGAAGGTAAGGGACTGGAAAATCCTCCTGCAACAAATGTAGAAAGCAAGCATTGCTGGGGAGCAGCTTGCAGGTGTGAGACCTCATACCACTGGTTCCTGGTGACCTCTAGGAGCCCCTGGGTGCTTACTGCTGTTCACAGGCTGCTGCTGACAGGAGGGTGAGGTGGGTTCTGAGGTGCTGCTGGAGGAGCCAGAGCAGAGCTCTGATGAATTCTCATAAGATCAGCTGGTTGCAGAGCAATTACCCTGAAGCCTTTTTTTGTTTTTTCGGAGGGGCAGGTGCATGCCAAGAAATCCCAACAGGGAGGAATATTCATGGAGTTCCCCCATCTGTCCATGCTGCTTTTCCCTTGTAGATGCTGGATGATGTGTGCCTGGCACAGTACACACAAAGCTGTCTGAGCAAACATTAGCCTGTGTGACCTTGGGGATGGATGTTAAAATCCTTTGTAGGACCCTGTGGTGCCAACAGCCCTTAATGACAGGGGATGTTTCTTGTAATTGCTACAAAGCAGTTTGAACACTGCTCGTGTCAAGGCATGGGGGTTGAGTTTGCCAGCAATAGAGGACTGAACCCAGAACATTTTCACTGGTGAAGGAACCCCAGGACGACAATGGTATTGCCTTGCTGTGAGTGCTGGTGTTACAAGAAGTGTAGGAGTGAGTTGTGGAGCCTGGTGGCACTGAGACACTGAGGGTGGGGAGAGGGGAACACAGCAGGTAAAGCTGATGAGGTGGCAGTGTTGGACAACAGGTCACCCAGCTGGCCTTCATGTCCGGGCTGAGAGTCTTAAATCTTCCCTCTGCTTACAAAGCCAATGCCAGCAGCTGCACCCTTGGCCTTGCCCAGCCTCTGTGCTGTGTTACCCATTAAGATGTGGCAAATGTGAAGCAGCTGTTGGGTTCATTTTTCTCTTTGGTCTCTTGTCAGCGGTCTGAATACTTGCAAGCAACTGAGGATCTTCATGCTTCTGCCTCTTAATGGGGAGGAAGGACCAAGCTCATGTGACACTGCTATATCTGAGATCTGGGCAGGAGGAGGCTGTTGGAGTTTGTCCCTTTCCCAACTAGAAATGTTCCTGATGGTTTGAGAGCAAAATACACTTCAGTTTTTGCACCTGGTTTCTTCAAATACAGAGCAAATTTGGGCAAAAGGCAGCCCCCTACCACACCTCATAGTGGGCACACCTGGCACGGGGGGCACTCTACAGCCCTTCCCTTTGGGGTGGAAGTGTAAGTGTGGGTCTTGGGGGCTGTCTGAATGCTTGTGCCTGTCTTGTAGGTTCAGATGTAAATAGTGTGGATTTTGTGGACAGTGGCAGTGCCATGAGGAAGACAGTGGCTCGCCAGAACGCGAAGCTGGAAGGAGGATCCAGCAAGCCAGACTTCGTTATCTGGGAAATCGAGGTCCCAAAGGTAACCAGCTGCTGGCCTGCTCACCATCCTGCCCTCCCTCACAGCCACCTCCTGCTCTGGTGCTGGCTCTGTGCCACCCCAGAGAAAGAAGTCCAAGAGGGCTGGATTGTTCTGCTGCCGTTAGGACTCACAGGAGTGAAGAGCCAGTGCCCAGCTGTAAACAAGCAGCACTGCAGGGCTACACCCGGGGGAATGGTGCCTGTTGAACTTGTTATTCCCCATTATCTTCCATCCAGTCTGGGCGTCCATTGTGTTGAAAGCCTCCAGGAGGCTTTGAGGGTACACAGGTATTAAGAGCAGCTTACTGGTCTGAACTGATCCCAGACCAGCTGAACTCTGTGCTGGTCCAGCACTGCCTTGTATTTATCGTGTCTGTGACAGAGGAACTGAGAATGTGGGTGATGTAAGCCAGAGAGAACAAGGATGTTTGATCTGCCTTTCTTTTCCTGACTGTTGCTTTCCTGTCCCTTTCCTGAAGGAATTAGTCGGCCGCTTGATTGGCAAACAAGGGAGGTTTATGAGCTACCTGAGGCAAACATCTGGTGCCAAAATTTATGTCTCAACACTACCTTATTTCCGTGACTCCCAAGTTTGTCACATCGAAGGTGAGTGGAATGTGTCTCTATTCATGACCTAATGTGTATCTTAGGGGACTTAATTGAATGAGCAAGGAATTTAGAGTGGCTTCTGAGTCCAGTGCTTTTCAAAACTGCTCTGGGCAAGCTGTTAAAACTTTCACTGTTGAGGTAGTGCAGGAGGATCCTGGCTGTTGTATTTCTTCAAGTGACAGAACTGGAGGTATCCTCAGCATATCCATGCTACAGACTTCCCATGAGATTTTTATCTTTCAGGGACCTCGCATCAAGTAGAGAAAGTCCTGAGCCTGATTGGCAAGAAGTTCAAAGAGCTGTGTCTCACCAACATCTACACCCTGCCCCCGCCCATGCCGCTGCCGCTTCACTCCCTGCTCGTGTCCGCCTGGGTGAGTCCTGCCTCTGGCTGTGCTGGGGCTGGAGCTTGCATTGCCAGGAGCACTCATGACAGTTTTTGCTCCCCGTGGCAGCTGTTCCTCCCCGATGGAGTCACTGTGGAGGTGGTGGTGGCACACCAGGTGGATGCAGGGCACCTGTTCCTGCAGCAGCACACGCACCCCACGTTCCACGTGCTGCGCAGCCTTGACCAGCAGATGTTCGCCTGCTACTCTCAGCCTGAAATTCCAACCCTGCCCACTCCAGTAGAAGGCAAGTTCATGGATGCTCACACATTGTTCTGTTGAGAAAGTTCTGGGCTCCTCTGCAAACCTGTTGTCCTGGAGTCAGGTGTGAGAAGTTCCCAGTGGATGAGGATGTGATAGCTCGTGTGTCATCTCATCTTTAAGCTGCTGCCAGAGTACAGATGTTGCTCTGCTCTCCCTTACCCTGCTCATCCCTGGAGTACCTCCTGAGCCACGTAGCTGCATGTTGAAATTCAGAGTGAGATCAAGCCTGTCTCAGCTTATTTCCAATCAACCCAGCATCTGGGGTATTTCTGCTGACAAAGTGTGGAGCTGCTCCCACACCTTCATGGTGTCACTGTGTCCGTGTCTGTCACTGTGTCTGCACCTGCTGTGAAGGGTGCATCCCGTGGAAAGGGACTGTGCATTCCTTTGTGGAGACAGACCTTGCTGGCACTGCCCAAAGGCTGGAAGGGAACTGGGTGCCTGGGCAGGGCAGCAAAGTTTTGGCAGACAGAGCTGATAGTCTCAGAGCTGTGTCTCAGCTGCAGGCCTGGTGTGCTGGGGCTCTGGGGGATGTTGGAGGAAGATGGAAGCAGCTTAAGAAATGCTGTTGGTTCTCCATAGGTAACTGAGCAGCACTGCTCATGCCTGGAGTGCTGATTTTTGGAAATCCCCTTATCCTGAGCCTTTCTCCTCTGTGCTCTGGTGTTTTGCAGTTGGTATTATCTGTGCAGCTCCAGGCCTGGATGGGGCATGGCTCCGGGCTCAAGTCATCAGCTACTTCGAGGAGACCGACGAAGTGGAGCTCAAATACGTGGACTATGGAGGATATGATAAAGTGAAGGTTGACACACTCAGGCAAATCAGGTCTGTAGATCCTCTCCCAAGGCCTGAGGCCATGTCTGCCTCAAATCCTAATCAGAGGACTCTGTATTGAAGAATTCTTAAAGGTTTTTCCACAGCTGAAATAGGAAATGGTGGAAAGGTTCAGCTCAGCAATGAGTGTGGGTTCTTGGGAGCACAGCAAGCTCCTGCAAGCCCTTTTTAAAGAGAGGGGAGAGGAAATGGCAGCTTCTGCCACTTCAGTGTGGAAGCTGAGGGAAAGGATGCCTTCAGGAGGCCTCAAAGTGTAATTGATTGATGAGCCAGGAATAAGCTCCCGATTCTCCATGCTCCAGCCCCACTGTCTGGGACAGCTGTGTTGGATCAGGGGTTTCTTACACAAGCCCATTAAATATTTGATTGTGCCCTAGAGCTGGGAGACAGGCAGCACAGCCTCCCTGATGGAGGTGGGTTTTGCTTAGAGCCTGATCCAGCTTGGCATGTTAATCAGACAATTTATTGCTGCTCTTAGAGTGCTGGGAGAATTGTCTGATTTTTATTTTTTTTTGTTTGACTGTCATTAATTTAAAACTGAATTCCTCTAAGAGCAATTTGATTAATCAATGTCACATTGAAGAATGTAGGAGTGATTTAAAGCCCTGTTCTTACTCTGATCCTCTTTTCTTGAAGGTCTGATTTTTTAACACTACCTTTCCAAGGAGCAGAAGTTTTACTTGACAATGTGGTGCCACTTCCAGGTAATGGAGCTCTTGATGTACTGTTGGCCCTTCTCCTGCAGGTTTCCATGGATGCCAGATATGTCCAAGCCATGATTCTGTCTAAACCTTCTACCTCCTATTGCCAGTGCAGCCTCTGATGTGACAAGAGGAAGGATTGGAAAAATTGTATTGTATTTTTCTAAATGTGCTAGCATGGCATAACTTGTCAGAATCCAGGGGAAGGATGATAAATGTCCAGGCTTTTTCCTGCTTGGAGTAGAGAATTAATTACTGTCCTAAGCAGCAAGCTGGCAGGACTGGCAGGCTGTAGGTGCAGTAGCTGTAACTGCTCTAATTCTTCTGTCATAGAGCTGCTGTAAATGCAAACTTAGTTTTTAATCTGCAGACAAATACCTGACATTTTCCTCCTGAAATGACTGATTTGTAAAGTTCTGTGTTCAAACGCCAAGCAAGTGCCTGCAAGCACTAGGAGAGTGTCATTCACTGCCTAGAAACACTTTGGTTTGCTTTTTTTGTCCTTGGCTCTGTTCAGGTGCTGGGCACCTGTGGTACAGTTACTTTGGGTTCCCAGGGGTGTCCTCTGTGCAGGGTCAGTAAAGGGACCTGAGCTTAGTTTATTGAGGATCCAAACACCAGTGGCAGCTCCGAGGTGCTGCAGAAATGTCCTTTGCTGTCTTTACAGCCCCCTGATCCATCAGCTGCTTGTGTTCACACGATTATGGCTGGTGGCTGCAGGAAGCTCTTCATCCTTCCCCTGCAGAACCAGCAGGGTTGGGATCAGCTGCTCATGAGGGTTCTCTGGCCTAATGTCTGCAGGAGGACAGAGGATATTAGCTCAGTGGTCCTTTCTGGCTTGTCAGGTCTGTGAAAAACCTCATTTGTTTTCTCTGCTCTCCTTTTCCCACAGATGAGGATCACTTTTCCCCGGAGGCCGACGCTGCTGTCAGCGAGATGACCAGAGGGGCTGTCCTGGTGGCACAGGTACAGCACCTGTCTGGAGAAGTCTTGTTGCTGGTGGCACTGCTGGTGTCCTCTGCCCTGCACTCTGTTACATAAAACCCAAAGCCAGAGCCTGCCAGTCTGGCTCCTGGGATGTCCTGGGGCTGGAAAGTTCCATCAGCACTGCTTGGGGCTGGGAAGGGATGAGTATTCCCTCTTGTTTCTGATGCAGGCAGGGGGAAGGGAACCTGGATGGGTTTACAGAGCACAACAGGGCCGGGTGATGTTCCAGAGACTTCTGCAGGCAGCACCTGCTCACAGTCCAGGAGTGCTCACCTCTTCTGAAGTGCTGTCCGTGTAAGTGAATTGGGACCAGAATTGTTGCACGCTGACGTTTTTCTGTGTTTCCAGGTCACAAATTATGACAGTGTCACAGGGCTGCCCCTGATACAGCTGTGGAATTTGATGGGAGATGAGGTGGGTATATTGATGTATATGCTGAAAACACTTTAATCATCTTTGATTGTTGATTAGGAACTTGCAGAACCCGTGTTTGCTGCTGTGGCTTGTTCACTTATCTTCTCTTTGGCTTTTTTCCCCTTCCCTTTAGGTGGTGTCAATAAACAGGACTCTGGTGGAAAGAGGGTTTGCTCGGTGGCTCGACTACTAGCAATGTCCTAGATGCCTTGACAACTCTTTCTGCAGAGAAAAAAAAACAAAAGACAAAATCTTGTTTTGCACTGTTACAATTCGGTTTGGCAACTTCCCCCGAGGAGACTCGTTCACACCTGCCTGCGGAGTTCTGTGGTCCATTGAAACACGTTTTGCTCAACTGTTACCATTTCACTAGAACAGATACCTCATCTCCTGAAAGGGGGTGTTCAAAGCCATAATGACAGATACTGTAGCTTTAAAGCAAAAAAATCCTCCTTGGCCTCTGCTCAAAATTTAAATGGAAAAAAAAAAATCTAAAAGCCTTTGGGGGGGTAACCACGCTTTGGTTCCGGCTGTGTCGTGCCCCACGAACTCGGTGTCTGCTTTTTCCAAAAGTTACATCGGTTGTCCTCTTTTTAACAGGCCCTGCCTATGAAATTAATGAATGTTATTAAGGAATTTAATGTTCAGTTATGGATTTTTCTGTATTGTGCCAGTAACCTGCACAAACAGCATCCATCTTTGTGTCTTCCTTGCGCCAGGAGGTGGAGGAGCTGCGTTCCCGTGTCTCACTGCAATCATGGATTTTAGGCTTGATCTGCTCTCCCTGCAGGGGCTTGGAGTGCAGGATGTTACCACTACAATTTTTGCTCTGAAATGTCATGTATTTAAAGAAAAGAAACTGCTTGCCAAGCCCAATTGTAGTTTATATTTTTCTAGCCGTGCAAGTCTGTAAATATATATAAAAAAAGAATCATTGTAATATTTTGTACAAGAAAAACACTGGAAACAAAGGGAACTTTACAGAAACTTTTTCACACCAAAATGTCCTATATAGGTAGAACTGGTATGGAGTGCAGTAGGGTAGCCAAATTATTTGGAGCATCTGAATGTTGGGAGTGTTTCAGCTCTGCTGTATGAGGATTAGTGTCCCCTTAGGTTGCTGTCTGGTTGAAATTGTGATCGCTGCATCCTTTTGCTATGTTGCTGTACAGATCTGTTTAAAAAAAAAAAGTAACAACTTGGCATTACTCTTGCAGTGGTGTTCTCTCTCAATTTTTTTTGTTGCTCCTTTTTAGATTTCTATCACGTATTTAAAATTTTGCTCAAGTAATTTAAGCTGACTTAATGCTCTTAAAGACATGCCCTCTAATGTGTATCATTTTAGATATGGATTGAGCTGGGATTTATTGCTGGCAGAGAAGACACTTGCCAGAAACTGTTGATGTAGTCAGTCCTCAGAAGCTGCTTCAGGTGATTCAAGGATGTGCTCACATCCTGTGAGCTGACACAGGGCAGCACACACTTGGACAGTGGCCTCCAGCAGCCTTTAGTCCAGTGCCTGTGCTGGGGAATGGTTCTGTCTTTTCTTGGAGTTCTCTCCTGTGCTTTGATTTCATGTTCATGTTTGCAGTAACATCCAAGGAAAACTAAATTGGGTAACTCAGATCTATAAAAAATACATCCTTTTGGAATGTTTCTTTCCATTTCAATTAAAGCTCGAATTTTAAGCCGTCTTAGTGAAACTGTGATGACTTCAGAGCCTTCCTTTCCTGCCTCCACTAGAGCAGCCCTGGGCTCCTTGCTCTGCACCCAGGGGGTGGATGTGTTGCTGCTTATTGTTCATGGCAAAGTTTGATTTGTCTGAATGTTGGTGTTTTCCCTTCTTTTAGAGGTGTCAAAGTCAGGAATCCACAACAGGGGTGGGGAGCTCCGCCGGTGTCAGCTCTGTGGAAGAACATCCTGTTCCCTATTTGTGCTGAGAGCTGCCTGGTTTTTAAACTGCAGTAAAATAGAACAGTGCAGGGAGAGAGGAACTGAAATAAGGAGGTGTTGGCAGGTAACAGATACTCTCAGAGCTCACATAGCTCTTTCTTCTTTAAAATCACAACTCAGCCTATACAGGAACATAAATGGGGGGGGCTATTTTAGGTTTGGGTTTTCTCTTACACTCACTTTTGTCCATAATGTATTTGCTGAGATGGGGAAGGGTGTGGTTGAATATGGAGTGCTTGGAAGAGACACGGGTCCAGAAAGGCCCAGGGAGGTTGTGGCAGTGGTGCTCTGTGCCCTGTCAGACCTCGGGGACGAGGCTGTGCTGGGTTTGGAGCGAGTTGTGCTGCTCATAATCCATCAGTGGCCCCTGAGCAGCTCTGTAATCCTTGGCGCAGGCCTGAGGCTGAGCACAGGCACATTGAGCTGAGCTGTCCCACGGGGTGCTTTGACTGAAGCCCTTCAAAGGGGCTTTTCCCTTTGGAAAGTGGTAATTTCATTATGGGTGAAATGAATGAGGTCTCTGGAGAGGCCTCATTTATAACCTGGAGAGCTTCCACGGGCTGCACACTCCAGCACTCCCTGCCTGCCCAGATCCCCTCTCCAGGCTCTTTCCCTGGATGAGAGGTGCTTCCTAGGAGGCCTTCTCATGGCTGCTGCCCCTTGCCCAGGGTGGAGGAGCAGGAGCCCATCCCTGGGCAAGCAGCACCTTCCTTCCAGATCCTCTGCAGTGCCAGGGCTGCTCCTTTGGCAGAGCCTGGAGCTGATTTCTCTTTGGCACATGGATTTCAAGGCTCCTCAGGGAGGGAGGAGAGCAGAGTTTGGGGAGCAGATGGAGATGAAGGGAGCCCCTGTCTGATGTTGGCGTGTGTAGCACTGACACGAGGAGCAGCTCAGCTCCTCACCTCCCACAGCCACAGGTGCAGCCTGGAGCCTGGCTCAGCACATCCCTGGTGCTTCACTGGCAGAGTTTTTTTCCTAAGAAGAAAGGAAAATGAGGTGCAAGCTGTATTATCCCTTCCCTTCTACTGCATCACACAGATCCATGGCGTCCCACCTCCATGGACCTCTGAGTGCTCCTCAGCACGGCTGAACCTGGTGCCTCCCACAGCCTGTGCTTCACAGAGAAACTGTGAGGGCTGTAAGGGCATTTGAGGCCATTTGTCCTTCTGACCCTCATGTCCCACAACTTAATTACGTGTGAGTGAGAAAAGTGCTTCCTGTTTGTTTTCTAAATTGCCCGAAAGCCTCCCTGGCTCATCTGTCATGCCCGTGCCCAGGAAGGTGAGTAATGACCCTGCTGTGGCTTGTCCACACAGCCCCTGAGTTTACAGCCTCCTCTCCTGCCCTGCCTCAGGCTGAAGCTGCTGAGTCTTGGTGTCTGAAAACAGGATTGAATGTTCCCTGCAGCGTTCTCAATCCTCGTGGAAAGCAGGAGAAGGCAATGGGAGTTGTGCTGTTGCTGTGACTACACCATGGTTTTAACCTTCCCTTGAGAGAGGGATCAGAGGGACTCTGGTTTGTGCATTTCATGTCCCAGCTTCAAAACCCTGCGTGTTGCCTGGGGGCTGTTACTCTTTTTTTTGTGCCCTGACTCTGCAGTTTGGATTCAAGAACACTGAAGGGCCATTTCATGCTGTTTGAAGTGAGGTGCCCTCATTTCTGGATAGCTGCACTCTCACAGCAAGCCGTGGGTCTGGGTTTCTCTGCTGTGTGTTGTCTTGCTCTCCAAGTGCACCTGAAGCACTTGTCTGGCCCTCAAGTGCTGTTCTTGTTCCCAGCCATGAGTGGCAGCGTGAGCGTCTCCTGTTTCTGCCACATCTCCTGAGCTCTGCCTGGTGCAGGGACGTTCCCTGGCTGCTCCAGGCTCTCCCAGCGTGGCTGCTGGGACACCCAGCTGCTCCAGCCTCCTCCTCTCCCCCAGCTTTCCTGTCCCCAGTGCAGGGGGACGCTCAGGAGGGATCCTGAGGAACCCAGCCCTAAGGGAGACACTTGTTCATCACTGGAAAAGTTTGGCTGCCTTCTTGAGCCTGTAACTCTAAATCTGCTGTGGGACAGCGACACAGCTGCTGTTCTGTGGCACAAACCAGTGTGTCCTGTGCACGACAGGGTGAGGGATGGCAGAGTGAGCTGCTGCAGCTGCCCAGCCCTGTCCTGTCCCCAGACACTCCTGAAACAGAAACACACCACACATGATAAGGGAAGAGTCGTATGGAGAAAAGTTGGTTTGCTTTTTTTGTATCTGCCCTGTCCCCTTGACACCCTCATCCCTGCTGATCCTGTCCCTTGCTCAGGAGAGCAGCAGAGCTGAGGAGGAGGCAGCAGGAGGAAGGTGGCCAGCACAGAGCAGCAGAGGTGAGGAGGAGGGAGCAGGAGGAAGGTGGCCAGCACAGAGCAGCAGAGGTGAGGAGGAGGGAGCAGGAGGAAGGTGGCCAGCACAGAGCAGCAGAGGGGAGGAGGAGGGAGCAGGAGGAAGGTGGCCAGCACAGAGCAGCAGAGGTGAGGAGGAGGGAGCAGGAGGAAGGTGGCCAGCACAGAGCAGCAGAGGTGAGGAGGAGGCAGCAGGAGGAAGGTGGCCAGCACAGAGCAGCAGAGGTGAGGAGGAGGGAGCAGGAGGAAGGTGGCCAGCACAGAGCAGCAGAGGTGAGGAGGAGGCAGCAGGAGGAAGGTGGCCAGCACAGAGCAGCAGAGGTGAGGAGGAGGCAGCAGGAGGAAGGTGGCCAGCACAGAGCAGCAGATGGCACTCGAGCACCAGCCCAGCCCAGCCCTGCTCCGCTGCTGCCACAGCGCGGCCGCTCGGGCTCGCAGTCCTTGAAGGGAGATGGATCATCTCAGCCATACACTGCGTCTATAGGATCTTGATTTACATGCCTGGGATGTTCCTCTCTGCTCGCAGGTCCAGATTATATCTCTGCTTGTGCAGGTTTGTCCTTACACAGTGTCTGGATGTGAGATGATAAAGGGAGATTGTTACTTTTCACTCACAGAGACAGACCCCTAATTTGCTTGGATGTGTTTTGTGATCGTGGTGTGCCTTTCCCTCAGAGCTGCCTCAGAACACAGAAACAATAATTTTTTTTTCTCAAATAAGGTCATTTTGTCTCCCCAGCCAAAATGAAGTGAACTTGTTTTCCTCACACTGAAAATGGACTTGCAAGTGCAGAAAGTGAAAAGCAAAGTTCAGCAGGGTTGTTACAGAGGCAACAGCCAGAGAGGTGTGAATCAGTCAGGGGAAAATGTTCCTGCCGAGATGGTCAGGTGTGTGCTGGGGATGCAGAGAGCTCCCCTGGCCGAGGAGCTCTGCCTCCCCTGGGTGTCCCAGCGCTGCTGCTGCTCCTGGCAGAGCTGCCACATGCCAGGGCTTGTTTGCAGGGATAGCTGAGCATCTGAGCACACAAGCCCTGACCCGGATTCAGACCATGCTCATTCTCCTCTGGACCCCTGGGACACTCGGCAGTGGCAGCTGAGATGGCACAAGCCCTTGGAGGTGGCACAGCCTGTGTCAGGCTCTGTTTGCCCTTGAACAAGGGCAAGACACCCAGAGTGAGTTTGCCCAGGATGGGGGGGAAGTGTTTGCCCCTGCATCTGCTGAGCAGCCCTGCCCCAGACTGAGTGTGCTGGGCCCCCCATTACTGAAAATTGAGAGGGGAAAAGCACCTGTGAGCCCCCAGCTCTGCCATGTGTGAGACCCATACAAATCCAGGGATTTTTGTCAGCAGCTTGACCTCTGGGGCAGTGTTCTGGCTCTGCAGTGAAGAGGTGCCCTCGTTCTTCCCCTTGCCTGACTCCTCTGTAATAGAAGGGCTAAATGCTTATTACTTTTTTTGTAGCCTTTTCCACTTGCCAATCAAACGTGTCTGGTTGGGGTTTGTTTTGTTTCTGTGTTGCTGGGGCTATGCAGGATGCTCCATCTCCCTGTAATTATGGTTCCATCATTGTCTTGGCACAGAAACATCTGCTGTCTCCCTGCCATCTCCACTTCCCTATTTCTTTGGAGAATTTCGTGGATCCCGATGACCTTCTATTTTCCATGACATCTCAGTGTATGCAGCTGTTCCTCTTGCATTCCCCTGTCTCTCCATCTACCTCTTTTTTTTCCTATCAGCATCTCCAGTGCATTTGGAATTTCAGCTCATCTGCTTATCAAATCAATATCTCACTGCTGCTGCTGGGAGGGCAGTGCTTTGCCCCCCACTGCTGGGCTGCCTCCCCTCTGAGCACAGAGCATCCCCCAGCTCCTGCCTGGAGTCTTTGCTCTTATCATTTAACATTTTAAAGTCCATTTTCTCAGGCTTTTTATTTCGATTGTGTTGTACCCTTTGGCTGTCTGGGTCTGAGACCTGGCAGTGCTGCAGCTCCTCCTGAGCAGGGATGTGCCAGGGGATGGATGGATGGATGGATGGATGGATGGATGGATGGATGGATGGATGGATGATGTTGCCACTCAAGGTGATGTCACTGCTGGTTGCTAATGACAAACTGAGCAAAGTTGGAGTGTGTGAGGAGAGGAGCTGTGGGCAGTGAAGGGGCTGGAGAAGTACAGGCTCAGCTGCTGATTTTGTGTGACCTTGTTGAAGGAGCATGAGGTCCATAAGAGTGATGAACAGAGATACTTCAGATTTTATTCTGTTCTGGCACCTTTTATTACTAGGACTTTACTCTTATGCCTGTTCTCTTAAAAAATATTAATTAAAAAAATCAGTCCTATAGCTGCTGCAAAATGACTAATAAAACTCTGGGATATGACAGGACCTTAAATCTCTGCTTTGTTCTCTGTCTGAAAAGTATGCATCCCAATTCTCCACCTTCCTCTTCTGTCTCTCCTGCCTGCATGGCAGGACCCCAGCCTGGCACAGGGCACTCCATGAGGCTGCAGCAAAATTAATCCTAAAAATATTAAAGGCACATGGATTTTGTGTAGTCACTTTCAAACCGTGATCTGTGCACATCTGAGCTAAGAGTATCCTATTCTTGAAAGGTTTTGCAGAAGTTTGACACCTGGAAGGTGTGACAGAGGAGTGGGGAGCAGGTAGGGAGCTGGTGGAGATGAGGAATCACACAATAACTTCATAGGTGGATGGAAATAACACCATGTTTGCATCACAGCTTTTCCTCTCTCAGGGGTGTGTTTATGCAGAGCTGGGTTTTATACAGATCTGCATTGCATGTGGGTGCTTGTACCTAAGTAGGGCTGTGAAATCATGGATTAAGGGTTCTAGTCATCCAAAAGGAGGGATGTGGCAGCTGGAGTGGATAATGACTCCCTGATTGGGGAGGAGAAACGCTCCCATGGAGATGGGAAGCAGCAGGTTTGGTGAGGACTCAGCTCTGGATCCTCACCCAGGCAGAGCTGTCAGAACATCACCAAAAGCAATTCCTGTTGCCAGGGCCAGGGCACCTTCCCCTGGGCTTTTGCCCCTGTGCAGGGAGAGGTGCACAGGAGGGCACAGCAGCAGCCTGGATCCAGCACGGGGGCTCGGGTGTGGATCTGGAATGGGCCAGGCCGGAGCAAAGGAGTGGGAATTGCTCAGGGAATAAGTGTTAGAGGGAATAATCTGCATCACTTAACGCTCCAACGACTCTGAAATAATTGGCTGTTTCCTGGGTATATCCACAAGAGCTAAAGTGTTCTCCCTGTTGCCTTTTGCCTGGTGATCTTCCAGAGACCTGATTGTCTGCCTCTCTTTCACCCTTTACCTCCTGGGCCCCCCCCCCTCAAATTTCTCCCAGAATTTGTCTTTTTCCCCCAACAATGTCTCTAAAGAATCACAAATGTGTAACGTGTGTCCCAACGCTTGGATTTTAATAACGTGCAGCAGCCCCCATCAGCACAGGCAATTTCACATTCAACACATTATTGCTATTTAAAGTGCTGAGGTATAAAAATGATTGGCAATCCAGCTCTGCCAGCCCGCACTGCCGTGCCAGGTTGGGATTTTTAATATTGGCTGCTCTGCACAGTCGTTCCCTCACCTTTGACTTGCAGATTTCCCAACGTCAAAATAGCAAAATCATTTTGGGTTGTAGCAGGCACATTGCTCGCTGCTGAAAAGAAGCAATTATCATTAAATATCCCCTGGCTGGATGTACACAGACACACCCACACGGGCTGAGGCTGCTCTGTGTTCCCAGCCGAGCTTTCCCCAGCTTTGCAAATATCCTCTAGCTGAGCTGCTGGCTTTTGGGGGGTGGGGGTATTTATTGTGTTGTCTCTCTGATGTGGTTCTGGAAGAGGGAGGACGCTGGGGTTCATCCCAGAGGTGCTGCTCCAGGAGGGCTGATGATTCTCGTGTTCCCAGTTCAGAGATGTCACACAGAGCCC
Organism: Acridotheres tristis; assembly: GCA_037013685.1. Taxonomy (NCBI): domain Eukaryota; kingdom Metazoa; phylum Chordata; class Aves; order Passeriformes; family Sturnidae; genus Acridotheres; species Acridotheres tristis. Next base: position 10,238,340 of record CM072906.1, on the reverse strand, counting down.
ACAGGTGCTGGGTGTGTCAGGGCTGTTCCCATGAACGTGATGCTCGGGGTTAATGTACAGCGTGAGTAAACATTGGACCTTTGAGAATTTCTGTTTGATGCACCCTCACCCTGCTTACCTTGAGATGACCAGAAAATGGCCCTTCTTACCTGAAAACAAGACTGTCTTTGCTGAGGTAATGGCCCTGGAGAGTTCTCTGTGTGCCATATAAAACCCAGTGAACACATGACAGGTGGGTAATTTCTCTTCTGCTGTTGTTTTCTGAGATCCCTGCTGCAGGCCCTGCTGCAGGCTGGCTGGAGGAAGGCAGGAGCATCCTCATCATCCTCTGCTTGGGAGCTGTGCAGGAGCAGGACCCACAGTAGGTCCCTGGGCAGGCAGGGCAGCTCTGGGGTCACAGCTCGTGCTCCCACAGCTGCTCAGCCCAGAAGTGACCCTGGGAAGAGCTGGGGGTGGGGATGAGGCTGGGATGAGGTGAGCTCACCAGCACTGTGACATTAAACAGGGACCTTTCTCTCTTCTAAAAATACCTCTTCCCTCTTTTTTCCCCACAGCAGTGGGGGAGACAGTGTGCCAAATCCACCTGCTCCAGGCAGCTCTGGGGACAGGAAAGAGGAAATCTTTTGGGAGATCTTGGGGAAATCCTGGTGCCCTGTGCAGATGTGGAGTGAGCAAAGCCCTGGGCAAAAGGTGGCCCCTGGAGCCAGGGAGCAGTGGCAGCACTTTGTCACCATATTTACACTTCCACTTGCCCAACATGAAGCGTTTGGCTCTCCTCCACTGCGGAAGGGATTAGCTACTTCATAACATCTAGACAAGATAATCTCTCCAATTTTGCCTGGAAGAAGTCCCTGACAAAGAGCAGCAAAGCAACAATAATGCCAGATGAAACAGTAATTGAGTTTGCCTTCTTATTACTTTCTCGGCTAAGTTTGTGCTGGTTTGGATTTTATTTTGTTGTTGTTGTTGTTGTACAGAACAGCAAAACACTGTCCCTGAGCTGACTCAGAGCAGCAGGGTCCCACCTGTGGTGAACAGCAGCCACACAAGGAGGTGAGCAAAGAGGGGAGGGGGAATGACTGCAAGACGTTACGTGCAGTGTAAGTGATGTTCCACTCTGCATCCTCACTGGAGCAGTGCTGCTCTGATGGTGCATCACAGTAACACCCCACGAGAGCCACAGAGCTGCATCAATCCAAAATGGCCTCAGCCAGGAAGAACACATCCAGGAGCCTCTGCCCACTCCAGCTAAGTATTTTTCAGTTTCCCCAAGTTTTTCCTTCCCTTGAAAGAGCACCTAGTAGAAAATAGCAGGAGGAATAGCTGCTGGGCTCCCGAGGGCCTCCCGGCGTGCTTCCCCAATGATGCAGAGAGTTTCATTTGCAAAGGTGAAGCTGAAGTGCTCTCAAGTGCCAGCGAGGCAAATGTCACCTCCTGGAGCTCTGCTGGACCGTGGGCTGGTGCCTCAGCCCACACAGCCCCAGCTCAGCACCTGCTCCTGCAAAATTGGGCAGGCAATGGTGCATGCAGGAGACATTTGCTGCTACTGTGTTATCCCACCAATATTTTAAGGATAGCATAAGAGGCTGCTGTCAGTCTTGGCCTGGAAGCAAAACACATCATCCTTGTTTCCTTTCTCTGCTCACTAAGTGATAGCCATGTACATTTTTAAGGGGATTGTCCTCTAGATTCTTTTTATTTGTCACCGAGTATTAAAGCTCTAAAGGTCACATTTTTCAAGTTCTTTCCTTGGAGCTTCAAAGACTATACATGTACTTTAAACAAAAACTAAAAACCCAGCAATTTTAGAAAACCAATCCACACCCAGGGAAAGCTCTAAATATCACTGCCAAAGCCCAGTGCTCTCAGCTCAGCTTAAGAGCAGTTTGCTTTTGCTTCACTGTAACCAGTCTGTGAGTGTATTTACACTTAGAATTTGCACGTTTGTAATTGTGCCCGTTCATAAGCAAGTTATGACAAACAAGTGTTGAGTGCCCAGTTCTTCTTTCAGGCAGTCAAATGTTTGGTCCTGCTCACCCCATCTCCAGCTGTGCAGCACTCCCTCATCCCAGGGGAACACAAAGGCTCCAGGTGCAGCAGGGATGTCACCTCAGGGTTGTGGCAGTCACACAGAGCACACACGGGCACTGGTGCCAGCCTGGCCTGGCTGGGTGCCACCTCCAGGACAACACGTGGTGCCCAATCTGGCATCAGGGCAGAGGGGAGGGAGATGATGCCTGACCCAGCCAGAGCCTTCAGAGCAAAATTAACCCATCAACGTAATTTGGGTAAGTCTGAAGTGGCAGAGTGACTTCATTACAGCACAGTGCTCCGTGTGGGATCCCAGCCTTTCTTCCTCCAGTGCCTGGAGCCTGGGAGCCACTTCTGCTGGGCTGTCAGCTGGGCCTCACACAGGTTTTCATACAGTTCTCAGTGTGAGCATTGAGCAGGTGGGTGAGGCTGGAAGGGAAATGAAGGATCTAAAGATCTGGATCCAGCTCAGGACGAGTGAGGGGAGCATCGTCACAGACCTTGTCACCCAAAAATCTCTTTTGGATCTTACTCTCCTGACGAAGCCTGCTCTAATTATTTGCACAGCTTGATCTTGACATCAATGGAAACTCCAGCTGAATTTTGGCCAAGAGAGGACGGGTATGTTAGGGCCAGTTGCTTAATTATGTTTACAACTAAATTGCTCCAGTACATCTTCACTTCCTTGAAAGTGATTTTCCTCTGCTCTTTAATTTCATAGAACAATATGAAAGACATGAATCTTCATGAAACTCCTCTCCTAATGCAGCAGAGACTCCACAGTGTTTGCAGGCTTTGCTTTTCATCACAAGAGGTCCCAGGGGAGGTTCAAGGTAGGATCCTTGCCATCCCGGCTCAGCAATCACAGAAAGCCAAATAAATAAAGCAGGAAGTTGGCAAAGCCCTGATTCAGCAAAGGCAGAAGCACAAGTTCAGCATTAACCTCTGCTTAAAATGATTTGGAACAGAAGAGTTAATCTCATGGCTGCCCAAAAGTCAGACCAGGAATCCAGGGCCTTGACAGTCGGCACATCGGTGCTTTAAATCTAGTGGGAGAGGGTGCTTAAAGCTGAGGAATGTCTTAAATATGGGAAAAGCACTTTCCCTGGTAGGAGGTAGTAACTCAGAGAATGACTTCCAGTCCGTGATTTCTGGCCAAGGCACTGATGCCCTGGGCGAGGCTGATGCTGGATGGCAGTGGATGGGTGATTGCAGAGGTGATCCCTTCCATGGGGAGGCTGGCGATCCCTGGCAGTGTGGGGAAGGTCTGCAGGGGGTCAGGGAAAGGGGCTGCAGTGCTCCCCCTGCTCAGCAAGCACCGCTCTGGGGAAGCCTCTCGGGTTCGGGTGTAGGATCGGGGTAAGGGTCCACGGGGATCAAAAAACCCTCCCGGGGAGGGGTGCGGGGTCTGCCCTTTGGGGTGCAGGGGTTTCCCTGGACACGGGAGCAGAGGGAGGGAGCGGAGGACGCTGCCTGCAGAGGCGGGTTTGCAGCTGAAGCCTGTGACACCCCCGGAGCGGGGAGCGCGATGCTGTCCCAGCCCAAAGCCCGGCACAGCCCGGCTCCCTCGCTCTCCCTGCTTATCTGATCTGCACCTCCCTAATGATGTGGTTACAATTGAATTATGGTGCTTTAATGTAGTTACAGCTACATTTCCCAGGCACATTTCTTCCTGACGTACAATGCTGGAATTTAGGATGTGGCCAGAGGCTGTGTGTGACTCCTTGTCTCCCGGGCTTGTTGCAGCCTTGCCACGTGCTGTGCCAGGAAAGGAAAGACAAACGGAGCAGCTCGATCCACATGTGCTGCTGGAAAAGCACCGAATGCCATGGAAAGCCAGGGGATTGCACTAAAGGTGCCAGCCCCGTGTGCAGGGAGTGAGGCTCCTGCCTGCACACTGCCAGGCATGGCTGCACAGCAGCTCCTGGTGATGCAAGGACAGCATCCCACAGCTGGGACTGGTTCTGTCCTTGTATTCCAGCTGCAGGAAAATACCTTCAAAGATCCATGGACGAAGGGGTGATCTTTGGCCAATATACCTGGTAGTGTGGCTGTGAGGATTTTGTGCCCATTGAAGAACTGTGCTGAGATAGTCTAAAGCCTCATGGAAACTTTCTTGCTCGTGTGTGCTTTGATATGAACTTGATGGTCATGGAATTTGCTGTATCAGCAATAAGAATCATTTGATTAACTGGAAAGAAGCAAACGAAGTAGTTAACTCTGAAGTCAGACAGGAAACGATGGGTTTGCCATTTCCATCATGCCAGAGGTGCAGGAATGCCCAAACTTCCAAATGTGAGGGATCCCCACCATCTACAGAGAGAGAGCTTTGCTTATCAACCTCTCAGGGTGTTTTCATCAATTCTGATCTGCCTGTTGTTAATTTAGAGCGATGGTGTCCTCTGGGGAGTGACTTGTTTTTCCTACCCCTGATTCAGCTCCACACTTGTGAATTTTAAATGCATATGCATATATAAATGAGTGTCTGTATTTATCCAGATCCTGCCAGCACACGTTTTGCAATAATTCTCCTTGGATGCTCTTGCTTTCTCCTGCAGTCGATTTTTTTGAATGACATGGAACTGATAATGGATGTGGTTTCAGTGTGATCAGGCTGACTCGTCTCATTCCACCTCTCCTGCTTTTGAGCAAGAATGTGAGGACTTGCTGTGTCTATTTTAGATTCCGTCATGAAAGGAATAATTGAGATTGAGATTCTTAGTCACTCAGTGCGGAAGGTCAGGGAATTAATGCTGTGTTACACCAGACCATTCATTTACTGGGCCTCCTTTTTTTCCTCCTTAACTGTCTGTAGAAGAAAACAAATGTGGCTCAGAGAAGGTAAAGCATCTTCAAAGCCACGCACAGCCCCAGCCTCTGATAATACACACTGTTTATCTTTATTTTGGGGGTGTTCCAGGGTAGTTTTATCATCATAATTGATTAGTGGCGACAGGGAGAAAAAAATCCAGGAGTAACAGGAAGAAATGATTCCAGTGAATCCATTGACTCGGTGGTAGCATTGATCTACTTCTGGGAATTATTTATAGGAGAAGATTCATAGTTAATAATATTAGTTTGGACTTTAGGAGCAGTTTATCAGAGGCTCTTAAAGGCCTTTGGTAAAAATTAATCAGGGAGAGAAACAAGGTAGACAGCCTGGTTTTGGGAGAGGGAAGGAAATGGGATTTCTGGCATAACTCCATCCACCCCAGGGGGAGAGACAGCACCAGGGGCAACTCGAGGTGCTTGGATATGTCCAAGCACAGGAGTGAGAGGCTGGATTTCCAGCTGCTGTATCAGACAGCAGGGCTGGGGAAGTCTTTGGAAAATTCCCCACTAACCCCCTCCTTCAGGTGAAGCCAAGGTGCCCACAGGACCGTGACCACCCCAGATCCAGCAGGGAGAGCTGCCCAGGGGCAGCACAAACCCTCCCCTTCCCCTTCCTCTCCTCCCTGCTTTGTTTTTGGCTTTAACTTAATTGATCTGTATCCTGCAATCCTACCCGCAGGAGGAATGACACGTCTGAAAAAAGCAGGAGGATTTGTTTAAAGTGAGCTGCTTGGGTTTTTCGCTGTGTGTATATATAGAATTGCCTGGAAGTAGTAAATAGAATTAAACACTGTGGTTCTGAAAAACAAAATTCTCAGGGCTGTCTGTTGATTTCAAAGCTGATGAAAACAAAGCAGGCTTTGAAATCTTACCTTGCAGAGCTTCCCCCTCCTCCCTTATCATATGAAAGATGGGCTTGATAATATTTGGGTTTTATTCTTCTTTTGAAACAGTTGAAAAAACGCTGTTTTCTCAGTTAAGATGAAAATCACGATGTTTTTAATAAGGTCAGTGTAATGTCTTCATTAGCAAATGCTGAAATAATTTGATGCAGATCTGGAACTCAACAGGGAAAAACTCCAGTGTCTACCCAAAATATAGAGCCACATTTGCACCAGGTGTGAACCAGTACTGCTTCCCTAAAATTACTGGTTGTGACATAACCTATTCCTGTTTAGGGACTGGCTGCTGTGTTTTTAAGTAACTCCCTCCTGCACAGCCACACTCAGTGGTTTCTGTTTGTTTTCCTGCCTGGCCCTGGGCTGCTGTGAGCTCCGGGGCTGGGCAGTGCTCATGGGTGTTGGGTTTGGTGGTTTCCTCTCAGGTGATGGAGCAGGTGGGAACAGAGGAGCTGGCAGCACGGGAGGAGGTGTGGAGCTCCCCAAGAGGAAACACGGGTGATGTTAATGGATGGGCAGCCTACAATGAAATCAAAAATATCCAACACACCAAGTGTGCACTCTGCTGAAATTCTGTCTGCAAAAATCGCGGCCAAAGCTGCTGAGTGCTGTGCACTTAAAAGCCTGTCCTGCTGGGACACGCAGGAAGTGTTAGCCCAGCTTTTTGGAGATGTGGATGGTACCCAGACAACCCTGACCAGTCTGACACCACAGACATCTCTTCCATCCCCTGTGCTGTGTCCCCCGAGGCAGGGCTGGCACAGCCCCTCTCCTGGTGTGGCTCTGTGGGGTAACGCCCGAGGCAGAGATGCACCAAGAAGAACAATTGTTTGCAATGACATTTTCTGCATTTTAAATGATCTTTGACTTCCTGGCGGCTCCCCAGCGTATCCCCCCCCGGAATTCTATCTAAATAATGTTTGTCAGGTGAAGCCACAGCTGGGCAGCAGGCAGGGCCCTGCTCCTCACTGGGGACCTCCGGCCGATCAATCTCCACAACCTGCTAAATGATAGATGGAATGTAATATAGGTCATTATTTCTTCCCTATGCGTGAAAATGAATTATTCAGTAAAGATTTAGATCCTTTTTATTATGGCACTGAATTTATAGAGCATACAAAACATAAATGCAGATTTGTACAGCCCCAGATAGATGAACTCATTCTCCAGGCAGCGTGAGGTGGATGCAGCCCCTCGCCATCGCTGCACAGCAAGGATGGGATGTCCAAGATGGGAGATTGGGACCTGCCACCTTCCTTACCTGGAACAGCATTCCCAATCCATGCCCAGCTGGTTTAGGAGCCCCAGATCTCTTTGTTCCAAAAGTCAGGCTCTCAGGGTCCATATATCTCCAAGGAGATTTGGGGTCTCATGTCACTTTGGCCTTGTAAATGCTGATCTTAACAAACTCTGCATCTCAGCCTCTGATATGAAATGGGAGTTGTAAAAACTGAAAGGAAATTGGTGAGGCTAAACCGTGCTAATGACAGTAGGTGCTAGGTGAGTACGTGGACAGCTGTGATTGTCCCAAATTCGCCTGTCCTGCATTGCCAGCGTGGGGGATCTGGGCTGGTTTGAATCAATAGCACTAACTTTCCTTGTTATTGGGCTAAATGCTGCAACTTTTAATTGTGCAGCTAGGGAGAACGATACCCCTGGCCAGCAGTTAGAGGTGTCAGCTTTGCAGTTCATTAGTTACTTCCCAAAATTCCACTGGGACTTTGGATTTTTAGCATGAACATTAGAGGTTGGAGAGGAGGAGAGCAAGAGGGCAAGTCTGCAAAGTCTCAGTGGGCTGGAGGAAAATCTGGGATTGGGGCTGGAACAGCACCTTTGGGGTTGGGTGCTGGTGACTGCTGCCCAAGGAGCAGGACAGCGGGTCCTGGTTTGTCACCTGTGGGCTTCAGGTGCTGAGTGTGTCCCCAGAGCACCCCTGGTGCCGTGGGCTTGGCTTCTGCTGTGACAGCAGAGTGCTGAGAAAGAGCAAAACCAACTGAACAGATTGAAATTGGTCACCTCCCTGAACCCAGGCTCAGCTCTGGGGGAGGTGGAGAGAGAATATACTGATAAAGTCTTCCCAAAGCCATTTGACCTGTAATGTTCGCTGATGGAAAGGATAGCACTGGAGATTTCCTTTTAATATATAGCAATCCAAATTTCTTTCTGAGCCATAAGCAGCTGCACTGAAGTTCCTTCTGTCCATCAGCAAAATCTGTCTTGTGCTTGTTCATTCTGGAACCCCTTTAAAATTCTGCACCGCTGCCGGAGAGATTAAAGGGGTAATATAACCCCAGGAACCGCTCTCCTGACTAGTAATTTCCCGGTGATTATTACAAGAAATAGCTAAGATCTAAAGGAGGCTCAAAGGGGGGAGAAAAAGACTATTCTTTAATCCCCCCCATGCATTTCCTTTGCACATTGGTGCTGCTCACTCTGCTGGGGCAGGGCCAGGTCAGCCCTTTTTCCCTGCCCACTCTGGAGGAGCAGAGCCTGCCCCACTGCTGAGCCAGAGTTCAGCACTTCATGGCAAAACAAACTAAATAAAGGGAATTATATCCCATTTTACAGTGGTAGCATCAGAGCTTCTCCAGTGGGCCTGACCTCCCAGCCCCGTGCACATGCACTCATTCCCACCTTGTTCATTAGTCCCTGCTGGAAAGTACATCCACACATTTCCCCCAGCCCCAGTAAAAATATTGGAAATAGTTGGCAACTCCAAAACGGCTCTTGCAGGCTTGGCTGCTGAGCTGGGAGGTCTTTGGTTGGGAAGCACTCGGTGCTGGACAGGTGGAGAACTCAAAATCCATGGATGTCTCCGAAAATGTAGGGCAACGTGGCTCAGTCCCGCTGGGCGGGCAGCCCATGCTCTCATCAGCGCTCCTTAATTTAGGTGAACCTGATTGCTGTAGATAATTACACTGATACCTGGCAGCCCCATCCTTTTGCTGCAAAGCACTGGTCAAACACCGAGTGGGAAATGGAGGAGCTGAGGGAATGCCTGTGGGGCCGAGGGGTTCAGTGGTGCTGGGGCCTCGGGATGTGGGGATATCACACACGGGAACACCAACAGGGAACAGAGACATGGGGATGCAAGGGCACTGGGACATGGTGACACAGGGACATGGTGACACAGGGACATGGCTCTGGGGTGCAGGAACACCGCGCTCTTTCTCTGAGCAGCCCCAGAAAGCTGCGATTTAAAGCCGGGGTGCTGTCAGGGTCCGGGCGGTGCCGAGGGTGCGGTGCCCAGGCTTGGTGACGGGATGACCCCCCTCAGTAACGCCCCCATTCTTCCCGAGCCCCTCAAATTTAATTTTCCTCTCCTGGACACTCAGCAGGTACTTGCCTGGAATTCTTCCCGGTGGGGGTCAGGGGTCCTGGACAGGCTGTGACGGGCCCAGGGGGACAGTCCCCGGTGCCAGGGACCCCATGGGACAGTCCCGAGGGACAGTCCCCGGTGTCGCAGACCCCACGGGACAGTCCCCGGTGTGGCGGACACGCGTGAGGGACGGACGCGCGCGGGGCGGGGGGGCGGGAGCTGCGCGGGGAGGGCGCGGTGACGTCACGGTGACGTCACGCAGGGCCACGCGCCGGCGGAGGCACCGCCCCCGCGAGGGCGGGATGGAGGGAGGGGAGGATGGCGGCGGGGGGAGGGAGCGCCGGCGCGGCGCTGAGCTAAGCCGATCCCACGTGTGACGGATCTGGCTGCTGCCCCAGCGCCTCTCCAGTGAGATCCTCCGGTAGCGGAGGGAGGAGGAGGAGGAGGAGGAGGAGGAGGAGGGGGGAAGGGAAAAAGGGGCAAAGCAAGCGGAGCGAACCGAGCCGGAGCCGGGCCGGGGGGGGCGGGTTGGGCGGGCGGGGGGGGTTCTCTAAGGGGCTCTCGCTCGGCGCGGCCATGGAGGCGGACGGGAGCCAGGCTACCTCGGGGAGCCCCGGAGAGGCGCAGCACGACCCCGGGTAAGTCGGCGGGGCGGCGGGGGCGCGGAGCGCGGCGGCGAGGGGCGGTCAGGCGGGCCCGCCCCGCTCCGCGCCGCTCCGCTCCGCGCCCCTCCGCCCCGCCGGGAGCTGCCCCGTCAAAATGGCCGATCCCGCACCGGCGCTCAACTCCGCTCTGCTCTCTCCCTCCAGCAAGATGTTCATCGGCGGCCTCAGCTGGCAAACCTCACCAGGTAACCCCCGCCCGCCGCCCCCTCCCCACGCGTGTCCCGCCCCGCGTGGGCCGCGTCCCGCCGCGCCGGGCCCTGCCCGCGCCCCCCCAGCCCTGACCCTCCTCTCCCTCTCTGCTCTCTCTCCGCAGACAGCCTTAGAGACTATTTTAGCAAATTCGGAGAAATTAGGGAGTGTATGGTCATGCGGGACCCCACCACCAAGCGCTCCAGGTAAAACCGCCGCCCACCCCGCTCGGGCTGACAAACTTCGCGAGTTGCGGTCGGGGCGGGTGGACCCGCACCCCCCCCCAATCCCACCCCAAAAATCCCAGCCCCGCATCCCACCCCGCGCGTGGGGCGCTGCGGGAGGGCTCTCCCCGCCCGCATCCCTCCAGCCCGGAGCAGGAAACAAAGCGGCCGGCGGAGCCGGAGAGGGGCCGGGGGTCGGAGCCGGCCGCCCCCTGCACCCGGAGCCTTCGGGGGAGGGCAGAGGAAGGAGGGGGGACCCAGCGGTTTATTTTTATGACTTCTCCCTTTGGCTCTAATTCTCATCACCACCCCCCACCTCCCCCCCCCCCCGGCCCCGCCATCCCCTCGCTCTTTGTCTCTCGCAGAGGCTTCGGGTTCGTTACGTTCGCGGATCCGGCGAGTGTAGACAAAGTGCTGGCCCAGCCGCACCACGAGCTGGACTCCAAGACGGTAGGTGCTGCGGGGGGCTGCCCGCCGCCCTGCCCGGCAAGCCGGGGACGCGACCCGGCCGCGCCGAGCCCCGCTCGGGCCGCTCGCAGCCTGTCATTGAACCGGGACCTTGCGCGGCTCGGCTTCGCCTTCATATTTTTTTTCTAGACTCTGCCTTTTAACTTACCGAAAGCGGTAACTTTGGTGGGGTTTTTTTTGTTTTTGTTTTTTGTTTTTTTTTCCGAAATCTGAATTCGCCCATACCGACCGCTGGCTCCTCCCCCGGCCTTATATTTTATTGAGCGGTGACATTGAAAAAGCTGTGGAGTAAAATCCAACTTTTTTGGTGTTGGGCTGCGGCATGCTTTCTGCAGGGAACTTCGTGATTCCTTTGATTGATTATTTATGTATTGTTAAGCGCGTTTCAAGGTGGGAGTGACTTACTGTCAATCCGTGAAAGCTGCTGCTCGTGTCATTTCCCAAAGTCATTTTTTGGAGAGGTCCCCTCACCTGTGATGGCAGGGCCCCTGCGAAATGCACGCGGTAATTTCTGGGAAGCTCTGCAAGAGCTGGAGAGTGGATGTGGTAGAGAAGCACAAGTCCTAATGTGTTGTTGTTTCTCCAGAGCTTTTTGCTGCGCTCAGTCTCCAGTGCATAATATAAAGAAAAAAAAAATGCTTGTGAGATGCAGCTGATTTTTTTTTTTTTTTTTAATAAACATTACATTTGGGCGGGATTTTTTAGAACAAAAATTCATACCTGAGTTTTCCCCCTGCCCCAATATGGTGTTTTCAGTGTTGGGTCAAACAAAAGGTATCGGGCAAGTGCAGCTCTGGGCCCTGTTTTCTCCCTGTGATCAAGGCCAAGCAAAAAGATGAAGTTTTGTGCCTCTTGACTTCGTTGTAGTTTTCAGCCTCGGCAGAGCTGGGAGGGGAGGGGGGAAGGACACTGCTAGAGGTCATCAGTGCTGCTGGCTCTGGAGGGGGCTGTGTTTTGGGAAGGGAAGGCTCCTGCTGCTGGAAGTGTCTGCACAGACGTTCTGCTGGGCACATCGAGCGTGGTCCTTACTGTCCCTGCGCTTTAGAGTCTGTGCTCTGGGGCTTAGGGGTTTTATTTTAACCTGAGCCTGGTGTTAGGGGCAATCCTGCCTCGGTGCTGCATCTCACGGGCGCCTCTGTGTGCGAGATTATAGTTAAATGAAGAAAGGGAGAAGCAGGGAGCAAATGTGAGGATATGTTTTTTTAAAAATGTAATTTATATGGAAACAAAAAGCCTAAAGCTCTTGTAGAAGCAGGTGGAATCTAGTGTTTTAATTCGACCTACAGATTCTGCTGGGCTTGCCTGAACACGAAGCCCATGCTTTCACATGCCTTAATAATTTGATTTTAGGTTTAATCAGATATGGTAAGATAACTGATTCAACCGTGCTCCTGAAATTAAACTCACCAGACTTTTCATGTACAGCTATATTCTCTATGTGTTTTTAAAGATAAATTTAGATAAGAAGAACAAAGGCAAACAGTATCTTGAACGAGAGTTTTAAAAAAAAAATTCATGGGAGGACACCCTGTCATATTTCTGACTATAATTAGGTCCTCCCCCAGCTTTTTTCTTGTATCACAGTCTAGTCCCTGCAATGTATTAATTTGCTCTTCTCTGGGGGAGGGGTGAAGAGCTTCACCAGGGCAAATCTGCCTCGGTTTTGATTGTGTGATAATGATTGAATCAATCCAAATACAAAACTGGCCTCAGAATCAGTAACAGCTTAAAAGTAAGGCAGGAGGCAGGCAGGTCCTTTCAGGCGTGTATTTGTAGAGTATTGTAGTAACTGTTGTGCAGTATAACAAGGCATTTGACTCTGTTTCAACGTTCAGCACAGGAGGCAGATCGGTTGGGTATTGGCATGGAAACGTCGCTCTTGTTTACAGTTACGTTAAAAGCTTTGTTTAGGTAATGGCCATTCATATCAGAAATAGTATTATAGTCATTTCCTAGAGGACTTGTAGATACAGTAAGTAGAATTGTACCTAACTAACTAATTTTTTTTGGTAGAACTTTGGTTTTTGTTTTGGTTTCTTTTTTTTTTTTTTCTTTTCCTTTTTGGTTGTTGTTTAAATAGTTGACAGGGGTTATGCAAAAGGTATGGATTTGCCACATTCATTGCTTGCATCAAAGGCTGATGATGTTTATCCCAAAGGTTTTGGGAAGGAAAATTCAGTTCTTTTAGAAAATCTGTCGTTGTGGTGCAAGGGACTCCATGCTCTTTGAACTGACCTTCAAAAATGAATGTGTTGCTTTGGAGTTAATGGCTCTCCCAGCCTTTTACCAGCAGGACTTTGCAGTGATGTTCCTCTGGTGGGCCTGGTGTTCTTTGCTGGGAAAATTTGTAGTTTTGGAGCAAACATAGAAATGTGCATATTTTTCCACCTTTGGGTATTGCTGTGGAAAATCCGTACCTGTTGTATTTCCCCAGTAGACAAATGCCTAGTCAGTGCTGAATATATTTGTAGATAATGTTAATCTCTATGAAAAGGTTAGCTTTCTAGATAAATAATTTTACTTTTTATGCTTTTTGAACAATAAAGTGGCATGTAATCGCTCATTTCTCAGGTGTGCCCTAAAAAAAGATACAATATTTGTATCTGATGGAGGCAAATCAGTTTATCAGTTGCACATCAAATGTCTGCGGTATTTCCCATTTTGACAAATTAATTGAGTAAAACTGCTTTTTAGGAGAGGCCCGTGGTTATTTAGCAGTGACAGGAATATTTATCACCACAGGAATAACAATACCAAAAGGAAACATCTCCTCTTCTTCTTCAGGGTTTGCTTGAGGAGGGGGGAAACACAACCAAAACCAAACCCAAACTCTGAAAGAAAGCCTGTTTTTTCTGAATATGCAGAACACAGGCAGCATTAGTGGCAGCAGTTGGTTGTACAGGCAAGGACAGCACTGAAAGCAGTTGCAGGTTGCACAGTTCAGGTAGGATCTAGTACTTTGACACCTCCTTTTGCAGAGCCTGTATGTAGGAGATGCCAGGGGCAGGTGGTGCTGAGAAGCAGAAGTGAGAGCAGCAGCACCCGGGCTCGGTGCTGTGATTTGGGGGGGTTTGTTAAGGCTCTGATGTTGGTGTTTACATCCAGCCCCGGGCCTGCCTGCTCCCTCCTAACGCCACAGCCTGCCACTGCGTCTGCCGTGGTGCCTTCCTGGCTTCAGGGAATTTTTGAATGGGAGAGAGGAGTCTCTTTTTAGAGCTGACCCCTGTGGAAGTTGTGTGTGAGGGTGCAGAATTAGCATTTTGGAATGCAGAGGGGACGTGCTAATTCATGCAGTGCAAGGGGAGCCAACGCTGCATCCTAAAGCAGGGCAGGGGGGTAAAGCAAGGATTTCTTTTTTTTTTTTCCCTTTCTTTTTGTCTCTGGTGATGTGCTTCATTCATGGGTAGTTCAAGTAACTTGTTAATGGAAAACCTTTCTTAGGAAGTTTAGTTTTGGTTTCAGTGTGTGTATATTTCACACACATGAAACTCGTTTGTGACTTTCTCTCCTCCCTTCCCGCCCTATCCCAGAAATGGAGTTTTCTATTGCTCACGTGAGTAAATCAGATAAACTGGGCATATTATTATGAAGGAGACTCTAGTCCTTTAAATGTTTCAGTTTTAATAATTGAAATGTGAATAATTTGATTTTGGTTTTGCCTTTCCTTTTTTTGTGTGGCGTTGCTTGTCAGTTAGCAAAACAAAGCAGAGAAAAAGTAACCCCGAACCCCAGTGCAGGAGGGGCCAGGTGTCAAAGCCACCAAGTTGAGATGTTGGTCAGGAATGCTGCCCCTCTTTCTGTGCAACCTCTAGGGCATGTGGATAATCCTCAGCCTGCAGTCTTGGTGGTAGAGGCAGCACCCAGAGATTGATGCAGAGCTCCCTGAGCACCCACGGGGATTGCTGCCCAGAGATGATGGAGGAGAAGTGCAGAAGAGATGTTTTCTTCCTGTCTTCCCACCTCCCTGCCCCTGCCAAACTCCCCAGACAAACGCAGACTGTGACCTATCGTTTCCAGAGTAGCTCTGGATGACCCGCTGTGCTGAATTACAAGCCTGAGAAATGAGGGATTAATAATTCAGTGATTTAAAATCAAAATAATGTAAAATGACAACCAAAGCTACCCTGTTGATTTCCCCTTTCTTTTTCCTCAGATTGACCCTAAAGTTGCATTTCCCCGACGAGCACAGCCCAAGGTAAGTAGGAGGATCGATAATAGGATTTCAGGCACACAGAGAGTCATTGTTGCCAGGCAGTTCGGGTTTCAGCGGGGAATTGGCAATGGAAGCTTTAAAAGCCGAGTGCTGCCGGGGGGATCAGGGCGGGGCTGTGGCCCGGGGGGCTCCTGGGTGTCCCCGGGCCCGGTTCTGTGTGCTGCCTTCTGCCTGCCAAGAGTGTTTGGATTAAGTGCGGGCTTCGGGCTTGTTTTGAGCTGAGCTTTCAGTTCTGTGCTCGTGATGGATGGGGTATATCTGTGCCTTCATTGTTTGCAAATTTTCTTTTGTATAACTCGAGATGTGTGTGCAGAGCCGTGTGTGAGCCTCGGATGGGAAGGTTGTGCTGAGCTCTGGGGGCCATGGGTTGTTCTGCAGGACAGGGGAACAGTGAGGTGTGAGTGTCCAGCTGGCCAGAGCAGTGGCCAGTCCTCACGGTGGCACAGGGACACTGTAGGGACACTGTAGGGACACAGCCACTCCTGCCTGTGTGCTCCCTCCAAAAGCCACTGTGTGCCATTTCTCCTGGAGGAGCTGCCTGTGGTTGTTGCTCTTTAGGTTGTGCCTAATGAAAACAAATCAGCTTCAAAGCCAGACTTGCAGCGTGTGAATTTTGAAAGCCAGAGGCTGAAAGAAAACTTTTGTAATTGACTTTTTTTTAATTTGTTTTTGAGAGTCTATTGGAAAAACTTAATTTAACTGATGTATGGTACTTGTGTACGCACTTGTCATCTTGGGTAACTTCAGTCTTCTGGTAAAAACAGGAGGAAAAGGCTGCAGAGTTGTAGATGCAAGTCAATAAGGAAAAGTAGTTTAAAGTTGGTGGTGGGAAGCTGCCTCACCAACGGCCTGAACTGTTATTGCATACAGCTCCTCGTGAAAGCAAGCAGTGAAACTGTGTGTGTTGAACCATGATGTGAAGTATTGCACAAAATAGGCGTCTAGGAAAAACCCTGTGTCATTTAAAACCCCCAGGCATAGCTCAGGAGAGGTGCTGGGGAGTTCTTAAAAAGAAAAAAAAAAAAAAAGAGAACAAACCCCAGCGGCCTACTCACAGAATTTTAAACCAGACTAATGTAGGCAAATGTTTAGAGGTTCTTTTCTTCCTAGGACATATCTAATAACTAATTGGTGAATAATAGTGTGCCTGGCTTGCTTCTGCACTGAGCAAAGAGTTTATAGTGTGTGGGGCTTGTGGCTTCTGGATTATGTTGTTGCATTGATGCCATCTGTAATATGCAATTTAAAATTACCAGAATTTTGATCTCGTGCTTGATGTGCCTATCCCCCTTCCCAATACCTTTTAAAGGTTAATTTACATTTTAAACTGCCTTCAGTGCCAGTTGTCTCTTTCTGCAGTGTTATTTGGAGAAGTTTGTAATGCTTACAACAGAGCTGTTAAGCCGTCCCATGTGATTTTTTTTCTAACAATTAAAAAAACCAGGACACGTTTTACATCGAGAATATTAGTGAGTTAAATTTTTGTGTTAAAGAATGCAAAATCGGGTCATATTTACAAAGGGGATTTTGTTTTTCTACACGTAGGGTTTTTTTCCCTTAGTTTTTGGTAACAGACATCTTTCAAGCGTGGGGCAAATGCTGGAATGGACGTAAAATTCCACTCTTAGCAGGAACTTGCTCTCTCTGGAGAGGTCAGCAGTGTCTGTTGCTGCTTTTTACACAGTTGTCCTTTCTCAAGTGTTGGGATTTCTACAGGGCACTTGAAAAAAACGTGAAGACTGAAAACAGCCTGATTTGGAGACTGGAGAAAATCAGATGCAATAAAGAGCAGATTTTACATCAATTATGATGCATTATTCTGGCAGGCATTTCATAATCTGAATATTTTGTTTTCTGTTTTTTTAATTAGATACTGAATTAAGGTTTTGGACTTTAGTTGTTCATTTATCCCAGTTGAATAGCAAATGCTCAGCGTTAAAATGTGACTGTACTTTAGTCTAATTAACTAGCTAATGCTCGGGTCTGTGGAGATTAATGGCATTTAATGAAATGTCTCTGTCTCTCTCTAGGTGCAAGGGGAGAATTCGTTTTTTGTTTTGGTGGAGGGGGGGGGTTTAGTGTTTTCTTTTTAATTTATTTTCTTTTCTCCTGAGTAATCTTCCTTGCTCTCCTGATCCACGGAAATTGCCCAGCCCAGTAAAACTCTTTTCTTTCGGGCTTTTTAAACCACATCTCGGCGCTTTGACACCTCTCTGGTGATGCAAATTGGCTGCCGAGCAAGCAGTGGCAGGTTGTAAGAGCCCGGCATTCTTCTGATTTCCTTCGAGTGACCCTCGGAGAATCCTCGCTGATTGCCTGCAGTGGATTACCGGCCTGTGTAATCCTGCTCTCCTTGTGAAAGCCAGCACCACTTGAAGCCATTGTTTTAGGAAATGTGCTGCAGGCTTTAACTCCTTGGTGAATGTGTCTCCTTCCTCGGGGCTGCTGTTCCTTGATAAAAATCTGTCTTGCTTCTGAGTGCTGGAAGGCACTCTCTAACAGGAGATCATTTATAACTCTGCTGACTTAAAAAACCCTTAAAACACACCGGTGATGGGGCACCAATAGTTTTGTACCCCCTTTTGAATATTGAAGACTACAATAATTTGACTTACTGTTATACCTAGCCTGCCATTTCTGATGTTACCTGCTCTGTTAGGTTGGAGAAGCCTTATCCAATTGAACAAGTTCATTAGATATTCTCAAATGTAAGCAATTTCCTCCCTCACTCCTCTGCCTTAGGGATTTATTTCAAAAACAAAACAAACCTGAAGAGCAAAAGGACAGCAGCCTCTGTCAATGAAGTAGCTCCTAGGCCATGAAAATGTCTTTGGTATGGGAATTTGGATGCTTTGTTGTGCAGAGCCATGCATGAAGCCGAGGCCAGAGCTGACAGTAGGGGAGGCTGCCCAGGGAGGTGTTTTGTGCTCAGCTTCCTCCACACTGCCCCTGAGGTGTTTGTTCCTCCTGCTCTTCCTACGTGTGCCTGGGAGTTGCTCCCAGCTCTACAAGCTGGAGCTGCCTGCAGGAAGGTGTGTGGCACTCCTGAGCCCTGCTGTGCTCTGGGGCCTTCCTGGAATGGAATGGAAGGGGCAGGGTAGGAAAGTGCTGCTGCTGGGGCTGCTGCAGGGGTCACTGGTGGCACTGCACGGCTGGTGTCCTGTCTGCTGGTGACCTCGAGTGCAGGTGGCCACTGCATGTTTTAATTGGGAGTTTGATCTGCGTGGATTGGGTATGGAACATGTGGCCGTTTGGTCACAAAGCAGCAGGACTCGATTTGGTGAGAGAGGCTGGGGGTGCAGCACACCAATGTCTTCTTTAATGTGTCACTGTCACAGGGGCTGGTGCAGGGCTGTCCTGGCCCCTCTGTGCCACAGCCAGTCCCAGATGTGCAGGGTGCCCGTGGCCAGCTGTGTTTCCTGTCTGGCTGGGCACGTGGGCTCTGAGCAGTTGTGCACATCTGGCCCTTCTTCTTGGACAAGAGGCCGTGTCAACAGCTCTCCTTTCATGTGAGACACTGCTGGGTAAAGCCATGTGGAGCTGCCTGTTCCCGAGCAGCAAATGGAGGGCATGGCCTTTCAGGATAACACCCAGGCTAACCTGGGATTTTTTTTTTTAAAGCTAACCAGTGGATTTGGATGTCTGATTCCAATTAAGTTGGCTGTGGGTGGGGTGTCTGCGTCCCTTGGCTGTCTGATAAGCCTCAGCCAGAGTAGCAGGGAGAGATTTTATTCCAAAGCAAATGATGGACCTTGAAAATCAAGAGTTCTGTTTGTTTTCTCCCCTGCTTCTGCCTGTAAACTCCTCCAGTTTAGTCCTACTACTTCTCATCTTATTTTAGGTGTTAGGTAGCCTTTGAAGTTTTTTTTTTTTTTTTTTTTTCCCTCAAAAGAATGTGAACTGGACTCAGTAGCAGAACTCAGGATTCTTCCTTTCCTGCCACCCTTCCTTCCCTACCAGGCTGTAAAGAGCAGCAAGGTCAGACTTTTTTCCAGATGACTTTTTAAAATTCATTTTAGATTCCCCTGCATTTGCAGGTCTGGGTGGAGTAAGGGAGGAAGTGTTTCTTGCTCTTGGCATCAGGCATAGATGTGTAGCTTGATAATAATCATGGTATCATCTGTGTGCAGAGCAGTGTGAAATCCTTCCCAGATGGTGTGGGGGATTTCTCTGGGTGTCCACAGCCACTGTTTGGGTGTCTTCAGCCAACCCTGATGTGGATCCCTTGTCCAGGGTAAGCTGCTCCTAGAATTCGCTTCCCTCTGGCATTGGATGGGCCGGTGGAAAAGTTTCAGTCAGAGTCTTGGCTGATGAATGCAGCTCCAGGCAGGGGAGGATCAGGGTTTGAAACCCCTTGTCCTTGGGCTGGGGTTTGTGCTCTGTCCTTGGATGTCACAGCCAGGGGAGCAAGGGCTGTGCAGGGCCCTCTGTGGAGTGCAGGAGTTCTGTCAGAAACAAGAGCTGAGCTGGATTTTTGTGACTCTGTTGTTTTTTGGAGATGTAAACATTTATTTCTTCTCCCCAATCACTCAGGTAGATTGTTCATGTTGTCCTGAATCCCCGCAGACTGTCTTGTACTTGTTAAAATGTCTGTATTTCCATTCTCATTGCCTAAGGATGTCTTTCATGTTAAGAATAGTCCTAATGTACTTTCCTTCCCTTTGACATACTGCTAGCTAAAAATTAAAATTGAACACTGTCTAACATGGGATTTTTTTTAAAAGGAGGTTCTACATTGCCTGTGTTTTCCTGTATTGGTGGATTAGTTTTAATAGCATCTACCAGGTGACTTTTGTGCACTTGTATATGCCAGGAAAGGTTCTGTGGTAGGGAGGTCAGGGAAATGGAAAGCGAGCAGCATGCTGACACCCCTGCATCCCCCTCTGCTTCCAGATTGAGTACATCTCCTCTGCAAAGTGCTGAGCCTTTATCAGCCCGGGGGTAGGTCTACTAATGACTGATCTAAAACCATCAAATTCATTTATTTGTCACTGCCAGTGACAGGCCAGTTAATGCTAATGGATTCTTTTTTTAGCCTGTTGACTCTAGTGATAGTCTCATAAATGTTGTGAAATCCAAAGCATTAAGGGAACTTGGAACTTATTTTTAGAGAGCCACTGAAAACAGGGCAAGGTGGGGTGTGTGCATCGAGATGTATGTTGTGCTGAGAAGGAGAAAAGAGCAATTCTAGTTCGATAAGCTCTACCTTGAGTCTTTGCTGCTCCTAATAGTTATTTGACTTTTCAGTTGTATTTAAGTGTTCTCTTTAAACACGTTTTGGGTCATGCTATGAAGTGAAGAGAAGCTGTAAATATTCAGTCATCTTAGGGAAAAATGGCGTGTTTCAGAAAATGCTTCATCTCAGGGCCTGAATCTTCTCTGCCCCTATTGTGTGAAACCACTTAAGCATATACTTAAGTTGGCATAAGCATGTGGCTAAGTGCTTTGCTGAATCAGCGTGGGCCCAAAGCTCGTTATTAAATGCTTTGTTGAACTGTGAAGCCCGTAGCAGAAAAAGATTAAAAGATTACTTTGTGTATTTGACAGTACTTTGTATATGGTCAGTTCCATCACTTCTTCAGATAGGCAGTTTCATCTCTCTCATGTTCCCCCTTCACCAGAGGATCTCTCTCACAAGAAAATACTAATCTGCTGTTTCTTCAAAAAACTGATTACAAGGTCAGTGTAGCATCAGACTTTAAAGAAAAAAAAAAACAACCAAACATTATTGAAGCTTAATTTAGTCTCTAGCCCTGAAATCACACATTCTGTTTGCCTTAGTCACTGGAATAATTCTGTAAATTATGTGAGTAGTGTTCAACGTGGCCTATGATTTTTACGATGTTATTGCTGTAGAAATTGTGGTTTGCTGAGTAATTTGAAAGTTACTGTGAAACTTCGTAGTCAGATCAGCATGCGGTATTAATAAGTTACTTCTAAACTTTGGCATTTTCCTACTCTCCTTTTGGAAGTATTTCTTCTATTTTTTTGAATGCAGAGAAAATCTGAAGAATGTTGGGAAGTTGTTCTCCCCTGCTCAGTCATTCCCTGTGCTGGGACATCTGCAGCTGGGTGTATTGTTGTGACTGAGCAGGCTTAAATCAAGATTGTGCTTTGGGAACTTTGTATTATAAAGGAGGGCCCTGCTAAGGCTTATGCAATGCTGCACAGGAGGAATAGTCCCAGAGACCTCGGCGAGCACAGTGAAATGCAGACAAGGCTCCTTAATATGTTGGTGAAGTGTACGTGGCAGGAAGGGTGAAGGAAAAGAAGTATTGACAGCAGCAGAAAGCGTCGCTGCCCTGCCCTCCCCCAGCAAAGACTTGCATTAATTTCCCATTGACTCTGATGTACAATAGGGAAGAGGTTTCAAGCTGACTGAAGGGGCAAAGGTCCAAGAAAACTACTGTAGCAAGAACTGATGCAGAGTGACAGTAATGAGGTGGCCTGGCAGGTGGGAGGGAATAATGGAGGGGTGGGGGAAAGAAACTAATATCTGATGAATTAAGTAGTTCCCAGGGTTTGAGGTTGTTAAGTCCCCCTGGTTTTATTTTCCTCTGAGTGCCACACAGCTCTGAGGTGGGGCTGAGGATGTGGGTCCTGTGCAGCTCCAGTGCTCCTGCTCAGGGCTGCCAGTGCTGGCATGGCCCAGAGGGTACAGAGTTCCTCTGTACTGCTCCCAGACCTGTGCTCTGCTGGTTTAATCAGTGTTTTAGTATTCCTGACTCAGAGCTCATCTTTATGTTTTTCTGTGGGTCAGTTTTGCATCAAAGAGAAGGTGAGGAGCACAGGGTGAAGAAGTGTTTTGAAGTTTTGATCTATTTAAGATAGAGACTGTGAAGTGCCAACAAGACTTTCAGCTGCATGCTGTGTAAAGAGAATTCCTGCTGGATAGAGAGTCTGGGGAGGCTTTAACCAATTGCTGGATAAACACTGTTCAGGAATCTTCCCCAAGGGTAATATGGTGTGGTGTGAAAAGAGGTTGCAAGGAGCTGAGCACTTGTCCTAAGCCTCTGTGAGCCCCACTGGACTGGGAGATGTTGCTCAAATCAGGGGCCTGGTTTGTGGCAAAGCTTGCCAGCTGCAAGCCCTCAGCACTGGCAGGTTTGGTGTTTGTTGCACTGCTGGAAGAAGGTGTTGCTGAGGGGGATGTTGCCAGGGATTCTTCTGCAGTGCTTGCTGAATGAGGAGAACTGTTTAGTTCTCCTCTTGGCTGTGTTATCAGTCATTTATGTTCAGAGCTGTGTTGGTGTGATTCCCTGCTCCGAGCCCGAGCTGTGTGCAGGGCTCCATATGTACACAGAGCATTTATCCTTTTGCCAAAGGTTTGCAAAGTGCTGTAAATGAGTGTAAAGATGTTTCTTTGCTGGTGAAATTCGCCTACTTCTGCTGTTGTATTTGGCAGACCTACAGAGCCTATAGCAGCATGTTGTGTTCAATGAATTGTGGGAGGGAACAGAAAACATTGAAAAGAAATCCAAAGGTAATGCTGAGATGGGAAATACGATAGGAATTTTCTGAGGATGGGGGGTATTGCCCCACCTTTTGGTCTGGTATTGTTACCAGCCCTTGTGTTGGGTGGTGCCAGGTCTTGTTCTCTGCCATGTCCTCAGGATCCCTGACAGATCTCTCCTGTGAGAACTGAGCAAGCCCTGAGACCACTGCAGCCAGAACTGTTGGCTTCTTGCAGCAGGAGCTCCCTCTCTCAAAAAGTCTGTGCTGGAAAGTGCTTGGGGTTGTTTTTGGGATTGATTTGCACCAGACAGATCATTTTCCTCCCCAGTCACTTTCTGTAGGTGAGCTGTGACACTCTGGCCCCTGACTGGTGACCTGCTGGATACACACCAAACATTTGACTGTACCCTCTTCAAACACTGCCTGGAGAAGAAAACCCTCACAAAAGCTGCCATGAAAATGTCCCGGGCCTGCTGCTGGCTGGGGTTGAGAGCTGAGGAAGCAGAGTGGTCAGGCTCTGCTGGTCTTGGCACAGCATGGAGGAACCCAACCAAGGCCCTGGTGGGCCTGGTGCTGATGCTGCCATGGAGCCTGGAGAGGCAGGGTCAGAGGAAAAAGGGCAGCAGGGGATTATCCGAAGCTGTGAGCGTGGCAGAGAGTGCAGCCGCTTCCTCACACCCGGGTTTGGGGGCACAGCAACGGCTGCCTGTGTCTGGAGGGGGTGCTGGCAGCATCCCTGCCTCTCGGGAGGAAGTGTGGGAGGCGGAGCAGCACTGCCAGCTCTTCATGGCACTTGTCTTTGAGGGGTTAAACCGGGTTTTTTGTTGTTTTTAACGACTTCTGACTGTAAAATTTGTAAGGGAGGCCCTGGCTGGAGTGGCAGTGCTGTGGTTCAGGGCAGGGGCTGTAACTGCTGAGGTTCCTGCACAACTTCAGAGGGGGAAGCCAGATAAGGATGGGAGGCCACAGCACGTGAAGGGGAGTTGGTGCTGTGAATTATGGCCCAGGCTGCTCTCAGGGCTACAAACCAGCACGGGGGCTGCAGGGGGGAGCCTGGCACAGGATTTGGTGGGCTCAGGGGGCTGCTCCTGCTGCCCTCAGTAACGGGAGAAGCAGCAGGTTCTGTGTGTGACACGACTGGCTATTTATGTATGAGGAGGGAATTGTGATCGTCCTGTGTGATTTTTATTTTTTCCTCTCTCTCTTTTTCATCTGGTCACATCCACTATGTCATTAATCTTCCCGATCAAATACAATGATAGTTGAAAGTCTTCCACAGTTATGATTCCCCCAAAGTTTTGTGAGCATGGTTTTGATGTTCTGGTAGTCATAAGAAATCAGTTTAAATTTCTGGACCTCTTTTTGTAGGTATTTCCAGTGAATATTTTAGTAGAAGCATTTGTCTTCTCTCTCGATTAAGCATGTGTATGCAATACAGGGAAAGAACAAAATACGGAATAGAAAAAAATATTAAAACAATTCAGTTACCAGTCCAAAAGCCTTGGTGCTAAAGAGCCATGAAGAAGCTTTATTGGAACTATAATTGCAGACATAAGCAGTGATTATCTGTCTTCGTGCCTTTATAGTCCCCATCACTGTCATCTGAACATGTGAAGCTGATGATAGTGTGAGCAGAACATTATTCAGCTGGTGCTGTGTAATCCTGATCGTTTGCAGTTTGTGGAAAGTAACATAAAGAGTCAATTCATTTGAAAGTGATGAGGAGAGGAGCAGGTAGGAGAGGACAGAACACCTTACTCATGAATCTTATTTCATCCTGCTTGCAGCAGAAGGAGTGCAGGGGCACGGCAAACTTCTTACATGGACATGGTCAGATGAAATTTTGCTGCTTCTTAATGTTCTTAGAGGTCTTGGGCAGGTGCAGCCCTTCATGGTTGAAGAGTGCCTCGGTGTGTTTTCTTGAAATGCTCTGAATTGGCTCCAGCTGAGAGAAGGGCAGCAGCACCTGCTCCTCGTGCATTCCTGAGCACTGGAGATTGTTGGATCAAGGCAGACAGACAAGGCTGCCAGGCACTTCCGAGGGGGAACGAGATCAGAGAGCAAGTCCTGGGTGTCTGGGCTGACCATCGGTGCCGGTCGTGCAGCTGGAAAGGGCTCAGGGCTGTAAGGGGCAGGGGGAGAGGAGGAGATTTGGTGATTCGGGGCTTGGGCAGCGTGAGCGGCAGCGAGTGCAGAGTGTGCCTGGGCACAGGGCTGGGCACAGGTGATCGCAGGTAACTGATGGGTGCTGGGCTGGGCTGTGCTGGGCTCTCGGCCGTTGCTCCCCTGCTGGGATGTTAATTAGGGAGGGGTAATTAGCGGCCCCACTGCTGATCGCCCTCAGCTGCTGGGGTGGAGGGTGGAGGCTGTCCCGGAGCCACAAGGGCTGTGCTCTCCTCACGGACGGGCGGGATGTGCCGGGGCTGCTCTGAGCCACGACAAGGTGACGTTTTGGGGGTGATTCTTGCGGGGGAGGCACTTGTTGGATGGGAGACTGGTTGTGCTTTTTTTCCCTTTCTTTTTTCTGAAATTTTGAGGTAAAAGTTATTTTAAAGGAGAAGAATGGATGCAGGGAATCCAAGACTTATAAGTCTGCTTTTTAAATTTATTCTTGCATTGAATTAGGACCGGGTAAAAGCCAGACCTGATAATGTATGTTTTTGATGGGTTTTTCTACATTTCTTATTGATTGTCTTTGTTTCTGTTGGAGTTAGCCACTAATTTCTGTTAGAGCAGCTCAAAGCAAAGCTTCGAAGTTGTTTAATGCACATTTTAAAAACAAAACCAGAAATCTGCTAGCAAAGTGCCTAGATAGACAAAGAGTAGGGAGAGCAGTTTTTGGTGGTGTGTGCCTGCCTGTTCACTATGTGAAAATAAAATGAGGTAGGGATGGTTAGAAAGTTTTTGGTCTTGGGCTGAGTGAGCTGTGAGCGAAAAACTGATTCTTGGAAAAGTTTTATTCAAAAAAGTTAGTTGATAGTCTGTGGTATCTACATTCTTGGAGACATCAGCATCCTGTTTTCACAAAAGACTTATGTGCTGAAGTGACTTAAACTAGTTTAAATGTGGTCCTTGTTCTTACCACGCAGAGATGAGGCAGGTGATTGCCATCACCCTTGTTTTATACATGTTCTGCAATACTTGAAACAGGGAATTGCTGGTGCCTTGGAGGAGGGTTATTCCAAACCTGGTGTGTGCTGGGCTGTGTGTTCCCAGGTGCTGGGGAGGAGGGGACATGCAGGGTTTGGGGGGCTGAGGTGCCCTGGCAGGGCTGGCTGAGGAACTGCAGTCCCCACGAGGTGATGAGGCCACGTGTGGAAATGGCCTGGGTGTTGCATCATTGGAGATGGGGGTGAGTCAGCCATGAAATCCTCTGCAAAAGGCTCTTGTAGCTAATACTGGCTTATTAGAAACAGTTGTTGAGGATAGGCCTGGCTTCACTGAGCCAGCTGAAGCATCTTAAGAGTGGTGCAGGTGATCTGAGTAGGGTACAAACAAACACAGGGGAAGGTTCTAAAGTGTTTAACATGGACAACAGACTGAACGTGGTTCTTATGTGAGACCTGCCTGGAGCTTCCAAACCTGTAGTGAGCTCCCGTGGTGTGGGGTGAGAAACTGGGAGCAGAGAGCTGCAGGAGCCTTTCTGGGGGAAGGTGTGTGTGTGTGTGTGTGTGAGTGCACAGCAGTGCTGCATGCCCTGCCCAGAGCTGTGCTTCTGCCCTGCCCACGGACAGGGGAGGCAGCTTTTGGCTGGAGCTGGGCTTGTGAGTGCTCTGTGCCTCAACCTCTGCCTGCCCCCATTGAGAGACGCTGGGTTCCAGCCCTGGCACATCCCTGCCTGGGCAGCAGGGACAGTCCCGGGTTCCAGCACATCCCTACCTGTGCCTGGCCAGGCTGGGCTGCAGGGACAGTGCCGGGTTTTAGCCCTGGCACATCCCTGCCTGGGCTGCAGGGACAGTCCCGGTTTTAGCCCTGGCACATCCCAGGCTGGGCTGCAGGGACAGTCCCGGGTTTTAGCCCTGGCACATCCCAGGCTGGGCTGCAGGGACAGTCCCGGTTTTAGCCCTGGCACATCCCAGGCTGGGCTGCAGGGACAGTCCCGGGTTTTAGCCCTGGCACATCCCAGGCTGGGCTGCAGGGACAGTCCCGGGTTTTAGCCCTGGCACATCCCAGGCTGGGCTGCAGGGACAGTCCCGGGTTTAGCCCTGGCACATCCCAGGCTGGGCTGCAGGGACAGTCCCGGTTTTAGCCCTGGCACATCCCAGGCTGGGCTGCAGGGACAGTGCCGGGTTTTAGCCCTGGCACATCCCAGGCTGGGCTGCAGGGACAGTCCCGGTTTTAGCCCTGGCACATCCCAGGCTGGGCTGCAGGGACAGTCCCGGTTTCAGCCCTGGCACATCCCAGGCTGGGCTGCAGGGACAGTCCCGGTTTTAGCCCTGGCACATCCCAGGCTGGGCTGCAGGGACAGTCCCGGTTTCAGCCCTGGCACATCCCAGGCTGGGCTGCAGGGACAGTCCCGGTTTTAGCCCTGGCACATCCCAGGCTGGGCTGCAGGGACAGTCCCGGGTTTAGCCCTGGCACATCCCAGGCTGGGCTGCAGGGACAGTCCCGGTTTCAGCCCTGGCACATCCCAGGCTGGGCTGCAGGGACAGTCCCGGTTTTAGCCCTGGCACATCCCTGCCTGGGCTGCAGGGACAGTCCCGGTTTTAGCCCTGGCACATCCCAGGCTGGGCTGCAGGGACAGTGCCAGCCCAGCTCTGGTCCCAGCCGTGCCCATGGCTGTGCTGGCAGTGCCGGGTGCTGGGCTTTGGGCTCGTGTGGCAGCAGCGCTGCAGAAATGAGGAGTATCATTGTGTTTTATTGTGGCTTCTAAGAAACGCAGCGTGTTTGTGCTTCGGGGAGCCCCAGGGGCTTTGTTTTTCAGCAGGCCCGAGCCATTCTTCAGCACAGCCTTCCTGGAGCGTGAGCCAGTTCTGCCCATTAGGACCGAGAGACGGGCCTGACTGATTTCTGCTCCCTGCTGCATAATAAATCTGATACTAAAATTAGTGTTGGTCTCCTTAGGCCATAATTCTTGCTGAGATTATAGAGAATTGTGTGTGCAGAGAGGAACTGTGGTTGTGTGTGTTTGGGTTTTTTTTATAACCTTGAGTGTCCAATTTCCAGGTTTTTTACTTAACCCTCCCATCTTTTTCCCCTTTTCCTCTCTTTTGGGAAGTGCTTAGCCTTTCTGTGTATTTTGGCTATTTAAGCCTCTGTCACTGCAGGCAGATGAGTTCCTTGGGAGCTCTTCTGAAGGTTTTGTAATTGAGTCTTTTACCACGGCGACAGGATATTATTAACCTTCAGTAAAGCAATTTATTTCATACTCCTTTGTGGGGATAAGCCTTTTTTCCCCCAGGAAAATATGTATGTGGAAAGGGTTTTGCGTACAGAGGTAGCTGGACTTGCAGCAGTGATTATGATTTTAGAAAAATTAATAATTTACATGAAAAATAGGCAATTGTTTGCATCAGTTTAAAAGAAACCTTTGGTCCTGAATGATCCCACTCCTGACCAGTGTTTTATTTTCAAGAACAGACTTTTTGCCTCTTTTCAAAGGTGGCTTTGAAAAGAGGTTGTATTTCATTTTAGAGCTCTTGATATTTAGCCTGTGTGAGCAGTAAACCATTTTGTTGTCGTTTGTCAGATGGCCTTAGGAATGACCTGAGAGCTGGAGGGAGGAGTTCCTCCCGGGGTCTTCCCTCTGGGCATGGCCTTTGCCCTGAAATCAAATGCAGACTAGTCCAGGAGTCGTTAAAGATTGGAGAGCTCCTGGAATAGCAATTTCCAGCCCGGGAGTGCTGGATAAGTGGGCAGCCCGAATCCCTTGTGCTCTCTGAGCACGGTGACAAAGGCACCCCTGTGGGATTTGGAGATCCAGGCTGGGGTGTCATGGCAACTCCCTGCACCCCGATTTTTATTTTAAAAAGAGGATCAGAATATTTCTTTCTTCATGTAGTTAGACTTTTTGCTTCAGTGTTCTGTTGGCTTAAAAAAATTAAATTAACCATGCAGTTGTCCTGTTGAGATACTTGCAAACCCTGTGCTGTCACAGCGCTGCTTTGGAAGGAGTTCACCACACCTTGCAGTAGGAATGTGTCGTTTTGGCAATTACATTCGGTGAAATAGGTATTACTCCCACTTGGTACAACAGAGCTTGGATGAGAGGCCAAGTGCTTTGTCCAGACTTTACATTTATTAACACCCTTGAGTGTCTTGGCACCGTGGGGAGGCTCCAAGTGCAGAGTCACCGTTTGCCCCTCTGCAGCTGCTGCCCCGCAGAGCAGAGGGCACCCTGGCACGGTGCTGTGTGTGTGGGGCACTCCTGGTGCCCTGGGTAGGGCAGCACAGCCACCCTGGTTTGCTGTGCTCAGCCCCCTGCTGCTTTCTGCTTGTGCTCGGGGCTCTGGATCCCAACTCCCAGGGCCTCCTCGGTGCTTCCAGCCCTTTGCCGTCTGTGCTAGAAGGCTGTTCAGGGGAGCACTCACCTGCTGCACCTTGGGCCCAGGAGAAAGGACAGGCTCACCTGGGCACACCTCGTTCTCCGGGGTGTCCTGCTGGGAGCAGGTTCTGCTGAGAAATGTGTTTTGTGGAAGGCTGGGTGCCTGCTGCCCTGTGGCCATGGTTTGAGGAATGCACCTGCCCCTTCTCACAGCTCACGGGGGTCGCTGTGTTCTCTTGGTAG
Source organism: Acridotheres tristis (assembly GCA_037013685.1). Taxonomy (NCBI): domain Eukaryota; kingdom Metazoa; phylum Chordata; class Aves; order Passeriformes; family Sturnidae; genus Acridotheres; species Acridotheres tristis. The sequence goes on along the minus strand of CM072906.1, from coordinate 10,209,318 downwards.
CAGTGAGCTGAGACTTGTAAAAACACAGATTAAACCCCCCAGCCTCGCTTTTCCCTTCACACCCCTGGAGCTGTGCTGGGTGAGCAGGGTGTGATGGTGGCTGTGCTGCAAAGGGCTTCTCCAAAATCCTGCCCTGGGCTCAGCCCCGTGGGAAAGGGCCTTTTGCTGGGTGGTCCTTCTGCCTCTCCTGAAATTCCAGAGACGTGCTACATGCAAGGAAATGTTTTTGTTACGGAAAGACTTCCCGGCCCCTTCACGTGCTGGTTTTGTAAAACTTTGCAGCTGGTAGATTTATTCTTAAGTCTTCAACCAGAGAATCTTTCTATTTTAAAAATGCTTAAAATACATATTCCCCCTTCTTTTACTCTGTTGTTGTAATTGAGCCCCACAATCAGAATTTTTTTTTTTTCTTTAAAGCTTCCCCACCAGAGATTTAATTAAAATATTGTGAAAGGCAGTCATTGAAAATGAGAAACCTTTTGAGTGGAAGGCACCCTGATTTCCCTCTGCAGAGCTTTTTGTCACCATAGAGATGAAAAGAGAAGCTCAAAATTGCACTTTCCCCTTGTGTGTTGCTGCTGAGGGGCCGTGGCTGCAGGTAGCAGCTGCACTGAGATCAGCAGGGCTGGCTGGGGCTCAGCCTTTAACTCTTTGCAGGGCACAAGCACTGGCTCGGGATTTCCTCCCCTGCTGGATGTATTTTTCTTAGTTTATTATTCTGTTTTAATTTCCTGTACCTCAGGGCTGGGATTTATCTGGGTTTGTGGAGGGAAGGCACGCAGGGACCCATCCTTTTGTCTCCATAAAAGCTCAGCTCAGCTCTGGGCACACGGAGTCCCTTGGGTCTGCTCCCAGCAGTGCCACAGTGTCCTGAGGTGTTTGTGCACTGCTGAAGGAATGGTGCTGGAATCCCACTCAGCCTTTTCAAATTTCTCTTCTTAAAATTTTTTTTTAGGGTATAAATCATAATTCCTCCTTAGGGTTCAGGCCTGTCTTATTCTCACTTAAAATAGCTAAATGTTGGGCTTTTTTCTTGGTTTTCTTTTTAAAATCAATGGGTTAATGGTATTATTTTTTCCTTCCAGTAACTCCTCTGGAAGTGTAGCGATTACTAAATCAAAAATACATGCTGTGAGTGGTAAAACTGCTCTGCTGCAGTTTCAAAGACAGTCCCACAAATTGAAGATTATTGGAGGGGACATGACACTGGGCAGTGTTATGCTTTTAATCATTTTAAAAACAAATTTTTCTCCCTAATCGAGTGAAGAGCAGGCTCAAGTGGATTCTTGGCACAAACATCTCAGACAAATGAAAGTAAAATGTATATTGAAGCTGTCTGCTGTTGTATATTTTACACCATACCTGTCTTGGTGACTGATCTCAAATGGGTGCAGTGGTTTAATTTTAAGCTGTTTGAGTGAGACCTGTTGTGTTTAAACTTTCAGATAGAAAGTGAACATAACCCATGTAATGGCATTATTAATGGGGAGTATTACTAAATTGTAAGTTGCAAATTAATGGTTTAACTCTGAGACTAAATATACAGCTGTGTTCTTGTGTAATGTTACAAGACAAAATTAGATCAAGTATTTAAAAACAGAAGGGCCTCTTCCAAACCCAGTGAGTGTTTTCCCAGGGACTTCACCAGGCTTTTCCACCTGCAGTGAGGGTGCAGAGCTGTAACCCCAGCAGAGTCACTCGAATGAGAGTGTGCCCTGCACAGTGGCTGTTAACATCTGACTACCCCACGTACCCGTGTTTTTGGAGCACAGTAATAACATGACTTGTTTCCATGGTGGTGGGGCTTGGTTGGGTTCAGCGTGTGCCTCATGGAAACGATGCTGGGGGGTGTGTGTGTATCTGAGTTCCTGCAGGATTGTATATTAATTCTCAAATGAAACAATTTGGGAGCTGGGCTTGGCTCTGATGCAATTTGCCCTTGTGCTTTCCTTGGCTGTTGCTAATAAGAAGTGCTGGCCTAAATCAGCGTCTTGAAGAATCATCGATTTGCTAATTGCAGATAATCAAGTCCCTGCTCATGCTGAGACCACTTTTGTTCCCTGCCATTCTGCCAGGATTCAGGCAGCATCTCCCAGCTTTGACGTAACCAGCAGAGTGGGTTTGGAGCACTCACATTGTTCGTTCTCAGAGGTGACAAAGTTATTGGTGTTCGGGTTTGATGAATGGGGAGCTGTGGTACCACTGACCTTTGTGGCCACAATGAGCTGTGGAGGGCAGAGCTGGGGCAGGGGATGTTCAGAGAGCTGTGGTGGCACAGCTGTGCAGTGCTCACCTCTCTTAGTGCAGTCCCGGCCAGTGTCTGTCGACATCAGCCTCCTGAGATCGTTCTGAACACGTCTGGTAGTTGCTTGTGGTTTTTTTTTTTTTTGTTTGTTTTTTGTTTTTTTTTTAATGTGCTTCCTCCCCCTCTGTGTCCTGCGACAGGGGTGTTTCTGTGAGCTGTAGACTTTGCAGAGTGTTTAAAATGAAGCAGAGGCTGGTGGAAATTTGTGTCCCACGGTTAGCACAGGAGAGTTGAGGACAGGAGGCTGCTGCTCTGGTGGCTTCTCCCAAGTGTCCTTGCCTGTGAGCATGGCAGGTTGTGCATGGGTGCTCTGTGTTCTCTCCATGTCCACTTGAGCCAGCCACCCTTTGCCCATCAGACCCTTTTCATTCCCTTCCTGGATCAAGTCCCACTGAAGGCTGGTGATCTTTTCTGATGGCTTCCTGCAGAATAGCAGTTTATCTCAGACCATGGAAAAACAGGAGGAAATAAGAGCCTTTCTGAGGGAGACCCCACAGCTGCTGGACATTGTCCTTGCTGGGTGTTGTTCCTCTGGGTCACAGAGAGCAGGGCAGACCCTCTGAAAGGCCTTGCTTGGCAGGGCAGGAGCAGGAGCATATTGCCTTGGCTGAAGTGTTTTGACAGGATAAGGAGGGTTTTTGTGCTGCCCATCTGGCTGGGAGCTGATGCTGTGTGCAGGGCAGGCTGTGCTCGGGGCTGGAGGCACAGGTTTGCTTTGCCCAGTGCTGGCTGCAGGGGTTTGCAGCAGGGATCGTGTTCAGAGGGCACAGCCCAGCTGCCCTGGGTGCTGGGTGGGGGGGATGGCAGTGCCCAGGTGCCAGGAGTCACAGGGACACTGGGGGAGGGTGGCTGCTGGAGCTGCTGTCAGCCCTGCTGCTGCTTTAAAGCCACTCCAGAGGAACAGATGATCACTGGACAGCTTAGGTTACATAATCTCTTTTGGGTTTAATGTCAGGCCTCCCTGAGCCCCATCCAGTGCCATCTCCCAATCTGGCTCGTAATACTCCTGAATGTCCTTTTAATTTTTATTAATAGTTCTCTTACTGTAGTGTTGCCTGTGCCTGGCTTTGTGTGCTGTGTGTGCCTCAGAGTTCACTGCTCTGCCCTCTGAGGCATCCCCTGCCTGGGCTTCCTGCTCCTCCACAGCCTGGAGCCTTTCCCATGGGTTCTCTTTCCTAGTTCTGAGGGTTTTTTCAAAAAGTGGTGTGGGGAGGGAGGCAGGAGGACTCTCCAGGGTCGTAGCCTGCGTGGATTTGGCTCTTCTCCTTCATGAGCAAAGCTGGTGAGGCCTGGGAGAAAGAGCCAGGACAGTGGTGATGGAAGTGGGGAAGGTGAGACAGCAGAGACCACAAGCTCTGCCTCCACCTGGACGAGCTCCTGCTCTTTGCAAGCACAGATTTGTCAACTGCACTAACTTTTTTTCAAGTTTAATTTGTTCATATCTAAATCAGCTTGTTTGTTTCCGTGTTGAGTTTTTATCTTTTGTAAACAAAATTCAAGCTCCTCACTGTTTTTTTTCTGATCACTTGGATGTAGTCAAGACCAGCAGTTCTGTGGAGACAGAGCAGCAAGTGATTTTAGATGCTGAAGAGTTGTGTGTTTCAGAGTACCAGTATCCCTAACTCCATAAGTAGGTGCCTCTGCAGGTATTCTCCACTCCTGCTAATTCTGTGTGTCCCCTGATGGCTGGTGTTTCTCTGAAAGCCCTAACACTGATTGTTTATTAAAAAGAATAACATAATTAAAATATATTTATGCAGTGGGGAGAAGGAACTAGGAATCAAATAGAAATCAGAATAGGTGTGGTTAAAGAGGACATGATTGAGCAGCAACATCAAGCCCTTGGAACACTTCTGCATTTCCTGGGACAGCTTCCCTTACATTAGCTCCTGCATGACATTCTGTGCCAGTTAAATAGTTGAAAAATATTGCAGGCAAGATATTTAATGCATTGTGAACATCAGTGTGTTGTAGCAGCTGTTTAAAAAATGAATAATAAAGCCCTGAAGAGCAGAGTGCAGTACCCAGACTGCTCTGTGTGGCTGCTTTGGGAGTATGCTGGACCAAGGCAGGATTCTGAGCTCCTGGAGTGTTTTTCTGCCCTCCTTGGATTTAATTTTACTACTTTAAATGATTTCTTTGCTGGGAGGGGGACAGGATCTGTTTAGTTTCTTTGGAAACCTCAGTCCTGGCCCCCTTACACACCAGTAGCTGGTACTTCCTAGACTCTTCCTGTGAGTAAACCATGGAGCAGAACTGATAATGCCATCATGATCTTGACTGGGAGCCAAGCTGTGCAAAATCCAGTAGCGTGTCTGAATGGCTAAAAAAGCCCCAAATAAATCACAAAGTGCTGGTAATACAGTCACTGCTGCTGTTTGCCACAGGAGTGGATTGCAGTCTGTGATCCCTGGGTGAGTAAGTCTCTAAATTGTATTCAGGGATGGTGTGTGGCAGAGCTGGAGTACCACAGCATCACTGCTGTGTAGCATCAAGGAGCAAGAATCCAGTACTATTGTTTTATTTTGTTTGCTTAACTTTATTTATTTATTTTTATTTATGTACCTTTTGGGCTGTGTCATTTTGCTAGTAGATCTGTGCAAATGAAAGTCAAGACAAAGATGTGTGGGGAGCAATAATTTTATTTTATCTATAAATATATGTATGAATACACACATAATGGGTGCCAGAATCTCTTACATATTCGTGTTTGTTCAAGTGTACAAGAAATGTGATTGACACCTGAAAAGGGAGAGGGAAAATGAAATGAGTTATAGCTTTTGGTCCCTAAACTGCCATTTCTTAGTGTATCCTGGAAGAGCCTTGGCCCTAATGATGCTGAGCAATAAATAACACAGGGAAGAGTAATAGCTGCCTATGGTAGCAAATTATAGTTGATTTATTGCACATAATATATACAGGTGCAGCTAATTTAATTAAACACAAGACCTTTTAAATGCTGTAAAGACATCCCTCTCTAAAGCCAATCAGCACTGTGGTGCTGTAATAAGGCTTTAAGTGAAATAAGCAGCACTACAAGCACAGCTCTATTGGTGTGATCAGCCCTGTGTGTGTTTGAGGGAGGGAGTATTTTTCCATAACCATTAAAGCCACTTTAAGTCAACTTATGCCACGACAAAGTCCAATTTAATGTACTGATGGAAGTTATCCCGTTTCTGCCTCATCCTGGAGCAGCAGCTGCCATGAGCCAGCATATGTAGCTGGTTATTTTCTTGGCCAGCTGAGGGGTGCTGTGCAGGGCTGGAGCCTTGGCTGCTGTGGGATCTCACCCTGGGGATGGGAACAAATAACAAACAAGAAGTCGTGGTTCCCTGGAGCCTCTCTGCTCGCTAGTGGGTTGTCTTCTATTCATCCCTCGTGTGAGATGGGAAAAAGGGGACTGTGCAAACTCAATCCTGAAAAGCCTTGGGATGGGAGGGGCATCATTAAAGATCACCCAGTTCCAGCCCTCTCACTGCATCAGGACCCTGTCCAACCCAGCCTGCAACACTTCCAGGGATGGGGCAGCCACAGCTTCTGTGGGCAACCTGTGCCAGGGTGTCCCCACCCTCACAGGAGGAATTTCTTTCCACTGTTCCATCTAACCCTGTCTTCAGTCACTGCCCCGTGTCCTGTCACTATCTGCCCGTGTAAAAAGCCCCTCTCCATCACACAGGTGAACACTCCGGGCTACCTTGTCTGTGTATTCACTTTTCTGGGATTTTTTCATCCCCTCTGCTCCTTTTTTGAGCTCAGAAGTCGCAGTGGATCTGTGTGTGTCCTTGTGTTTGCATAGAAATACACCTCCAGCCTGGCTGGGAGCTGCTCCCTCTGCTCCCTGCTGCTGTCATTTCCCCGGAGCAGGGCTGGTGCCTGCCCTGCAGGGCTGCCTCCCTCAGCTCATCACCATGCTGAGCTGAATCCCCACCCTGGCATGATGGGGAGATGCTCTACGATACTTTGCCACCATTACTTGATTATTTGTGAAAGCGTAAAAGGCTCAAGTAGCTGATTGATTAATTTTTCTCTAAGTTTTTCTTCCCTCTGTTGCCTTCATTTGGAACATGTAATCAGGGAAGGAAGAGGCATTAAGAATAGATGGGTATGCATATGAATGCTTAATTTTTTTCTAATTCAGGCATTCATGTGGGCACATGTATCCTGCTGCACGCTGTGCTAAACAAACCTCTCCCAGCACTTCTGGAGGCAGATGAGTGACTTTGGTGTGCTGTGCTCCTTCAGCACTGGAGAGGCTCTGCTGTTCCAGGGCTTGGGGAGTGTGAGGAGTGTCCCTGGGCACAACCAGGGGGGCTGGGTGTCTGGGAGCACAAATCGAACATCTACTTGACCTTTTTATCCCTCCCCACGGGCAGGGAGGCCGGCAGCTCTGCTGGAAATCCTTCCAGCCCGTTTGCTCTGGTCCAGCACTCTGCTCTGTCTCAGCTGGGGCTTCCAGCTGTAGGTTTGGAAAGGTGTTTGCTGTCGGGAGTGCTGGGGGGGCTGTGCAGGGAGGCAGGAGCATCCCGAGGTTGGGGAGGGAACAGGACGTGGTTCCACATCCCCCTGAGTAGCTGCAGCCCCCTGGGACAGCGTTTGGTGTAGTTGCTGTGCTCAGTGTTTGTGGAGGCTGAGTTGTCTGTGATTTAACGTGCAGTAAGAAGAAAAACCCCAGGTAGCTCCTTTGCAGCTCAGTAAAATGAGTTATGATAATTATTTTTCCAAAATAAGTAGAATTCCTAAGAAAAAGAAAATTAAAATTAAAGCAACCTCTGTGTTGGTTGATGTGGTGGCTCCATCGGAAGAAAATCTTGGATTTCTTTTATTCCTTCTTTTAAAATTCTTTTTCTGAGTAGCCCTGTGTCTGTCTGTGGGTACTTTCTGGACAAGGATCTCCATGCCTCAGTTTCTTATCTGTTTAATGGATAGAGTAACAATTAATCTCACTTCTCAAGGATTCTGTTGTGAAGTGCTTTTGAGAAATCTGGCCTGAAATGTCACATTTGATAAGGCTGCTTGAGAGCTTCCATAAAAACTGCTTTTAATCCAAATTATGTTTGATGATAAAATATTGCAAAATGGATTGCTCCTTCTCCAGGCTCACTTTGTGTGTTAGGATGTAGAAGGGAGCTGAGACCTTGGAACCAGAACAGGAGCATTTTTTGAAACCTGTAGTTTATTTAATGGTTGGGGCAGAGGGGAGAAAATTGTCTGAACGTTGCCCTGAGAGTGAGAATACTAACTTGATGTTTTAATTTCCCTTGGAAAAAAATAACAGTGTGTTCTGAGTAGGTCCAGTATTTGCCCTTCTGTGCTGTACTAATTCTCTTCTTGTACTTGCAGTTCTGATTATGTTCCCTCAGCTGGTACTTCAGGAAACGTGTTTGTCTTTGAGCATGTCTGGTGACTCAGAGACACGTCTCCATAGCATCTGGTGAGCATAATTGGCATTATTAATCTGCCCCATGCCAATGTGTGCTCGGAGCAGCAGTGGGAGGAAGGGAAGGTGCTGCAGGAGTGGCTGTGCCCTGCTGAGATGGGGCTTGGGAGGGAGGTGAGTGAGAGCCTGGCCTTGGGGCAGGGCTGTGCTCAGCTGGGGCTCCCAGGGGACAGCCGGAGGTGGCTCAGTGGGTGCTGCCCGTTGTGGCATCCCTGGCCCCTGTTGTGATGTGATGCTGCTGTTCCCAGAGCTGTGGGGGAGTGTGCTGTAAGTTAATACCCCACTGTGGAGTTCAGAGATTCATTGGGACCAGATACAACTCGGCCTTGTCTCCAGAGCTTTGTGCCTTTTCCATTTCAAACGCAGTGGAATGAAGTGTCCCACAGTAAAGTCCCTTCTTCCCTCTCTGGCTTGTGCCCTAACCACAAGGTGAGCCATACATTAGTTTTAAAATGATTTTTTCCCTGGGCCCAGATGCTCTCTGTCCTTACAGGAAGGATCTAAATGCTCTTTCTGCTCTCTGTCTTCACTACTGGAACTCTTTCTTCCCAATTCAAATAATCACAGGCATTCCTGTTATTTATCAAACTTGACTACCTGCTTAATGCCTTTTTTCCTTTTTTTTTTTCTGACGTGGTGACTTTGGTTGTTGCTTCCATAACAGGATTTTGTTGCCTTTGGCTTCACAATAAATTGGGGAAATTAATAGTGTATGATTGAGAGCAAATACTTTAAAATAAGTTAAATGAGAAATAGATATTTTTTATTACTATTAAAAATACCGTTTTTGTCAGTGCTTTTGTTTTGAGCAAAGGGCACATTCTGCTTTAACTATTTTATCATATGTGTGCTATTGTAATTTACATAAATGAATTTTAAATACAGTTATAAGCTGTGGGAAGATGTTATTGTCTCTGCACAATGAATGTGGAGATTTATGCTGTGCATACATCTTGTGTTAGATTAACATTTGTTCCCTCGTCTCTGTTGGATAGTGTCATGATGGAGCCTTGAAATCTTTACACAGGTACTTCTCATGCTTATTTAAAACAGCATTTGAATTCTTCTTTTTCCAGTCCATTCATTTCATGTAAATATGCCTTTGGATATTTGACTCAAATCTGATGACATTGACAGAAATAATAAAACTTCTGTTAGGAGTGAGATGGGAACTGCTGTTATGCCCTCCCACCCCCTAAATATCAAACAATTCCCATTTTTCCAGGGTTTGTGTGTGTGGAATTCAAGAGCTCGAGCTGTTGCAGTGATGTTGGTCCAGCCTTGTGCTTAAACCTGGCTTGCCTGGATGGGTTGGGACCTTCCCTTCCTCACAGTCGTTTTCTGCAGTGTGTGTGTTTTGTCCAGGGCTCCTGCCAGGATTATTCCAGCCCTGGGCTGGGGTGCCTGTGACCTGCAGGGTGCTGGGGCTGCTCATCCCTGCCGGGAGGGAAACCTGTGGGTGTGCTCTGTGAGTCCCAGGGGGAGGTGATGGCAGGGTTGGGAATGGAATTACAGCGATTTGGATTGAGGACTTGATCTCTTCCCACCCTGGCCGGTTCTTGCTGTTCCTCTGAGGGGAAAACAACCTGAAAAAAGGCAGTTTGCAAATTCTGCAAGTCCTTTTTTTTTCACGGGCTGTGCTGGTGAAGTTAGGGTGGGAAGCACACTGTGGAACAGAGGCTTTTTCCCTCCTGGAGCTCTGGTTTTGGCCAGGAGGGCTGCACTTGCCAGGATGAGTAAGAGAAGCTTTGGAACAGGTCTGGAGAGTGGAGCTGGAGCAGGGCTGCTTGCTGCCTTGCCAAATCCAAGCCTCTGGTAAATGCTCTTGTGGGGGCACTTAGGCTGTGTGCTGTGGGGGAGGAGAATAACTGTTTGACTTGGGGCTGGTGATTATGCTGTGGCTGGGGTTGAATTTCTCTCAGCTGTAGTGGTGTTTTTGAGTTCTGGGGACAATTACCAGCTCTTCTAGATGTCTCTTGATTTCCACAGCTTAAAAATGGCCATTTGGGGCAGATCCACCTGCATGACGTGCCTTTCTTCGAGGCTGCCTATTGAATCCTGACTGTCAGGAGTCAGATTTTACTGCTTCCCTGGTTCTGGGAGCTGGGCTGGGGTGTGAGGGATCCTGCATCCAGTCAGGCATTCCCATCCTGGAGCCCACGATGTGGCTGTGTGGAGCTGCCAAGGCCAGGGGCAGTGCTGGTGTTCAGCCCCAGCTTTGCTCTCCTGCCAGCTGGAGTGTGTTCCCATTGTCATTGAGATCATTACACTCGCCATCAATGTTTCCTCTTAAAATAAAAATGAAAGCAAGGAGAGCAGAGCAGCGTGGGGCTGGGGCTGGGGACAGGGACAGGCTGGGGCTGGGGACACGCTGGGGACAGGCTGGGGACAGGCTGGGGCTGGGGACAGGGACAGGCTGGGCTAGGCTGGGGACAGGGACAGGCTGGGCTAGGCTGGGGACAGGGACAGGCTGGGGACGGGCTGGGGACAGGGACAGGCTGGGGCTGGGGCTGGGGACACGCTGGGGACAGGCTGGGGCTGGGGACAGGGACAGGCTGGGGCTGGGGACACGCTGGGGACAGGCTGGGGACAGGCTGGGGCTGGGGACAGGGACAGGCTGGGCTAGGCTGGGGACAGGGACAGGCTGGGGACGGGCTGGGGACAGGGACAGGCTGGGGCTGGGGCTGGGGACACGCTGGGGACAGGCTGGGGCTGGGGACAGGGACAGGCTGGGGCTGGGGACACGCTGGGGACAGGCTGGGGACAGGCTGGGGCTGGGGACAGGGACAGGCTGGGCTAGGCTGGGGACAGGGACAGGCTGGGGACGGGCTGGGGACAGGGACAGGCTGGGGCTGGGGACACGCTGGGGACAGGCTGGGGCTGGGGACAGGGACAGGCTGGGGCTGGGCTGGGGACAGGCTGGGGACGGGGACAGGCTGGGCTGGGGCTGGGGACAGGCTGGGCTAGGCTGGGCTGGCAGTGCCATGTCTGGTGGCTCCTGCCCACGGGTGGCACGGGCTCAGTGGGCACCATGTCCCTGGTGCTGTCAGGGCTGTGGTGTCAGCATGCCAGAGGTTCTCTTTTCCAGAGGGCCAGGGATGTGCAGGGAGCAGTGTCTGCTCCCTACAGCCTGAATTCCCTTCTCAGGCACTGCCAGCCCTGCTTAGAGAGGGAGCAGTGTTCTGCTAAGCCATGGCTTTAATTTTTCCAGCTGGTTTAGAAGGGTGGGAGACAAGAGAGAGTAAAACTGCAATTGAAAAAGGGGGGAAAAGCTATGCAAGTAATCCACATATTTTTTTGTTCTTGCTGTTTTTCTGTTTAGAAAGGAGTTTATTTGTTAGAGGTCTGAGCAAAGGCTTGTTATCTGTGAAGCAAAATTTTTTTAGGAGGTTGTGGAAAACAGAAAAATTGTTTCAAGGGGGAGGTTGTCTTTTTAAAATTTTTTTTTAATCATGGCTGAATGAATTCTGCTTCTAAAAATGTATGTGCATGTTTCAGTGAGGTTTGGGGATTTTTTTGTATTATCCAGTTGCTGCAGTGGGAGTTTTGATGCTTTAAGCTTGCAATCTTGCTCTTTCTTCCTGCTTTTGGTGTTGCCTGTCATGTCCAAGGAATGCTTCAGTCTTAGCTGCTATTAGCTTCCATGGGGAAAGGTATGAATAATGCTTATTGTTAGGTAAATACAGGTGCTGTGTGGTTTTCCATAGCAACATGCTCACCTGGAGGTGGTTTCAGACCTTTGAGGACTCTCTGGAGAATTTGGTAAATGAATCCATGGGGAGATGTCCTGCTGGGCAGGTGTGGTCAGGTTCTTGTGGTGTCACCTCAGCCAGGGGATAAATGAATTGATGGTGTATGAGCTGCTGTGTTTTACCTTCAGGTGGCTGTTACTCTTTTAGAGGTCAGCTCTCCGTGGTGCAGGGTGTCTGTTCCAGCTTTTTCTCAGATTAAGCCCTTTGCTCACTGAGGCCCATGAAGGAAGGCAGCTCTGACAAGAAGTTTCTAGGCCAGAGTTGCAGCCATTTACATATGACAGTGATGATTAAGCTGCTGAAGAGTAAGTGCCAGAGAGCAGAGCAATGTTGGTGCACTGATGGTCCCTGCCTCGACCTCCTGGAGTCGTGACAAAAGCACAAGGAGAAATAAATGTTTGGAGTCAGAAGCTTTATCTTAGGAGACAGGGATTGTTGAGCCGTGCCACAGAGGCACAGCACAGACTGGGAACTCAGAGTTGGGATTATTCATGGAATAGTCCAAAGGCCTGCACAGGAAGGTGGTTATTGCTGAGGTGGATGCTGTGAAGACCTCAGTAATCAGAGGGGTCAGATTAAGAGATGGAGCTGCACGTGTAGTGTCTTAAATTTCCAAAGCAGCCACTGAAGCCTCCACTGGGAAATATCCCTGCCTGCTCCATGGGTGTAGGAGACCCAGGCAGGGTCTGGGCAGGTGGGTGACAGAGCCTGACAGTTGATGCTGGAGCTGAATTTAAAGGAGTGCCTGGTTTTGAAATCTGAGCTGAGTTAAATAGACTTCATCATGATGGCTTGAGCTAATCAAAGCTGTGGTGGGCCTGCTGCAAACCATCCAGTGGGCTCTTGTTTTCTTTCAGCTCTGTTACTGACTCTGACAGCAGCATGGTGCTGTGAAGTTCAGGAACAGTCAAACTGAAGCCAAAGAGCTGCTTTCAGAGAGGGACCAGCTGGAAGTCACTGCTGCTGGAGCTGGAGACCAGTGCTGTGGCTGAATTCACACAAACCACCTTCTCTCCTTCCCCCTCACCTATAAATTCATGTTCCGTGACATTATCCACTAAAATTCCAGCATGGATAGTTAGAAGCTGCAATGTTGTAATGCACAGCAGAATAGCTTGGGCATCCCCAGGCTGACCTTACTTCCCTGTCTGATAGCTGAGGGAATGGCTGAGCCTTGAAGTTGATGCAGAAATTATATTTTGTAAGCTATTCTGTCTTTGCTGTCTTTGAAGGATCCAGCTGGTGTTTCTGGCCAGCCTCACCCATCCCTTGGGAGAAAACATGAGGTCATTCAGCCTCCATTTGCAAGGGCACAGAGCAGGCCAGAAGACTTGGGGTTATTTTAAGCTTCTACTGACCAGTGCAGGATTTTAGACAATAAAAAAATACTCGTGTCCAGCTGCCTATATTCAAAATTTTATATTGTCTGTGTGCAAGCTGCCATACAGGAGGAAAAAAATTCAGCATGGGAGTAAGTTTGTACAGCTCTGTATTTTTGGTAGGTGTTTTTCTATCCTTGGGAAGACTTGGCTGTGACAGCTGTGCGGGGTAGAGCAGAGTAGTGACAGCTTTGGGCTGTGCTGGAACGCTGCTGGGGAAGGAGCTGTGTTCTCCCTGTCACTTGGAGTGCTGCTGTGGGGTTTGTGTGCGTTCATTTGTGGAGCTGGATCAGGCTGCAGGTCAGGAATTCTTCCCCGGAGGGTGCTGGGCACTGCCCAGGCTCTGCAGGGGATGGGCACAGCACTCCAGGGATGCTCAGGGTGGGACTGTTGGCTGCTTTGCAGAGAAGGCTGGATTATCAGGGGTGGGCCTAAACACTAAAAAGCAGCTGGAGGCAGTGGTCAGGCTCTGCCCAGCCCCTCCTGCAGGAGCTGGCCTTTGTCGTGTGTCCTCTCAGTGACTCCTGAGCTTTCGTGTCTCTGTTTATCTTGTCTGCCCTCCCTGGGGCATGAGAGGAGGGACTCCTGCTCTGTCTGCACATGGTGCCTTACCCAGGGGAGGGCCCTCGTCTCCTCTGCACCCCAGTGGGTGCTGCTGTGACATGAGGAGAATGACAGTGCTGATGAAAATGTCCTTAAATGCCATTTGACGTGCACACAACTCACGTTCCACGTGTCCCAGAGGAAAAGATCATAGGCAGTTCAATCCATAATGCAGGAAGATGTGGGAAGGAGTTCTAAAATATTGCAGAAAGGAGATGTGGTGTATGGAGATGTTGGGATTGACAGAAGTTGTATATACTTTGATTCACATCTTTTTTTGTTTGTTTGGGCTTTGTTTGTTTTGGGAGATTGTTTAGGACATCTCCTGATGTCACTTCAGGTTTTAGCAGAGCCTTGTTGATCCAGGAATGGAAGTTAAGGGTAGAGAAGGGAATGTTTGCAATTAGCTACTTCCATGATAAACATATATATCATAGTGACTGATCTATCTATCATAATGTGATTTCCATCACTTTGATGTATTTGGGTGATACTGAGGGGAGAGGGATGCTTGCTTTCCCTGAAAAATGAATCTGAAGTGCATGCTGATGTTGTTTTGTGTCCTTCCAGTCTCCTCCCTGACAGAGTGTGAAGTTTGTGAGGCAAAGTGGCTTTAATGCCGTCACTGTCACTCCTTCTCGTCATGAAGCGTCGCTCTCAGCTGCTGTCCTACAGATAAAAACTCATTTCCCAGGCCAGCAGGGCTGCTGTTGGAAAATGTGATGCGTTCCCTTTTCCAGCCCTGGGCAGTCCCCTTTGCCTGTGGCTGAGGGTCAGGAACCCTTTGGGTGGTGCTTGTGCTTCCAGGCCCCTTGTGCTTGTGCAGTGCTTTTGGCACAGCCGAGGGTTGCACTGAGAGAGGAAAATGCATTTGGAGTTCCTGGAGGAGCTCCTTGGGGGAATGCTGGTGATGCCTGGATGCTGTCAGTGCTGGGGGCACCTTGTGGACCCTCCTTTCAGAGCTGCTGAAGGCTGTCACTGATGTGATCGAGTGGCTGAGTTCTGGAAGCTCAGCCTGTGAAATTCCAGCGTGCCCTGATGCTGAGGAAGTTCAGCCTCTGAGTTGCATCTCCCAGAGGGGGGAGTGTGGCTGGGCAGAGCTGTGGGCAGGCAGCCCTGCAGCCTCCCAGAGCTGCTGCCTCGTGTGGGTGATGTTAAGCAAATAACTTCTTCTCTGCTCGCTGTTTTTTATGGCTTTTCCCTTGTTTAAGAATGGATGCTTGAACTACGTGTTTACTGAAATCCTGTTTTGCTGGGAGATCTGAATGTTTGCCAAAATCTAAACACGAGTGACCTTGGGATTTGGAGCCCTTGTGCAAGGATGCAGGAAGGACAAGGTCTGTGCTGAGATGTTGCTGTGGCTGTGCATGTCACACAGGGTGTGCAGCAGGGAAGCTCTGCCAGAGCTCTGGGATCCTGCTCAGCTGCTGCAGGATGTGCCTTCATCCACCAGCCTGTGCAGTCCAAAGGAGGAAGGTTTGCCTCCTGGATCAGGAGGGGAGTGTTGTTGAACAAACTGCAGCCTAAAGGACATCTCTTGTTAATGAAATTTGAAGGGAAGTTCTTACTGGAAGGAATCTCTTGATCTTGTTTTAATGAAATGTGAGGAGCAGCAGGGACAGCTGGGTGGCAGCCCGGTGAGAAGCCACTCTGAGGCCTTAGTGCCAAGTGTCCTGTCTGTCCTTCCTGCCCATCTCCAGCCCCTCAGCAGGGTGGGATTGTCCAGCCTTGTGTGCCCAGCCCCGGAGTCTCCCCAGCAGAGCTGTGCTCTGCCAGAATTTGGCTTCTGCACACACTGCTAACGAGGAGATCCAGCCCTGCCCAGCGTGAAATGGAGGAGGCTGAATCAAATCTTCCTCCCTACCCCATAAAACGAATATTTTCTTTTCTGTCATGAGGACCTGGGTGATGTTTCTCTTGTGTTGACTTCTATAAATCACGTCTGCACAAGCAGCCGTCTCCTCCTCTGCCATAGATAAGCCTTTGATCATTGGTTTTGCTTCTCAGCAAAGTGCCTCCATTGCAGCAGGAGGGCGGCTGGCAGCAAGGACTGATCGATACTGACTTTTTTTAAACATTTCTAGTTTCAGAGATTAAATATTGTACTAGACTTTATGATTTGAGGTCATTTTAACCTCCTACCTCTGGGCTAAGACAGCTCATCTGCCTCTCATTTTTCAGGCTTTGTTACATATGTATTTGAAGCCATATGTAGAATAGTAAAAGCTTGTAGCTCTCTTCTGGTAGCAGTTAAAAAAGGGAGGGAGCAGTGTGAGAGCCACGGGCTGTGTGACAGCTAATACTCCCCCAGCTTCTGGTTGGAATTCAAAGTGGGTTTGCACCATTTGCCTTCTGTCTTATTTCCCCGCATTAGTGGTTAACCTCAGCAGGACACTCCCATATTATTATTATTTTCTTGCAGGAAAATTGCCCAAAGAAAATTAAGTTCAAGTCATATCAGGCAGATTTTTTTTTTTTTTCCTAAGCTTGTAAGGGGAATTCCTTCTGAATGGGGCACTCGTGGGGAAGGAGAGAGGCCGAAGCCTTATTTAAGAGAAGTCAGTCAGGAGATGTCTCCTCCCACAGCCTGCCAAGGCTGGGAGATGTGATGGTGAAAGAAGTTGATACTTGTCCTCCTTTTCCTTTTGCACATCTCCTGGTGCCATTAGCCAGAGGAGATAAGTGAGGAATATTAATTCTGGTGCCACTGAAGTGTGAGCCGAAGATGCGAGGGGACCCTGGCACTGAAAACTCAAGCTGCCTCTCTTCCTGTCTTTGCTTTCTCAGTAGAATAATCTGCCTCCTTGAAATTCTTCCTCTATGTCTTTTCTTTCTGGTTGTTTGGTTTCTCATTAAAGCAGTGGTTGTGTTTTGCTTTGGGGATGATTGTGTAGCTCTGATCATGCTGCATCCAATACGTTTATTCACTTTGGAAAGCAAGTGGGATCCTTTAGGATTAAAAGCCTGCATGAATGAATGGGATTTTCTGGTTTTGTGCATGTGTGTATACTTGTGTGTGTAATCTGGTCTATTTTTGTACTTTGGTTTTTAGCATGCATACAGGATGGTTTCAGGCATTTTTTTGAGGGGCATTTTCGAGAGGGAGGCTGGTGCTGGGGGTGCAGTGCAGGTCTGTGCCCTGCTCCTTCTCCAGGGGGTGTTTAGCATTCCAGCAGCAGGCTGTTGTGGCTGGGTGTTACCAGCCAAGCCTGGAATGCTGCTCAGAGGTGCAGGTGGTTTGTATTGATAGGTATTTCCATTACTCTTAAGCTGGATTCTGATTTCAGCACTCGGGTTTCCATGTCCTGGATTGGTTTTGGTGATGGAAATGCTCACTAGAAAAAGTGATTTTCCGTGCACTTCTCTTCGCCCTAAAGGAACGTTGTCAAGAATTGCAGAGGAAGATTAAACACTTAGTCTTGCTCTCCTAATCTGAATTGTTCTGTGAAAGCTTAATTTAAAAAGTATGTTCCTGATCCAAATTTGCTGCTCCCCACTGGCATTCAGCTCTGAGAGCGTATCTATAACACACAGGATGGTGAGGGGGAGGCTTTTTAACCTCTGCCAAGAGGAAAACACAACAGTTGGGAGAGGCACAATGTAATGGTAAATATTTTATTGACATGTTCCAAACATATTGGATGTAAATTTAAGTGCTATCTGAGATTTGTTAAGATTCCTTGTTTGAATTTTTTATGTTCCTGTAAATCCCGGTTCATTAATTGGCTGTAAAGTTAAGGAACATGTGAGGCAGTGCTGTGCCAGCACAGGAGCCTGTGTTAGGTGTGGTGGGTGGTGGTAGCCCCCAGCCATGGCAGAGTAGCCCTGCTGCCTGCCCTGGCACCGAGTGCTTGACCCCCTCTTGGCTCCATTGCTCTCCAGTTGCAGCAGAGATAAACCCACAGTGGTGTGAGTGATGGGTCAGGAGGTGTAGAATGGGATTTTCTGCCTGCTAAAGAGGGAATTGGGATCTCCAGAGGAATGGCCAGTCCTGTTGTAGACTTAATAAACACAATAAAACATTTAAAAGTGTTATCTTCAGGTGTTGCCACTGTCTGGTTCCCCTCACCAGTTAGCCCTGATGTGGCTGCTGGTCAGTAATTTGTGAGGAATGACTCTGGATTTGGGGATTCAGTTCTTGAGTGGCTGTGAAGGAGCACAGCAGCCTGCAGGAGGAACAGGCATGGGTCCCCCTGTCCCCAGGCTTGTGGAATTCTTCCCCCAGTGTTTTCCTTGTGCAGGACAAGAGCAGAAAACTGGGGACAGGAGGAGATGAGAATTTCCATGGGGTGTGGGGGTGGTGAGGGGGCCTTGGCTGGTGGAACAGTTCCTGGGAAATCTCATCTTCCAGCTCCAAACCCTTGATAAGGACTGGAGATGGAATTGTCCCTCTGTGGCCCTGAGTGTTTGGCCAAAAAGCAAAGAGTAGAAAAAATATGATTGGGTCTGCAGCTTGCTGTGAGTGTAGCACTGAAATGGGATTTTATAGAGATGCATCCCACCGACTTTTATCAGCACCCTGATAAGTTAAAGGTTCTTCATTAGGTGTGCAATAAAAGATTTTATTCTCGTAACATTCTGAAAATGTTTCTGTTACCTATCCTTGGATATTGGTTTTCTAATGGGTGATCAGTAAAAAGGAAAATAAATCCAGTTTAGGGTATACTGTTTGGCTCCAAAAGGTTATACAGCATTTATTTCAGTACAGTTCTAAAATTCCTCTGCTGGAGTATTTTGAGGCTTTTTTTGATTTTTAGTCTAGCTAATTAGATTTCTGGGGCTCAGAGGACTTGGCTGGCTCTGTCTTTGATGCTGTGAGGAGTCAGGAGACAATGATGATGTGTGTAATTCAGGTGTTAACTGCGGTGCTTTGCAGGAACCAGTGCCTCAGCAGCTTTGCCTTTCCATCCAGAGGTGGCCTGGTTGTAGCTGTTGCTCTCCGAAGTTTGGTGTAATGTTAGGGTGGGATATGTGTTTGTTCCTTTCATGGACTTTCCATTCAGAGCCAAGGTTGAGAAAGCAGCTTTTAATAAATAAACAGACTAGGTTTATCTGCTTTAGTGGGTCTCCCTTTTTGGAGCCTCGATATAACGGAGTCATTACTAAATTTTTTTGGAAGATGCCTCCTCAGAAATGAGGAGCTTGGTCATGTGGATAAATGAGTGGCAGTGGAGCAGCACATCCCCGTTGTGGTGAGCACACAGGGCTGTGGCTGTTAAACCAGCCCTGCTGCAGCCACACCTTCCACAAACCCAATCCACAGACTTGTCTGTCACCTCCAGAGCAAGACTTGAAGGATTAAACTTGGGCAAGGCTTCTGGGAGGATGTTTATGGGCTGGAGCACCTCTTCTGGTTCAGAGCTGGGTGCTGACTTGTGAAATGTGAATTTCCTGATGTTTATTGAAGTGTCACAGGAGGCAGGCAGGAAATGTGTATGAACGTGTCTCTTAGCCCTCGTTTAGTGGCACCTCATGCACAGAGGTGCTTGTGATGCCCATTTGCTCAGAGTTTACTCTGCAGCTTCTTTTGAGCAAATATTTTGGAGACTTGCCCTCCTCCCCTCTGCTGTTGCTCTTTACCTGCCTTGCCTTGGTTGTTTTCCCCATTATCTCTCATTAGATGGGCTGCTGGGTTAGATGTTAATGATTACAGGCTCAGCTCTGCCTCTGGAAGGGGGACTTGTGGGTAATCACAGGAGAACAAAGCTCTTACACTTGCCAATAGCCATAGGAGACGTTGCTTGAAGGAAGCAGGAAACAAGGCATCTAGGATTGTTATTATTATTTCACCTACAACCTTGATGAGAAATGTGTGTATCCCAGAGTCCTCCTCCTCTGTACCCACCTGGGATCTTAGAGAGCTCTGGTGAGGACACGAGTCCATGCACTGAGATCTGGGAACGTGGATCACAGCCAGATCTGTGGCTCACCAAAGAAAACTACTTGCAAAAAATTCTGTTGAGGAGGATGAAGGGAAGGATCAAAAGGAGCCAACCTTTTGTCATCTTCTAACAAGCAAAGCACTCTTGTCAAACGTTAGTTATGGAAATGTCCCTTTTACAGAGAGAAGAGTGGTCCTCCCAGCATTGTGTGTTCAATCTGTGCTTGACCTCAACACAGCAAGTCTTCTTACACATGGAACTTTTTCCTCACCTGCATCTGCTTTTATCTTGCCTTAGCTCCCCTGGCTCGAGTGGTGTGTGCAGATGTGCCAGTGCAGATGTGATAGGACTTGAAGAGAGTTGTCAGATTAGCTGAGCAATGCTTTTTTTTTTTTTTTTTTTCATTTTTGCCATTTTAATCTTGGTTAAACCTCTTAGTCAGAGGGTGATTTCCATTTCATCTTGAGTTGTGTTGGGCTGCCGTGCTCATTTCAAGCTATAGCTTGCCTCCTTAAATTTCTGATGTAACTCCTCTTGCTGCATTGCCCATGGCTGCAAGGAGCTGTACCTACTCCTGGGTATATAAATATTTTCTGTTTTTTGTCTTCGTTTGTCAGACATTTGGGTTTGGTATGAGCAGGAATGGAAAAGTTTATGCTTGTTTCAGGGGGAAGGCAACAAATGTTTATCTGAATGATCAAAGCAGAATTTATGAGGAAATACAATGGAAACTATTCCTGGCTGTTCAGAAGCTGATGTACAGGGGTAAGCCAAGGGGAACAGAAATGAGAAGAAATAAAGTGAACTGAATGCAGTCAGGTCAGACTTCTCCTGGGCCTCAACTGTTTCCCACTAAGCAAATGCTTTTTCTTCACATGTATTTAATACTCACTATGGGTTTGTGATGTGTAACAAAGGACTGGAAAGAGCAATGACTCTGCTTGTTGTGAAATGCTACCTCAGTGAGGCCACAGAACATGGTATTTTTATTCTGAAATATTTCTGAAATACCTGGTATTATTTGAGTGCTCTCCACGTCCCTCCTTGCCTGGCCTGGCTGTTGACCAGGTCCTGCAGGGTCAGAGCAAACACGGCTCTCCTGGGCAGGCCAGGTCTGGTGCCATGGCTGCTCTGCTGCATTCCAGGTTAATGAGCCTAAACTTGTATTCTCAGGCCTCCATTTTGTGTCTCATCTTCCTGGGATGAGGACAGCGTGCCCAGGCAGCCTGACCAGGCTGTGGCCACTGCAGCCAGGCTCTGGTCTCGTTAAGGTGACTCTAATGAGCTGTGACAGCCTGACGAGTCCAGCCCGGGCTGGAGCAGGCAGGGGCTCTGCCATTTGTGTTACCTGGCCTTGGCAAGTGCATTTCAGCACTTCCAGCACGCCAGGCTGAGGGGCTGGGGGCAGTCACACTTGGCACAGAGTTGGACTGAACCTGGTTCTTTCAGGTGGGTGAATGGAATCCTGTGTGCTCCTCCTCTGCGGGCATGCAGGGCTGCCAGGGCTGGTTCTGTGCAGCCGCACACACAGTGGGATGTGTCCCTTTCCCCCCAGCCCCTTTGGGATGAACATCTCACCTGCAGGAGGTTTATCTGGGCAGCTCCTGCTGGCCTCATTCCTTGGCTTTGGCAGTCCATGGCCTCTCCTTCAGAGGACAGCGATGCCTCGATTGTGCTGAGTTATTCCTGGGGAAAACCGGCTGTGTGTGTGTGGCTGGTTTGGTAACAAACCCCGTGAGTCTCAGTGCTGTTTGTTTCACTGACAATTACAATCTGTCCCCTTGAGGCAGCTTTCTCCTGCCTTGTTGATGCTGTGCCTTTGGGGGGGCCCAAGGTGGGACAGGCTCTGTCAGGCAGAGTGGGCTTTAATGTGCATTTCACTACATTGTATCTGTCTCTGCTTTCTCCAATAGTCCCCCTGTAAGTTCTTGGCTTTGGTCATTAATCCTGTGGATACAGATACTCCCGTTTGCCCTAGGCAGGATCACTTAGGGAATAGTTTCTCTCTTATTCCTTGCAGTGGCAGCTTCAGGCTGTTGCTGAAGCTTCATTCTTGAGATGGAAATCAATGCAGTTAATGTCATGCCAGCTAAAGCTATGCTGATACTAGAGGACTGTATGCTTGAAAATTAAAAGTTTTTGGAGTTCAAGGACTTCTGTTGCTTTCTTCAAATTCTGACTTGGTTCAGGCACTTCTTAGTGAACAAAATGAGTGGTTGTATCTGTCCATAGTTCTTGTGTCTCAGAAAAACCAGGTTCCAACTGTTGCACCTGTGATGAGGCTGCTCTGAATTGCTGAACGTGGCAGCATTGTCTGCTTGGTCTCTTTTCTGCTTGCAGAGGTGGCAGGGAGAGGATTGTCCTGGTTTAGAAGTGTTTGCAGAGCCAGGAGCCTGCAGAAGGCGTGGGAGATGGAAGGTGCTGCTGCAGCTCCTCAGATAGAGCTGAGGCACCGTGACTTGGGCAAAGCTGCCAGGGCCGTGCAGGGATCCCTCTGAGACTCCAACAGCCTCCTGTGTTTATATTGACATGGATTTAGAATACCTCCCTTTGAGAGGGTTCTTCGGGCTGTCTGCTGAGGATTTATACTGCAGGTCACGAATGTGAGCTGGGTGACTCCTCTTTGGAGTTTTTAGTTCTTTTTGGAGTTTTATGATGCATCTTGGTAACTAAGTCTGAAGTTCCTTCTTTTGCCAGTAACCAAGTACCAAACAACCATCTCTTGCTACCAAGGGATGAGCCACACCTCTGCTGTGTGCCTTTTTTGGGGCTGGACTGTGTGTGTAGCATTAAAGTCAGGCTGCCCATGACATGGTGTTAAGTATTTAACAGCTCTGGTTGCCACAGGTTGTTTTAGAAGGAATCCTCTGTTACCTGCTCACAGCAGTAAGATTAATTAAAGCCTTTTTGAGCATGAGTTTAGGCAAGGCTGTGGAACTGGTAAGGCTTTGTTTTGTCTGCTTGTCATGCCAGTGTTGAGAGCATCTCCTGGAGCCCACCTGTCCTGGTGCCTTTTGCAGTGTGGGGGCAGAGCTCCCACCAAAGGAAATCAGTGTAAAAGTAGCCACTGGGAGGAAAGAAAAGAGGTAAAACTTGCCAGCTGAGTTATGTTGCTGGTGTGCCCTCCACCTCCTCTGGAGGAGTTGTTTGTTAACAAAGGTACTCACAGCTTGGGGAGTGCACCATAATCCTTACAAGGCATTTAAAGCAGTGTAGGCAGTTAAAGATTAATTTTGCATGCAGTGACCTCTTTATTTTTAACTGCTTTGCCTCCTGCATCTTCAGAAATAACAAACAAATGCTCCAAACATACCAACCCCCTTGGAAGACAATGATTTCATTGTGGCTGTGAACATGACATACATTACATAAATATTGGTGCTTACATGCCTGCTGATTCTTTGTCCTTGGATGCTGAGTCCTCCAGCCCCGCTGGTCATGTTTCCTAAGAGCCTGGGAGGAAGCACAGCAGTGCAAGACACTGACATTCGTGCTTGGTCCAGGCTGCTTTTCTGGCTCAGGCTGCTTTGCAAGGTGGATATTTTTCTGTTAATGTGATGAGACTGGTTTATCTGTCACTTCTGTTGAGCGGGCCACAGCTGCCGTGGCACTCGTGTGCATTTATCTTGAGCTTTGAGGTGTCTTTGTGCTGGTTCCTGCAGGATGCAAAGGAGCTTTACACACACAGTTCAAGCCCTATGTCATCTGTGGAAGAGGAGCAGCAAGGCCTGGTTCCTGTGAAGGCAGGGGGATGATGCACAGGACACTTGTCCTGGCAGCTCACTGTGAGATGTGCTGGGCTCTGCCCACGCTGCTCTTTTACAGCTCCATGGTGGGGTTTGCGTTAAGGAGCTGCAAGTCCCAGTTTTCAAACCCTGCTGCTGACTGGTGCTAGAAGTAGTTTTAATTTCCTGAGGGCTGCATGTAACTCCAGTGGAGCTACGAGTTGCTCTCTGCTTGTTTCTGTAGCTACGCCACACTTGCTTGCAGAGAATGAAATCTAAATCTCTACATGATCTAACAGTAGTTTCCTAAAATATGAACAAAATCAAAGAATGAAGAATGTGTGTTGTTCAGAGCAGCTTGAGAAGCTGAAATACTGAGTGAAGTAGCTGAGAGAAAACAAAGTAGGGGGTTTATGGGGTTCTTCTCGATTGTTTAATGCGTTAAATTAATCTTTGTAGCAAAGCCTTTTAAATTAAGTCAAAGTAATTGTGTGTGTGTGCTCCTGTAATTGTAAGGTCACTGCCTGGGTGCAGGCAACAGAGAGGATAATTTTGGTTCAGTATCTCACTGCTTGGATCAAAGATACTTTATCAGGCTGGGATGGTTGTGAGAGAGCTGGTGTGTAACCTGCACAAGGGTGGGAGCAGAGCATGGTCAGCTTGTTTAACCTTTGGATGCCTCTTGGCTCAATGGCCCTTGGATACTGCTACTTCATGGAAAAAGTTCTAAATATAGCACTCGTTTGTTGTTGAATAATGACTTTAGAGGGTGGATGCTGGGGTTTCCAGCTCCTTGCAGGGCCTGAGCTGTGCATGAGCGAGATCCTGGAAATGAGACCATTAATGAGGACTTGGTGCAGTAGTACTGCTGAGCACTGATCAACTTGATTTATTTGTAGAATATTCTGTTGATAGTCTGTTGAAAAAAAACTCCCTGAGATTAAGCCTGAGGATAATTTTTAACCCATTTTTCATTCCTTTCTTTACCTGGTGTGCTCAGCTGCCAGGCATAGGCTCTGTTCATAGGTCTGCTTGTAAAGGGAAAGAGATTCTGAAGGTAAAATAGAATAGGCAGGAAATGTTTTGGGGATAGAGATCAACAAGAGCATCTTTCTCTGGAAGAGCTAAAGATGAAATCCAGAGAAAGGTGAAGAAATTTGCCTGGAGGTCAGTGATGAAGCTGGATTCTGAAACTCTTACCAGTCCTTTAACTAAGATGTCATCCTTCACTGGAAGTGCAGAACCCCTCTTGGTTTTAACCACCAGTGAGTGAATCTGCTTCCTTTGTGGCTCTGTTTTCCCAGAGCTTTTACCTCAGAAGACCCTAACATCTTGAACAATTTCCCCGTGCAATGCTTGCTTCATTGCTGTTTCATTTCACTAACTTTCACTTGAAAATCAGATGCTTCCCTATCTTTTCTTTTTACTTCCTTGTACAGCTTTTCCCTGTTGCTGCAGCTCATTAAATCCTGCAGCTGTGTGTTATTTAACATCATAAAGTGGTTAGAGATATCATTCATATAAAAGGATACAAAATGAATGTGCATTGTAATTCTAGTCTCGAGGTAGCAAACTTCTCTCTGGAGTTGTGACTTAACTTATGGCTTTGTAAGAGCTTTTACTCGCCTTTATTTAGCTCTTTTCTGATTCTTAATGATCTGTGTGCAGGTAAATATATTTATAATGCCGTTATTAAGTAATCTGTATGATTATGTACATTAATCCAGGTATGAAGTTTGCTGGAAAAGTCAGTTCTTTCTGCTAACCTGCACTGCTGCCCGCTGGCACCGTGCCACGTGTGCAGCCTGACCTGTGGTCACAGGGTTCCTGTTCTGCTGGAAACTCGTGCAAATCGAGCCATGCACCAAACCCTCTGGGCAGGCAGGTCTGCAAGTGCCAGCCTCCCAGGAGCAGGTGGCAAAGCTTTGCTGTTCAGTTATTTGGTGCTGAGACCCTGGCTGGTGTTTGGCACAGGGATTTGTCACTGCCAGGGCAGCTCTGATGGATTGGGTTGGTGCTCATGGCTCGTGGGTGGAATGGAGCTGGCTCTCACCTCTGCTTTCTTCTTTGTTTATCAAAGCAGTTTCCCTGGCATTTCTGTGCCTACTTTTCCAATTCTGGAGGTCATGTATTTCCTCTCCAGGAGCATGGTGAGACTTGACTGGTGTCAATCACGCAGGAAGCCAGGGCTGATAGGATCTGCTCTGCCTGTATCTGATGTTCTGGGTGGTTTCGTGTGTGCGTGTGTGGTTTGTTGTTGTGTGGGCTTTTCTGTTTGTTTGTTGTTTTTAAATACAAGTGCTCATTTTGGGGGCCTAATTGCCATTGTGTCTGTGCATTCTGGATCTGTGTCAGGGAGTTTGGGAGCCCTGCAGAGTCTCCCTGAGCACAGGGAGGCTCAGGGACAGCCAGGCTTGCAGTGTGCCCTGCTCCTGGGGGGCTGCACTTTGCTGGCTCCTGGCAGGATGGCAAACCCTGGGCTGTCTCCTGCTGCTTCCCCCGTGGGTGCTGGCTGTTTGCAGGGGTGCTTGTCAGAGCCTGTGCACGTTTCCAGGGGCAGTGGGAGCTGGGGAAGCAGGAGTGTGTCCCACGGGGCACAGGGCTCTGCCCCCCTGGCCCTGCCATGGAACGTGTGCCTGCCTGTGTGTGCTCTGCCCAGCCTGGTTTGCAGCTCCTGGCCTCGCATCCTTAGCTCTGGGTGTGGGATGTGGATCTCCCTCCCAGCTGCAGCACGTGCACAGAGCCCTGAGCAGGACAGGAGGATGCCTTTAGGACTGTCCTTGTGCCTCCTGGAACATCTAGTAATCCTTTTCACGTACTCCCTTGAATAATCATTAAAAGCATTTTCGCCTTTCTCCCCCCCCCGCCCCCTTCTCTTTTTTTAATCATCCTGGCCAAAGCAAATAGGATAAGGAATTAGAGCAAGCTGAGGCTAGTATAATAAACTAAACTATGACTCTAGCAGCAATTAATGCAAAGGAATGAACATTTACAGTGCCCTGCAGTTATCCTTAGTGCTCAGTGGTAAACTGAAATAAGCCTGGTGTCTATGGGCTCGCTAGACTAACTGCCATTTTTATTACATTACATGGATTATTGCTCATTTTTCCTTCCATTTTCAGGCTTCTCTCAGGCTACCCTCCTTCCCCTTAACAGTGACCCCAAAAGACAAGTGCTGTACTCAGTGCAGCTGGTGTTTGACACAGCCGAGGGTGTGGAGTCTCCCTCGCTGGAGATATTCCAGAATGTCTGGCTGCAGTCCTGTGCTCTGGGCTGGCCCTGGCTGGGCACGGAGGTGGCACCAGGTGAGCCCCCGGGTTCCCTTCCAGCCTGGAAGGGAATTCCATGGTTCTGTCCCTTTGAAAAGGGACTGGGTGTACCCTGCTGCTCCACACCTTTGCCTTGGGCTCTTGGACTTGCAGCAGGTTCGGGGCAGGAGCTGAACCGAGCAGAGTTGGCTGGGGAGGTTGGTTTGGTTTGGTGGTGGATTCAGGACACAGCAGGAACTGAACCGAGCAGAGTTGGCTGGGGAGGTTGGTTTGGTTTGGTGGTGGATTCAGGACACAGCCACGAGCTGTTGGTGCTTCCCAAATGGAATTACCACGTCCTCAGCACTTGGTGTGAGGAGAGGGGAGACACCCTGAGCTACAGCAACTTGCTGCACATGTCTAATACTGGTGTATGAGGAACATCTGTGTGAAATGCAGCTTCGGGCAAGAAAAAAAAATGTGTAATGTAAGAAAATACTGTTACTTAATACAGTTTTTGCTTGGAGGCTACAGTCAGCACATGCTGTAGTACTTCTCACTCGTGTGATACAGTAGCAGCATGACACTTCAGATTTATTACTTTTGGTTTCTCTTTAAAGAAATCCCGAATCTGGAATCAGAAGAATGCTTTTTCTCTCTTGAGCTACAGAAGGGAAAATGGTTCAAAATGTCATAAATCAAAAATATATTAAAGGCCAACAAACCAGATGAAAACTTTTTTGGAAGATTGTATATAATGTTTGGCAGAAGAGACTAAAGCACTGTGGTTTTTGGCTGCATTTAGAAATGTGAAATACTCTAGGGTCCATCTCCTTGAAATGAGCTATTTTTATGTATTTTATCTGTCTATATATAGAAACAAGACCAGAGGTGGTTGTGTGTGTATAATGTAAGTATTAGCATGTGTGTGATTTATGTTAAGTATACTTAATGCATTATATAAATTCAATTACACTTTGATATAGAAATTGTTCAATTACAAAATGATTTCTGTAGTGCGAGCACTCACTAGATACCCTGATCATAGCCAACAAATTCTATCCTCGTTGACTGCAGGGCTTGGCAATACATCATTTTTTAATGTGGGCTCATTTCTCTCAGATCCATATATCTGCAGCCATCCCAACGGGCGTGTGTCGTGTGTCCTGGGCGTGTTCGCTCTTTTTTCCTGACTCGAGGGAAGCTGTGGCCGAGGTTTCAGGTGGTGCTGGATGGGAGCGCTGGGCTGTGCTGGGTGTGAAGGAGGAGCTGGCTCGGGGCGTGTTTGCTCCTGAGGACACACTGCTGCTCCCGGTGCCTTTCCCAGCTCTGTGCTGTGCCCAGGGCCGGGCACAGTGTGGGATGATGAGCTGGAGCCGCTCTTGGCTCCTCCAGTGCTTGGCCTCCTGCCGCACGTTTCGAGCAAGGACAGCCTCCCTCGGGACTCTGCTCCTTGGTGTTTCGTCTAGAGAGGCTGTTTGAAGGCAAAAAGTTCCTCCAGCCCTTTCTCCTGCTGGGAATCCGGTACCACCATGTGCTGCAGGGTTGGGTTTCCTTTCTGTCCCTAAGGAGAGGCTGCAGTTTTTTAGGGACGAGCTTTGGATCCTCACTCCCTGGTCATGTCAGCGATGCCGTGTGGCACAGTTTGCACTGCTAAACACAACTGCACACAGGTCACTACAAATTCCCAGGTTTAAACCCACAGTTTTTTGGTGTAGAATTCCTTGGGAGCCCCGTGTAGGTACCAGCAGGGGTTTCTTTTAAACCCTTGAGGGTCAGGTGCAATCCGTGTGGTTCAGAGAGGTGGAGCAAGGGCTGAGCCCACGCCTGACTGACAGGGACTGAGCCCTCCCCAGGCTGCTCCGAGTGGGGAAAAAAAAGCTAAAAAAAAGCGACACAAACCCTGCAGCTCTTCCACCCCTTCCCTTCCTGCTGTAACTCATCCCTCGGTGCTGATGCCCATAATGCTCCCGAGTTTTGCTGTTTGCAGTGGGGACAGAACAACTCAAAGCTGCATGTAAACAGCTTTGTTGGCTACTTTTCCTTTCCTTGCTTATATTGTACACCTTAAATGTGCTATTTCTTTTGGCATAATGGCAAAATCACTGCTTATGGGAACCGCGGTAGATAATACAAAAAGCTCTTTGAAAAGAGCTTTATCAGAGTACAAAGTACTTGGAATTGAAAGCCCCTAGAGGGTTGCTTTATTTTCCCCCTTCATTCAAACTTGTAGTGGTGCAGGATCGAGATACATCATGCCCTATTTTCAGCTGATTTGCATGTTAGAGAGAACGGAGTAATTGGTGTTTAACCAGAACAAAAGAGGATCTGTTTGCTAAAAGAAGAAGAATTCTTGAAGTAGACCCTAATACATATACTGCCTTTGTCTCTCCTCTCATTAAGAATTGAATAGGATGGCCTAGTAATTAGAATGTGGAAGGCATTGCTTTGGTGTTGATGCTTTTTGAGCTAATTGGTTTGAAAATTATATTTGATGTAGCTCTAAGGGATGTTGGCACAACACCTTCTTGGGACAGGGACATCCTGTACTCCCATTTTGCTGCAGATATGGGCACTTTGAGGGAGGGTTTTGTCTTCTGGTTTGGTTTTTAAAAATTGTATTTATTAAACCCATATTTGCCTTCCCAACTGAACACACAGGATGCATTGTCACATGTAAATAATTCTTCTCTCGCTGGTATGAAAACCTTGAAATGACCTTGGAAAGAGCTTAGCCTTCTTTTCCCAGATAAGTGCGTAGTTCAGCCTTTAGTGAAGTAGAGTTTGGAGCTAAACTGGGTTTGGATTTCTGCCCTTCTGCATTCTTGGAAAGGTTTTGTTGTTGTTGCTTGTTTGGTTGGCTTTTTGTTTCATTTTTGTTTTGACAAAAAAATTAAAACAAACGTTGTTCTTAAGCAAACGGAAAGAAGGTCTGGAATTGTGCAGGAGATTTTCTTTGGTCAGTATTTGTGTCCAGCCCCATCCCTGGTGCTGAGGACATCGGGGGATGATTGTTGCCTCTTTAGATCCTTCCTTTGGATCCTGAAATTGAGTTGCTTTAGTGTCAAAACCTGCTAAGTTAGAAACATTTTTTGTATCTTTTGAGTTGCAAGAGGGAGCCTTGCTTTGGATCAGCTTTTTTTTTTTTTTTTTTTTTTTTTGAATGGTGTCCCCTGTGCAGGCAGTGCCTTTGGGTGGGTTGGAGGTGCCAGGGAATTTAGAGCAGGAAAGTGCATTTCTTAGACTGAGAGATACATTTAACAGTAAAGATTTAGCTAAAGAGAACTTAAGGGTGTTTTATTTGCTAATGCTGTTGTTCTGTGGAACAAATTGAAGTCTCAGGCCTGTTGCTGGCTCTCTGCAGAGCCCTATACAATCATCTTAATAAAGTATTGCACTGTGGAGGAGTCATTGTGTTACGAGGAAATGAACTTCCAAAATTTCCCCCAAGGTTTCCGTGATAAAAAGAACAGTTTTAAAAACGACTTTAGGTTCTGGGGAGTATGTATTTAGCAGTGTATTTGAATTTAAATGGATTCAGTCTCACAGTGAGCTACAGCTTGTTTTCTTTACTTTCCAGGAGTGTCTCTTCTCCCTTCTCGTGGTGGTTTTGTTTTTTCCTCCCTTCCTCAGTGGTTTTGCTTGGCTGCTCACCAGGGTGTGTGAATCAGTGTGAGTTTGGTCCTGCTTTAACATCTGTGTGTTCATTGCACTGCAGCTTCAGTGCCCTTCGGTGTCCTGAGGCTTTCATGTCTTAGGTACCTTATCTTCAGATCAGTAAATGACATTAAACAGTGTAAAGCCCAGGCCTGATGGCCACAGTGTCCTGCCCACCTGCCCAGGGCTGGGACTGGTGTGTCAGGATGATTTTCCTAACCCATGGATGCTGCTGAGCACCCTCCTCTGTGCACTGATATCTTCAACAAACTCCCATTTCCCCCCTTCCTGCATTCTCCACGTTTAAAAATGGCCCTGAAAGGCAAAAGGTTTGAAAGGGGTTAAATAAACTGAAAAACCTGCAGTGTATTTCCGCTCAGAGTTGAAACAAGATGTTGTGGATTGACTCAAAATGAAATTTTTCTTTTTTTTTTTTCTTTTTTCCTTTTAAGTTTTGCCAAAATGAAAACATGTTTGTTTAATCATAGGCAAATTCATCCTTCTGGTTTTTTGGTTCTGTTTTGTTTTCAGTTTAGGCAGCACATTGAGAAATGAAGCTGTTCTTCCAGCACTGCTTCCAGTTCAGATTGCTCTGGGGAGCAGGGTGAATCTCTCCCTTGCACACTTTATCTAGGAACCATCAGAATTTCGCTGATTAATACCTTGGAAATTATAAATTAACCATATGGAACTACTTCAGTTTAAGTAACTTGTATGTTCTGGTGATAGCTAATCCCCTTAAAGCGTGGTTTTAATGACCAGTTTGTTTTCACCTGAGGTCATTAATGCTCTAAAACCAGCTGTTAACTGCACCAAAGAGGTTTTTCCTGCCCGGGGAGGAGTGCTGCTGGGCACCCCGTTTAATGGGCTAATAATGCTTTATTTCTGCCCTACCTTCCGGATATACTGGCTCTTTTTAATGGCTGTGTTGGAAAAAAACTGTTTATTTTCTGTCTGCTAAAGACTGATCTTACAGCCAGCTGGGGAGAGCAGTGTGGGGGATGCAGGGCACTGGGGCAGGAGTAAAAAGTGGAAATATGAGCCTGCAAAGCCATTGCTTTGGGCTCAGGGCACGTGGGGAGGCAAGGGGTGCACAGCCCCACTGCCTGCTCCTGTGCCTCTGCCAGACTAGGAATCATCAAGTCGTTAGGAATATTAAAACTTCAGACAATGTAATTCTCTTGCTCCTTCTGCTTAATTTATTGCTCCTCTCTGTTCCTACTTCTGTCACCTAAATGCAAATGCACTGGCAGCCTGCTTTATGGATAACACTTAAAAAATAATGGTGCAATAATGAGTGGTGAATTGCAGCAGAGATCCTGCTCAAGTGCCTGCAATACTCGCATTAATTCCAAATGAATTAATTGCAGTTAATACTATTGTATTTAAAACCTGTCAGAAGCCATAACAATGATTAGGGTGTAATAAGTAAAACGTTATTTCAGAGCAGCATCAACATGTTTTAAAATAGCAGTAGATGGTGTAAAGCAGCAGCAGCGTTAGTGTGGAGCCAGTCAGAACTGATGAAGCAGAGGCATCTGAGGAATGAGGGGCCCTAAACCCATTAATTTCCCCCCTGTTACCCCAGTGCTGCAGGTAAGAGCAGAGGAGGGATTTTCTGTGGCTGTGGATCCCACTGCTCTCTGCTGCTGAACCTCACCTGTCCCCAGGGGAAGGTGGCAGCAGGATCTGTGGAGCTGACAGAAGCCTTTCTTTAATGTTTATTTCCAGTCCTTCAGACCAAGCTGGTGCTGTGGCAAATAGATTGATTATTCACTAGTTAATACTCTTAAAGTAAAAGCATTCCAGAGCTTTTTGCCCGAGTCCTTGGTGAGACAGGAACTTCTTTCAGTTTAACCACTTGTATTTGTGTTTTAGTTCTTAGTGTGTGGCTTTGAGGAGCTCTACACCTGCAGTTTGTCTGCTGATATTGGAAAGCACAGACTAGAATCTGGCAGATGAGGACAGCTGCATTCTGTTCATCTCGACCATGAGTTCTGCTTGATGATTTCTAGATACAGTTTCCATCTGACACACGGGCAGGGACTAATTCTGGCATGTGTAGGACTGATAAGATTTCAGACCAAATCTGCCTTAAAAAAAAAGGGAAGAAAAACCCCTTGATCTGTTACGTAGTGCAGTAATCAGTTTCCAGGTTCTTTAATTAGATCTATACTTCAGCTGACTTAGCTGCATGTCTCAATACGCAAATGATTTACAAAGGGTAAAAAAAAAGTATGTGTTAATCTTGACTGAGTGATATTCTCTGCACTGTTTGTATTACACATCCCACAGCATTGTCTTTTCCTTTAACATGGAATTGGACTTAATTTCTTAAAAGAAATTACAGATCTTTACAGTTGTATTGTTAACAGCTTTTTATTGATGTAGGTTTGTACATGTGTTTACATTTATATGTAAATGTAATTATTTAGTGAGGATTAGCAGTCAGTGAGGCCCTCTCTTTCCATTTCGTGTGTTACTTGTCATTTGCAAATTCATTTCGGTGTAGGTCAGAAATTACGGTTACTGTTATATTTAATACATGAGGTGTCCTGGGCTCACCATTTCCTTGGACAGCCCTTCTGCTCCAAATCTTAGCTGATTTCTTTCAAAAGCAGAGAGGTTCATCAGAGTCTCTCCTGTTCTTAATCCAACCCTCTGTGGCATTTTGGAAGCCTCGTGCTGGTGGTGAAATCTGGGCTGTGAAAGCTGTTAGAACCATGGCTGAGTCTGTGATGAAGGGAGGGGCCGGGGCTGGGGACACGGAGGGGCCGGGGACGGGGACACGGAGGGGATGGAGATGGGGACACGGAGGGGATGGGGATGGGGACACGGAGGGGATGGGGATGGGGACACGGAGGGACCGGGGACGGGGACACGGAGGGGATGGGGACGGGGACACGGAGGGGATGGAGACGGGGACACGGAGGGACCGGGGACGGGGACACGGAGGGGATGGGGACGGGGACACGGAGGGACCGGGGACGGGGACACGGAGGGGATGGGGACGGGGACACGGAGGGGATGGAGATGGGGACACGGAGGGGATGGAGATGGGGACACGGAGGGGATGGAGATGGGGACACGGAGGGGATGGAGATGGGGACACGGAGGGGCCGGGGCTGGGATGGGGACACGGAGGGACACAGAGCATGTCTCTGGGTGCTGGCCAGGGCAGGGGGCTGTGTGGGGGCTGTGTGGGGGCTGTGGCCGCCGTGTGCTGCTGGCTCTGGGGTCAGAGAGCCCAGCCGGACCCTCTGTGTGCAGCTCCCCTTCCTCTGTGCCACTGTCACTCCTGGCCTTGGTCCATGAGCAGCTCCAGGAATGAGCAGAACAATTCTGCTTCCTCCCTTCTCTGTAGTTAGAACAGAATTTGGGGCCTGAGGGTATCCTGGCTCCCTCTTGTAATTGCATCATTCCCACTATTAACTAAAGAGAGCAGATTCTTTTTTTAATAAAAGCTTCCTCACATGCGTTCTGGAGTGTTGTTTTAGTTTGCAGCTACTCACGTTGGAATGCATCCAGACTGCCAAGTCCTTATGTTTCCTCCAGGTCCCCAAACTCTCTTCTGGGTGATTTGCATTTCAGCACTGCTCAGTTGTACTTTGCTCACTTTGAGGGAGGGAAGGGCCGGGCAGTAGCATATGCTGATTTACATATGCTAATTGTGACATGGATGCTTTGCTTCCTTCTGGCAACCAGACCAGGATATTTTTGTTGTAATATCCTGTTGGTTTAAGGTGAGAGGTAAATCAGAGCTTGCTCTGCTTGATTTACAGCTGGAGTCTTCATCTGAGGTTTGGTGGTAAAGGTCTGAGATATTTGGAGGATGTGATCAAAGCTCAGGGAGCTGAAGGATGGGACTTAAGAGTTGTTACAAAAACTTAGGGAAACAAACTTCGGTGATTCACTGCCAGGGAATACTAAAGGAAGGGGAGGAGCTCCCCAGGGCACTGCTGGGTAGCAGCTGTGTCATTTGAGGCTTCAGCAAACACAACATCTGCAGCACTGTGCTGCATGGGGGCAGACTGCACGGGTCTGCTGTGGTGAAAAGGTGAAAATCCCAGGTATTGGATCGTGCTCATCGATCTTTCTGTGATTTTTAACAAAATCAAGATGGGAGGGAGAGAGATTTTTGAGAGGGGAGATGAATAAAACCTCCCTTGAAAAAGTGTTCCCTGATTAGCTTTGAATTTGGAGGTTCCTTTCCAGAGCTCTAAACTGGCAATTGCCACAGAATATAGCAGAAATACTCAAAATATGGCAAAAAAGGCTGTGCATGTCACTCATAATTGCACTGTTACTCTCAACAAACAAACTGGCTGCAGGGCTGGCTGGATTTACGTTCACGATCTTCAGAGCAGCAAAAAGGTTTTGTGTGCTCTGACTCACGAAACTGATTTTAAAGAAAATGGGCATTTTTTAAATCCTATTTTCCTTCCATTTCAACCTCCTTTGATGAAGACACTTGAAACACCTTTTTAACTCTACGTTTTAAATGCTTTTTTATAGCCATGAAATATACCCTTGTGTGGTTTTCAGGTCTTTTTAATTTTTAAAAGCCCTCCTTATTGCTGCTGCATAGGGAGAAATTTTTAGATTATGGGGAGAAGCAAATGTGACATTCTGTTCCGTATTAAAAGTTAATTTAGGGCAGAACTGCAGAGCAAGAAAAGTGTCTTTTCTTTTCCTATACCTCCTTGTAATGTAATTGACCCCTAATACCTCTGCAAGATCTGGCTCTCAGACAGAGGGAACCAACGGCCCAGGGGCACAGTGTGAGCACAGCAGGAGGAATTTGCCTGACTGGAATCAAACTTGGGCTATTTGAGGGTTTTAAAGCATGTTACAGCTTGTTTTTGTCTAAAGCAGAGCTCGTGGTACCAGCTTTGGGCAGAGTGAGGTGATGTGGGTTCCCTGGGAGGAAGGTCAGGTCCAGAGGGGTGAGCTCAGATCCACATTCCAAGTCTGGTCCTGGTGGATTTTGGTGAAGGGCTCAGTGCCCAGAGTGAGCCCTGAGCTCATTGATGTACAGGAATACTTTGGGCACAGCAGATTATTATGGTCTTAATTCAGATTGTGGTCATGGAAGCGAGGTTTTCCCCAGGACAGCTCCTGTCATGACTGTGATTGATTAAAGCCTTTGATACATTATTTTCTTAAGAGAACAGGTTTGTGTAAACACGGGGCTGGGGGAGACCCAGGTGGGTCACAGCCTTGTAGAAGACAAAACCCAACTTTGTGTGGAGCAGAGCCTCCCTGAATCCTGAGGCAGCCCCAGGCATCCTGCACCCCTCTGAGCCCAGGGCAGCACAGCCTCGTCCTGGCTCTGCAGCAGCTGCAGCCTTGCTACTGAGGCTTGATATGCAATTGTAATTCTCTATAAAATGCATCATAAAACCTATTCATGCCTTACACTGGCATGGAGGAGTTACTCCAGCCTCGCTGGCTGTACAATGCCCACTTTAGGAAATTGCCTAAATCTGGATTTTTTTCTTGGAGCAATGCTAGTCAGCCCCACAGGTTGCTAATAAATATTTCATAACCTTTTATGAAGGATTATGAAAATAATTTGAATATCTAAATGACTGGCTCTCCTTGGCCTAAGCAGAGCCCAGAAGGAGAATGCCCAAAATTGTAGTTCCTGCATAAACACTATCTTGTTCTTACTGGCTTTGAATTTCTTCTGCCATTAAATCTGATTTATTTTTTAGCTCTAGTGGGTAAAATACATTTTTGCACTTCAACACCACTTAGAGTGAGGTATTTAAAAATATCTCACACACATTGATTTAGCACAAACTACTTCATCAGGGTTGAGGAACCACTTTTCACTATTTCACAGTTGGAAGGGTAGGAGGAGAACCCGTTCCCACCTGCCTCAGTCCTTGCAGTTTTTATCTGTCCCATACAACAAAAAAGAAATTAGGAGGGGAAGAGAGAGAGGCTGACACAGCAGTGATCATAGCTGAGAAAGTGGGCATGCATACCACAGATTTCCTGCAATTTTAAATTAATTTTTGTGAACCTTCACCAGTGGAATACAAGCTGTGGGTTCCTAGGCTGGAGCTCAGGCCTGGGAAGGAGAAGATTTGGGGTCAGCTGAGGGTTCCTAGGCTGGAGCTCAGGCCTGGGAAGGAGAAGATTTGGGGTGGGCACCCCAGCATCTCTTGGGAGCTCTGGCCCAGTGTGGGTGAGGATCTGGCAGCCTGGCTCCTCTTCACACCGAGGTTACTCACAGCAGCAAGTTGGATGCTTGATGATATTTGCAGGCTTTTAGGGCTCTTCACTCTGCTAATTTGACATTATTGAAGTTCTATTTCCCCAACTGTGCTGTGGGCTACAGCGAGAATGACAGCTTGCTCGTTATTTGTGTGTGCAATATTTATGTATGTAAATGACTGGTGTGTTTGCCTTTATCCCTCCATATAAATACAAGAGATGTATACAAATATAATGAGGAGGTACAGGAAGCTCATTTTGTTTAAGCAAAGCGTGGTGCATTAAGCCATCATGCCCTGACACTTGTTCATGCTGGAAGACAAAAAGGAAAAGCTTTTGTCTGGCTTTTGTTGGGAGACATGAAAGTTGCTGCTGCTTTCCATGTTGGGTGTTATGGCTTCAGCACGCCAGAATCATTGGGCTTTTTATTACTATTATTTTTCCTTTTGGTGAAGACTGAGAAAAGACAAAGACTAAAAATAAAACCCATAATTTTTGATACAACTGTGGAAACATGGTTAGTTCTAACACAGCAGGTGGCTAAGGGACTCGATCGGCAGAAACCAGCAGTGCTTTCAGTGCAATCAAAGTTAAGTGCAGAAATTTAATTAAATGGTAGCAAGGCTGGCAGAAACTTTGTAAAGCAGCAGTGCATTGTCAAATCTAACAATTATTCCAAGGAACACAATCCACAGATGGCGTCTAATTGATAAATTAAGGTTCTGGTGCCTGATTCTGCTTACACTTAAAGGTTCTCTTTTCTTAAACAAAACCTTAAAATTTTAAGGCTGCATCACTGTTCTGAAAACATAACAAGCTGGGCTGGGTTTTCTGGCTTGAGAAATGCACACTTTGTGTTAAATGGAGAAGGCTTCTGGTCTCCTTGTCTGACTTTCATTCGTGTGGGGTGTTGCTGCTAAGGTGCTTACCTGGAATCTCAGGTATTTAGACCTCCTGTAGTTACTGGGGCAGGCAGTCACATCGTCTCTCCCAGCTTTTGCAAGCTTTTCCCTTTGCCTGTCTGCCCCTTGGAGCTGTCTGGGGACTCTTGGGCATCATTCTGAGCAAATGCAAACCCTTGGAGCCCCATTCCCTGCCAAGTCCTTTCCAGCACTGGGCTGGTGACCCTGCAGGACCTGGCCTGGGAGGACGTGGCTCGTGTCTCATTGCTGGGGTCACACTGCACATCCCTGGGGAGGGGGTTCTGGGCTGCTTTTCTGTCTGTCCCCCCAGGGTGTATCTGCCAGGTCCTGCAGCAGCCCAAGAGCAGCTCCAGGTGACATCCTGGATGCTGTAGAGTTTAGTAAAACAAGCAGGCTTTATTTTCCTTCTTTCTGAGCTCCAGATATATCAGGGATATTTTGTCTCTGTGTGTTTTTGATTTCCATGTGTAAATACAGTTCACTTCCCAGGGTTTAGCATAGCACTTGAGAGAAGGGGCAGGAAAGATTGAATCCAGCTCTTCAAATACACTTGGCATGCTGTCCTCCAGCGCTGGAGTGGGTCTTGTCCCCATAGCTAGTGGCACTTTCACTCCCTGAGTAGTGTTTTGAACAAGGATGGGAGTTGAAAGGGCATCAGAGCACATAATAGCTGTGTGGAGTATGGATATACACACACACCTGTGTGCACAATAAGTGTTTGTCCCTCGCTGAAAAAGGAAGAAAATTGTTGGCCTTCCAATTCAGTATTTTCTTCTTTATTTAAGCAATTTTAGAAGATGGATGCAAGAGGGAAACGATGGTTTCATTGTATTTGTTGTAAACCCAGGGCACAGATGCCCTAATTGCTCTTGTGAGTTTTTTATGTGTTTTTTTTTGGCATTACCCTTGTGGTAGTAAATTCTCCATTAGCTGAGTTCTCTGTGATAGAGCTGAGGCCGTTCTGAGCCGTGGAGCTGAATCAGTGCTTGTTATTTTTGGTTACTAACAGTATACTTGAATTCAGGAACTCGCCTGCTCCCTTCCCCCTTTCTCCCCTCCTGTGCCTAAATATATCCCACCAGTCAATCAGCACTGGCAGGCATCAATGCTATGGCTGTCAGATCGAGTTAGCTATGGAGAGCCAGAGCTACTGGCTTGGGTTTTTGGGCTTGAAAATGTATTCAAATAGTGGCATTGTCATTTGACTTGCAAATAAGTGTAGTCTGGTAATGGGGCCCTTGTATGGAAAGAATGATGCAGCACTTCAGACAAATCTATGTCTTCTTGCCACGAAGCAGATTAGCAATAATACAATCCATGCTGGTGTTTATGGCTGCATGCTCAGTGAACACAGACATTTCTGAATTTTCATTAATGGTGGATTTGTAGTTTTTAATGGAACAAAGAAAAAACACTGGAAATCAAAGAAATGCTAATACCTTCCTGAGAAACTTAGACAACATTTGGTTTAGTGGCAAATCTGCTCTGGTTGGCATTTTCCCTCTCGATTCTTCTCCCCTGATCTGGGCTTGTTGGGTGGCTGGAGAGCAGCACTCAAGTGAGCACTTTATCTTTGGCTGCTCCTTCCCAAAGCCAAGGGACTGGCCTTTGGTGACGGCACAGCCATTGCCACAGCAACCAGGCAGGATGTCACAGATTCACAAGTGTGATTTTACATTCAGAACAGCAGCAGGAGCAGATGGATATTGGAAACCGAGTCCCCACCCCCTGCCTTTGCCTCCTCGCACTCCTTGCTGCAGTAGCAGCCCTTGTCTCCGGGCTCTGTGTGCGTCCTGTGCCCGATCTCATGGGGGTTCGTGCTGGTGGCAGCTCCCCCGGCACTGGCACTGCCTCTGTGGGACTTCGGCACTCGCGGAGGGACAAGGAGCTCGCTCGGGAGCTTGGGCTCAGCTTGGCTGTTGTTTCATTAACTTTGGTAGTGGTTTTATTGTTTGAGCCGTGAGCGGGGCGGGATGAGCGCGCCCGGGCCCGCCGTGGGCCCTCAGACACATTTGGGAGCGCCGTGCACAGAAGTCGATTGTAACACCCACCCACCGTGTGGGCAACAGCCTCAGCAACATATGCTCCGTCTGTTTGCCCAAAAAAGACAATATTGGAAACAGATGCAGGAAGGGTTTTGCACTCGGTGAAATTTGAGGTCAGGGCCTCTGGTTTTTGAAGCTCAGGGCTCTTGTTCATCATCCCGGCTGAATGTTCTCAGGGCAGGGCACGCACCAGGTGCAGGGGGTGCAGGAGGGCCCTGAATTCCCTGTTCTCTCATCGCAGCCACCTCTGGGCTCGTCCATCCTCCCCTTGCACAGTAACCTGGCACTTCTCTGTGAGCCTCCTTCACGTCCTGGTTC
The DNA here is from genome assembly GCA_037013685.1 of Acridotheres tristis. Taxonomy (NCBI): domain Eukaryota; kingdom Metazoa; phylum Chordata; class Aves; order Passeriformes; family Sturnidae; genus Acridotheres; species Acridotheres tristis. The sequence continues at coordinate 10,169,819 of CM072906.1, read as the reverse complement.
TGCAGTTCAAGTGCCTGGGCTCTGGCCAGGGGTGCCTGTGGATGGCCGGGCCAGGTGAGGCTGTGACCTCCCTGAGCTGACTCCTGGGTTCCCTGCAAAGCCCTGAGCTGTCCCTCCTGTCAGACTCTCACTTAGCAAACCCTCTGGGCTCCTGTGTGCTACAGCACTTCGGTGCTGATTCCAGAAAGGAACAGAACTGAGAGCCCTGGAGCACAGATGACTTGCCCAGACCTGGCCAGGTCTCCTCAGAAACTCCTTTTTCTGCTGAAAATTGTAGGCTCTGGTCTAGTGGGCTGAGGCACTCTGAAATTATGCTCAAGTTTAAAGTTTCAAAGGAGTTAGGTGTCAAATTTGCACTGACTTGGATTTCACTTAAGAGCAGAGTATCTATTTTTGTCTTGCAGCAGTAGGGTTGCAGACCAAGATCTCCTTGTATTTTTATTTTATTTGACTTTGAAAACACCAGCTGTGATCCTCTACACAGTTACTGGTATGAAGCACATGAAATTTTAATTAGCCTGGGTGAAAGGAAGGGAAGTTCTGGTAATTGATTTAATATATAAATGCCCCTCTGCTTACTTTAGTTTATGTGCTGGAAAGATTGTATTAGAAATTTTCCTATTACAGGGGAGATTTAAGTGCATTTTTAGGACTGTCTTGAAATCAAAAAGTGAAGTGCCTCTAAACTATTTAGATGAAAGGTACTATTGATATTTCACTATCTCAGATAAAAGTAGATGATATCATTAGTATTATTTCTGTTATTCTTACTATTAGTACCTTAATGGCACCAGTCAGTGAGTGCTGGAAGGTGAACAAAGGAGCATTAGTGCAGTCATGCAGACTGATCAGGCAAATTCCCCTGACTGGGGTTCCCATCTTTGCTGTCTCCCGACCTGCTGCCCACTGCTCTCTGCTCACCTGTCTCCTCAGGTGAGACTCCTCAGGTGAGACTCCTCAGAGCCTGCGGGCAGGTTCCTCCTGCTTCAGAGGGAAGCCCCCAGGCAGGGGTGGCAGCAGCTGCTGCTGTCTCTGCAGGTGACTTCAGTCTCAGCTCAGACCCTTTTTTCTTTTTCAGACCCTTTCCTTTTACCTCTGCCCCTGCACATAACCTCTGCTTTTCTTCTCTGCGTTCTTTTGTGTTTCTTAATGAAACAATGAAGGAGAAAATCCCTCTGAAGTCTGCAGGTACTCTGTGGAAATGCAGTGACACTGATATTGATACCTGCTCGACCTGGAGAGGCTCTTGGAGCTGGGAGTGCTCTCGGTGCTCCCCCAGTATTTTACAGACACGCACTGAAAGCGTCTTTATTCAGTTTGACTGTTGCTATTATGTGGCGAGGCATTCAATAAAAGTTGTGATTTATGAGATGTGTGTGGCCGTTGTTGTTTTTTGCTCTGTCATCTATCAGGGAGAGAAAAGCCAGGCCTGATAATTCTTGGCACTTGGTTTTTTCAGTTAAGAATGTCAGCTGTCAGGCTGTCAAGAGAAGTTATTTCTCTGGGTTTTTTTTTTTTAAATAGGCAGAGATCCTGCTTCATACTGTGCTGGGTTGATAAGGGAGTGCTTTCTGTGCTGCTGAAAAGTGTGTCCCATGGTAAGGCCCTTGGTGTGTGCCCACTTAAACTTCAGTGCTTTGTGTTTTCAGTGTGTGACAGCACTTGATTGCTTAATATACAAACGCATTCACTTTCTTTTTTTTTTTGCAGCTTTTACGTGTTTTTTTTTCCCCTCCTCTCTCTTTCTCTCTTCCTGAATGGAATGGGTTTTTTTTCCCCTTCTCTGTGACTAGGTATTTAAAAAGTGCTCTTTTGCAAAATATGTGCACATTAGATAATCTGGTGTTGCATAAAAGCTCTTTCATATTTTGGGGGCTTCATGCATGCATAAAGCAGGCCTAATTGAAGATAGAGGCTGTTTGTCACGAATGTGACTATAAGGATAGGGGACAGAGGGGAAGAATTATGTTAAATACCAGGGTGATGTGGTTTTTTTCTCTTTTCCTTATTAGTTATTTGCAAAAATGTATCAAAAAGTCATTTTGATGCAGTGCACAATAGTATCACAAACTTGTGCTTTGCATCCTAAGTGCCTGGTTAGAGCACAGTTAGAAGCTGAAATCATTCCTCGATTAGTCCCTGGAGTCCTGTAGAAGTCTTTAACTCTCAGCATGTGGTCTGTGATTTAACAGTGGATGAAGGATTGCTGAGCTGCAGCTCTGTGGAGAACCTCAGATTTTCCAACCTGCAGCCTCTCCCCTTCCTCCTGCACAGGACCCATCAAAACCTGGCCACGTTTGCCTTTGGGGCAGAACTCTGGAGCTGGCAGACTCTGGTGGGTAGAAAATCACTCCCCAAAAGAGGCAGGAAAGGTCTCTGGTGGCCACACAGCTCCGGGGTGCTGGGACCTGGTCCTGGCTTGCAGCTGTCACCAGGTGCAGCTTGTGGAGATCTTGTTTTGGTGAGTCAGTCTCATGGAAAAGGAAAACATTTGCTGTGTGTAATTCAGTCTGGGAGCTCACTCACGTGCCTGGTATCACGTTGAAGGTACGAGGCTGAAGAGGTGGGATGAAAGGTTTGATTGTTAACCTGGATGAGCTGTTTTGATGTGCAGCACTGTACATGGTTCTTAGATTCTTACAAATATTTTAGTTCTGTGTCTGTCTGTTTAAGTCAAGGCACAGGGCTTGTAGACTTAAATTAAAATTTCCAGTGTAGTTACACACCCCGCAGCTCTCAGGAGGAACAAAATCTCCATCTAGCCAGCAGAGGTGTGCAGTGTGGGGTCAGGCTGAGCTGGGTTTGTTCCTGCAGGCTCTGGAAGGGGCTCTGCTGGCAGAGGTGCTGCTGCTCCCTGCAGCTCAGCCCCGTGCAGCGGGCAGGAGGCAGATGTTAACAGTGCTCACTTTTGGCTTGACTCACGCTGCACAAGTGGCTGTTCATGGGAAGTTGTCCCAGCTTTTCATGTCCTGCCAGACCTGGAAATCCAGTCATCTCAGTGACTTGGCCTTTTTATGTGACATTTTTGGCAGCGTTGTAATGATCTAGGTACTTGAAAGTCTGTGAGTGTATTGAGCTGTGATAGGCTTTGATACTGGCAGGGTTCTTGTGCTGGGGAGGATGGGGAAGGAGTGGATATCCAGCCAAATGTTTATTTTCAGTAACATCATTATTATTAGCGACCTGTTGGTATTACAGATCAGGTAAGAATGAGTCCCTCCATCGTAGCTGTGAGCCAGTGCAGCACCTGCCCAGCACTCCTGAGCTGCTCCCCTCGAGCAGGGAGCTGAGCTGGGGCATCCTGAGGATCAGCTCTTGGTGTTCACACCTTGGCTGTGCCGGCTGGGGCTGGGGCTGGGCTCCCAAGGCTGTGGTGACAGTGCTGGCACAGCTGCCTATGGGAAAGGAGCACGAGAGGTGGCCTGTTGTGGTGGACAGGTAAACCTGAGCCCATCCAGGTGTTGCTCAGAGCTGGTTTCCTTCCCCCTGGCCGCTGAGTGTGTCCTGCACACAACTGCACAAACACATCCGTTCTCACAGAACTCCTGCCAAGTGCTGGGGTTTGCAGTGTTAACAGCTTTAAATAAACTCTTCCTGGAGATAACTGATTTATTGGGCTCCTGCCCTTCTGAAGGCAAAGCTAGTGACAATTAGCAAACGAAGCAGCGTGAGGCAGTTATCAGTGTGGGCCATAAATCTTTCGATGTTGGGGTGTGAGTGGCTGATGGGCTCGGAGAGCAGAACTCCACTGCAGACCGAGCTGTGTCTTCAGCGTGGCAGGGACGGAGGTGGCACCTGAGCGATGCCATTCGTGTAGCCAGGTGTGTGCCCGTGTCCAGCCCATCGCTGGGTGCGTGGGCAGCGCTTGGGCCGTGCTCCACACGGAGCTTCCCCAGCGTGGCTGCCCTGCTGGCTCTCGGCAGGACGTGCAGGACAGAGAGCAGCGATGTGTCAGCTTTGGAGAGCAGGGGAGGGCCCTGTGCCGGGACCAGCTCCTCTCTCGTGGTACACGGCTGAGAAATGAGCCCTCCAAGTTTTGGTGGGGAGATGCTGTTGTTCCCTGGTGGCATCTCTGTTTGAATAAACAATTGGTCCCAGACCTGTTGGCGTGGTTTCCAGCACTGGGGAGATATTTCTTGCCGGGTTTGTAAAAATGATCTAAATGGATCCGACATTGTGGCCATAAAACATCTGTAACATTACACATTTAGTTATGTTACTAGAGACTTGAGTTCATTTTGATGGGCAGTATTTTATCTGCTACTTTTCCCCTTCTGAAAGCAAAGCTTTCTGTAGAGGAGGATTTATAGAAATATATTTCTAGCACAAAAAAAGTCATGCACATTAAGATGTTGGAGTAAAGGAGAAATAATGTCTTTTTTTGGAGACCTTGGCTGATTTATCTCTTGCTTGGTAGTTTGATATGGCCTTCCTAGCTAGGAACAATATTTTTTTATTCTTCCTTTAATAACAATAATGTCAGTAACAATGTCTTGCACTATTCCAGCATCTTAAAATCAGACTTTCAGCGGGTTAGGCATTTAATGAGTGAAACCTCACAGGCTCCATTGGGCTGTGGGGATATATTTCTGTTCTTTTTGTGGAAATCAAGGCACATAGCACTCGATTGTGCAACGCACTCAACCTAATGAGGCTTCCCCAAATGCTGTGAGTTCAAATGTGTGCTTAAATGCTGAGCCCTGCAGTCTCCAGCTGAGCTGCTCCCAGGACTCTCTGATCCATCAGTGCTATGGAGACTGAAATCACTTGCCCTGTGGTCACTGAGTGAGTAAACATCACACAAGGGAGAGGAGCTCTTGTAGCTGTGAGGTGCTGCCTTCCTCTGGAAAAAGTTTTCTCTTGCCTTGCTTCCACTCTTCATTTGTGGTGCAGCTCCTCAAGGGCCCTTTTATTCCCAGTCAAGGGTTATTTGATCTGCCTTAGAGTGACAGCAGTGTTGGTTTAATAATGGCTGGTGGGTTCCCTCCCTGGCAAGGGAAGCATCTCCCCTTTGTGGGCTGGAGGTGGGAGTGCTGCAATTCCTGTAATTCACCAGCCCGTGTGCGTGGGGGGGAGAAGGATAAAAGCAAACACAGCTTTTCATAAAACCGTGACAGGATTTCAAGAGCAGTAATAGGCAAATGTGAGCATTTTGCAGGATTGTAGTGGTCTCCCCTCAGAGGGAAAGCTCACCCTTGTGCAGAGCCAGGCAGCTCCACGGGCTTGACTCAGCAGATGAAGTCAAACCTGCTCATCAGTAACTGATTGCCATGTGCAGCCAGAGTATGGAGATGGAATTAATCAAGGCTAAGGGTTAAAGTTTCCATTTGTTCTTTGCAGAGAAATCATCTGGAGTATGTTGGGAAGGAGGTAAATTGCTTCACACATTTCTTATCCCTTCCCATGAATTTTTCTTGTTTTAGCAGATTATCTAGAATCTTAACAGAGAGCTCCCATCACTGATTTGACAGGGTTATCATGAAAAATTAGTTGATGCTAACTTAGAAGCATTTAAATTATGTTATGCTCTCTGCACTGTAGAGGCAATAAATTTCTTTGGACTGGCCTCAGTGTTTGGAGCTGGAAGAATTTACAAACTCTGGCAGAATCCTTTTTGTCTCCAGTTCAGGGTTTGTTGTTGGATTTTGTTGAACACTGAATTAAGGGACTTTGCCTGAGCTTCCAGGGGCCTTTTGTCACTCACCCTGGGCAGATGCCAGTGGGTCTGTCCTGGCCCAGTTTGCTGCTCCTCTGCTCAGGAATGTGCCTTCACTCTGTCCTGCACAGCCCTCCTGGCTTGGGGCGAGCAGAGACAGCCAAGGCTTTCTGCTTGCATTGTTCCAGGTTAAAAAATAAAGATTTGGGCTGGTTTTGGGAGGCTGATCAGCTTGGTTCCCCACTTCAGTCCATCCTGCTTCACCTTTAGAGCTGTACTACAAACCAGCCTTGAACACGTCCTTGGAAACACTGGCAGCCACAATTTATGTCCTGTTGGAGGACAAAGGTTTCCTGGTTGTGTTCTGGACATGGCACAGGACGTTTCCTTTGAGAAGATGGTGTAACACAGGTGAGGGATTGATGGAGTGACAGTGGCCAGTTAATCTGTGTTCCCACTGAGTGCTGCTGGCATGGCTCCCAAAGGGGGGCCCCTGGGCAGAATGCCTTCTTCCCCTTTCTTCCCCTCCCTCTTCTCCCTCCCTCTCTGACTCTCTCTGCCTGCACAAGGTGAAGTTTTGCCAGTAGCCTGTAGATTTAGGACCAGAGGCTTAATTGCTTCCCACTGGGGCCTTTGTCCCTCATTACTTGGGCATTGCAAAAATCCCCCCTCCCAGTCACATTGGGCAGTGCTCTCCATTTGTGGCCCCGAGATGTATTAATTTAAAAATAATTATCTTCGTTTAAAGTTATTAATGCAGTTTTAAAGCACTGCTGAACAGTAATCAGGCAGGCAGGTTGGATGAGTTGTCTGCACTCAGTGAATATTTGGAGTTACCTTCTTACCACACCGTGCTCAAGAAGCAACCAGGGTGATTTAAATAGGTTTGCTCTGCTCCCCTGCTCCTGCCTGTGCTTCTGTAACCTGTAAAAGAGTTAACTGGAGCACAGGAGGTGGGAGCAGCCCTCAGGGATGTGATAGAACTGGTTTTAGTGAGGCTGTGGGGCCAGGAGCTATTCCTGGGCTCTGGAGGGGGGGAGTGCTGGCTCTGGTGAATTTTATTGTATCTTTTGATAGGAAGCTTGAAGCCACATTTTGCTCAAAAGACCTGCTGAGCTCTCACAGCTGGGGCTGATTTTCAGGCTTGGATCTCCCATGCAGGGAGCTCTGTGTGGTGCAGAGGTAAAGGTGTGCTGCAGGTACAGGTGTCCCTGCAGGTAAAGGTGTGCTGCAGGTAAAGGTATCCTGCAGGTAAAGGTGTCACTGCTGGTACAGGTATCCTGCAGGTAAAGGTGTTGCTGTGCCTGGAGAGCTGAGGGTGGCTCGGGGGGATGTTTGGGATGCTCCTGCCAGGACAGCAAAGCCTTTTTTGGGAGCAGCCCCTTCCTGGGGTGGCTGTGCCCATGCCTGCCATACCTGACTGTACCTGGAGTGGGTGAGTGAGGGGCTGCTCCTCCCAGGGGGCAAATCAGGGAGTTAAATCCAGTAGCAGTTGGGAAGAAGGACCAGGAAGGGCTTTGCTTGGCCCCTGGCCAGGTTTGCTTGTGAAACTCCAAGGATGGTTTTGGCAATCGCTGCCAGTTGAGTCTGTCTTGGAAAAATGAGTTTGTGTGTTCTGCCTCCTGCTGCTGCCACAGCCATGGAGGGGGGAAAGGCACCACCCACCAAAACCCTCCCAGCAGTAAGAGCAGAACCCAGGCAGCCAAAAGCCAGGAATACAGCAGGGCCCAGGTTAACAGTTTCGTTTCTAACTGGGTTGGGAGAATATAACCCCTGTGTATTTTCCCAGAAATCAGGGGAGCTGATTTACCCCGCTGGGAATGTGTGCTGGCTGTTTGGATTAAAGAGCTCTTTCATTCCCACGTAGCTCCTATAGCTCGAGCAGTTCTCACAGGATGACATGGGCTTACACAGGGGTCAGGCACGAGGTATTTGCCCCATTTAAGTCTTGCTGAAATCCTATTTTGAATACTTAAGCGTGTTGTACGTGGCACGTAAAGCTGCACTGCCTCTGCTCTGGATTGAGCTCCTGTGGCTCCAGGGGAGCTCAGGGTTGGTGTTTGCTTCACATGGAGCTCAGAGCTCAGCACAGCACCTCCCTCACCTGTCAGCTGTACAGAAACACCTGGGGACAGGGTGGCTCTGGGGTGTTCTCTGTGAGCAGAGACTGCTTGGCAGCTTGCACCAAGCACTGCCTTTTCTGTCGTGTCTTTGCATCGCATTTCAGTTGAGTTTTTAATAGCATTTTGGAACTTCCTAGGAGGATCCCAGAGGCAAAAAACTAAAAAAAAGCCAGGAGAATTCTTACGGTGTGTGCTCTGCCAAAGGAGCCTGGCTGTTCTGTTAACAAGATCACTTCCCCTGTTACATGAATTATTGTTGTTTTTAATTAGAAGTAATGCTGTAGTTCGAATGTACAGCACAATGGGGTATAAAATGCAGTTCAGCACAGATACCAAAGCTGGTTTTACCAATTATAAACCTATTTAGAAGGTGGATACACTAGAAATGATGGAATGCCAGACTGCAGATGAGGTGAGCAGGCTGGGATACACGTGCACCCCTGCACACGCTGTCCTACGAGAGAGAGGAGAGTGCTCTGGAAAGCACTTACATATGCACAATTAGTTTAATCTGAAATTAATGCTAATTTCAGCAATTTGTGATGCAGATTCACTCTTAGTACTCTAGTCCACTTCCACCATACTGAGAAGCTGAGGATGCAAAGCTTTGATGAATTCCACATTCAGGTTTCCAGGGTGTTCCTTCAGCGCCGTGTGCTGGGTTCGTCTCTGTCTCCTGCTTTGGGGTTTCATGTGGATTTTACTGCCCAGCATGGCCTGCCAGTGGCACACTGGGGCTCCTCTCTGTGCCAGGATTCATCCTTTCAGCATCACCATCCTGAGCCAGGAGCTCTGCACTAGAACTGGAGGCAGGGGACAGCTAAAATGCTGTGTAAAGAATGGTTGGGAAATGATACTAAAAGCCCTTACCCTGAAGTTACATATTTAACTTTGTTGAATGTAGACAGGCCTTGACTCATCTGGAAGGAATGGTGGGCACTTACTGCTTGAGATTTTGAAATTCTGGGAATCCTGCAAAATATTTCATGAGCTTAAAATCTTCTGTGTTCACTTTTACTAGTCAGGGTAATAAGACAGTTTTGGTGGGGAAGGAGGAGCCACAAGAAGATGATGAGCAGCGTTACTGTGTGAGTGTGAGGGATGTTCAGGGGCTCTGCAAAACCTCATTCCTTCATTTCATCCCATCAGGATGGGTTTAGCTCAGGTTTGCATTGACATGTTCGAGTGGGACAAGACTTCTGTTCCCAGAGACTGCATCTTCAGCCTGTTGTCAGAGGAGATTTACCTGATACGCCCCAAACTGATCTGATTACACCCCTAACCTTGCACAAAATGGCATCAACTCAGCAGACTGGCTAAAGCAGGGAAGGTTTTCTTCCTGCTCCTGCACCTCCTGAAGCGTTTGCTCAGTTTCAGAGCACAAAGGCAATTATATTTTTCAAAAGCCAAGCCAGTAAAGAGAATGTAACCTTGAATGGCTCCTTGCAGGAGTAGTCACATGTGTTTTGATTAACTCAGCACCAGCACCATATACAAACAGAGCAATTCTGTGATACTCACAATTAATGGGGCTCACACCAGCCTGGGCTCTGCCTCTGCTGGTGCTTCCTTCAGCAGCCAGAGAGAGACACCTTCAGTACACAAACCCTGCAGAACCATCTCACAGCCACAGCCTGCAGAGCCCTGCAGCACCAGGGCTGGATCTATTACACTGCAAACGAACTCCAGAACAGGGAGCTGGGAGTATTGTGGTTTCAGAGTGACCCACACCTCTGGGGGCGTCATTAATAAAACATGTGATGGGTTCACACAAATTGCTTCCTGTTACCCAGGAGAGGGCGGATGGGGCTGCTGGCAGAGGAGCCAACCTGCCCGTGCTTCTGTGACTCCATTGCTGTTGGGGTGTCCCCATTGTAAGCAGCCTCCAGAAAGCAGATTCTGAATTTACTCACAGCAAAAGATAAAGATCCTCAGTGACTAAAGACCCTCCCGACTGGCAGAGTGTGCCCCAAGTGTCCAGGCTGTGTGTCCAGAGCCCTGCCCTGCTCCCAGAGCCACAGGCTCTGTGCATTTCCCTGTCTCACTGTGTGCCTGCTGAGTGAGGATGTGCAGGTCAGAGCAGGAGCCAGGTCAGAGCAGGAGCCAGGCTCTTCCCAGTTGCTCCCAGTCCCACACAGTGTCTGATGGGTGCAGAGTGCTGAGGCCACACCAGCACAGACACGTCAGGTGTGGGGAGCAGAGCTCACCTGGGATGGCACAGCTCCCCTGGCGGGGCAGAGCTCACCTGGCACAGCACAGCTCACCTGGCAGGGCACAGCTCACCTGGCACAGCACAGCTCACCTGGAGGAGCAGAGCTCACCTGGCAGGGCACAGCTCACCTGGCACAGCACAGCTCACCTGGAGGAGCAGAGCTCACCTGGGATGGCAGAGCTCACCTGGCAGGGCACAGCTCACCTGGAGGAGCAGAGCTCACCTGGGATGGCAGAGCTCACCTGGCAGGGCACAGCTCACCTGGAGGAGCAGAGCTCACCTGGGATGGCAGAGCTCACCTGGCAGGGCACAGCTCACCTGAAGGAGCAGAGCTCACCTGGCACAGCACAGCTCACCTGGCAGGGCAGAGCTCACCTGCAGAGCTGGGGAAGGAAAGGGGTGCTGGCAGGGGCTGGCCTGGGCTGAACCCTGCTGATCCTGGGTGGCCACCGTGGCTCTGTGCTGAGGGGCCTCCCCTTCACCTGGGGGGGAACAGGCTGCTCCAGGTGTCCCCCTGTGTCCCCCCTGCCCATCCCATGGCCACGTCTCCCTGGCCACCAGGCCCCTGGGCTTGGGCCAGCAGTGGCCGTGGTGCCACATGTGGCAGGGAGGCAGCAGATGCTGGGGCAGGGATGGCTCAGGCTGTGTTTTCTCTCCTGGTGCTGGGGGAAATGTGGTAACAAAGCAATTGAAGCATCTCTTCAGGGAAACGGGGATTGTAAAAGCAGACTTAATTTTGTGCTTTGCTTTGGTACCAAAGAGCTGATTTCTGAAACCATTTCCCAGCTCGCAACACATCTCTAGGCATTAAAATGTTGTGAATTTGCTTGTCATTACCAATATTTTCTTTGACTGGAGCTATTGAAACAAAGTGGTCTCTTTTTTTTTTTTTTTTCCTATAACCTTCAATCTTGCTTCTAAAAGCAGTAGCTCTCTTTTTCTTTCTTGGTCAAATATAAAAATGATGATAATTTCAAATACTGCTTTAGAATAATTGCTTTCCTCCCTCTTTTGTATGACAACAGAAGCTTGGCCTGATCTTAAATCAGATGCTGGCAGGCAGAGGGCTCTTGACAGCCCTGTAAAATTCTTTAGTTACAAGTCGGCTTTAGCCAATTCTTTATTTGTAAATGACAATTTTCTACAGAAAAATATATGCTTGGGCTTCAATTTCGGAGCCCTAGATTGCAGCCAGGAAAAAATAATTGAATTTTTACACTTTTTTTTCCCTCCTCTCTTTTTCTTCCTAACTTTAAAAAAAAGCCCAAACAGAAAAAGTGAGGCTCTGTGAGGTGTGATTGGAGCTGATTGAGGGGAATATCTGCCCTGGTTGATGTGCCTGGCTCTGGGCACAGGAGAGATGATGAATTTGTTCTGTGCTGGGGGGATTTGGAGCTGCTCCAAGCTTTGTGTCCTCAGCCCCGGGGATGCTTTGCCTGTGGCCACTCTGGTGTGGGACAGGGTGACCCTCGGTGTGGAGCAGGTCTGGGCTGTCCTCAGTAGCCTTCATAAAGGGCATCTTCAGAGTCTTTAGTGAAAAAATAATTCAGTGATAAAGCTGGCAGGCACCAGGATGGATCTGTTCGCTGGGCTGTGTTTAACCAGGCAGCTCCTGGCTCTGGAAATTGGGATGTTTTTCCCTTTGGTCTCTGGGAGTTGCTGCTTCACCAGTTTCCAGAGGAAGCACATTCCCACGCCTGGGTTTGTGTGTTGGTTTCCTGAGTTAGGCAGGGTTGGCTCAAACATCTTTCCAGGTTGGCTGCTCTGAGCCCTCCCCAGCCCTTTGACAATGCTCTGAGCCCTGTCCTGGCTCTGGGCTCTGTCCTGGGTCTGAGCTTTGTCCTGGGTCTGAGCTTTGTCCTGGGTCTGAGCTTTGTCCTGGGTCTGAGCCCTGTCCTGGGTCTGAGCTTTGTCCTGGGTCTGAGCTTTGTCCTGGGTCTGAGCTCTGTCCTGGCTCTGAGCCCTGTCCTGGCTCTGGGCTCTGTCCTGGGACTGAGCTTTGTCCTGGGTCTGAGCCCTGTCCTGGGTCTGAGCCCTGTCCTGGGACTGAGCTTTGTCCTGGGTCTGAGCCCTGTCCTGGGACTGAGCCCTGTCCTGGGACTGAGCCCTGTCCTGGGACTGAGCCTTGTCCTGGGTCTGAGCTTTGTCCTGGGTCTGAGCCCTGTCCTGGGTCTGAGCCCTGTCCTGGGTCTGAGCTTTGTCCTGGGTCTGAGCCCTGTCCTGGTTCTGGGCTCTGTCCTGGGACTGAGCTTTGTCGTGGGTCTGAGCTTTGTCCTGGGTCTGAGCTTTGTCCTGGGTCTGAGCCCTGTCCTGGGACTGAGCCCTGTCCTGGGTCTGAGCTCTGTCCTGGGTCTGAGCTCTGTCCTGGCTCTGGGCTCTGTCCTGGTTCTGAGCTTTGTCCTGGTTCTGAGCTCTGTCCTGGCTCTGGGCTCTGTCCTGGGTCTGAGCCTTGTCCTGGGTCTGAGCTCTGTCCTGGCTCTGGGCTCTGTCCTGGCTCTGGGCTCTGTCCTGGCTCTGGGCTCTGTCCTGGTTCTGAGCCCTGTCCTGGCTCTGGGCTCTGTCCTGGCTCTGGGCCCTGTCCTGTATCTCAGTCCACCTGGGCTGTCCCAGTGGCCACGGGGATCAGGTGGCTTGGGATCAGCCAAGGGCACCTGGGGGTTTGTGTGCCTGGGCTGCTCCTGCCCCCACTCTCAGGAGCTGCAGGTTGTGGCTGATGGTTCTGCTGAGGAGGATGTCTGATGGGGATCCAGCACCATCCTTTGCCTTGTGGGGCACAGCTGGGGCACAGCTGGGGCACAGCTGGGGCAGCAGGAGGAGCTGGGTGCTCAGCTGGCCTGGGCAGCGTGGCCAGGCTGCTGCAGGGGCTGATCCAGCCCTGGGTGGTGATTCCATGAGCTTGGGCTGTGGCAGCTGGAGGATGCTGCGTTGGCAGCCCTGGCTGTCTTTCATCATTTGATTATTTTAAAAGTAACTGTGCAAGTTCCTTTTAAACTGACCCGTGGAAACTTAATAACACATCACTTCGATTTGATGTAATTGCCTGTCGCCTGCCAAAGAGCATTCAGCCTGTCTGGAGGAAAAGGAGGGGCAAAGGCACCTCTGTTTTGAGACAGTAGCTATGAAGATACAGTGCTTGGACTCCTTTCTCACTTATATTTGCATTGTGAAGCACAATAAAAATCATTTATTAAAAAAAAATATCCGGGGGCTAGAGTTGTTATTGAGAGCCTTTACTCAGCCATCTCTCAAATAAAAACAAAACAAGACAGAGAAAGAAGTATCTAATCAAATTGAATTGGAATTGCTTTTGTAAAGAAGTATTCTCATTATCTGGGTTAGGGATGGGATCTGAAGAATATTTCTTTTTTCCACATATTGTTTGAAATAATCTGGTTAAACCATATGCTTGTCTTGTAATTTCTTACAGATGGTCACAAGAACAAAGAAAATATTTGTAGGTGGATTATCGGCTAATACAGTAGTGGAAGATGTGAAGCAATACTTTGAACAGTTTGGCAAGGTAAGTTCTGCCCAAGTGAGCACTGCATAGTTGTCCTTTCTTCCCTTTCTTTTTAAAGTGTGTTTTGAAAAACAAAAGTGCATTGAGGACTGAGCTCAAAGGAGGGCCAGGTTTTTGCCTTTCCATGTCATTTCTTGAGGCCTCTGGGATTCCTTTTCTGTTTGTTGCTTGTGTGTGTACAACATAGCCAACACTGTTTACTTCCACTAAAGAAAAAAGCATCACTGGGAGGTGAATCTGTGCCTGTTCAGGAAGAGTCTGACCCTTGGCTGAATGATTACACAGTTGTCTTCTCCATAAAATCAGCCTTCTGTTAGCCCCAATTCCAGTGGCAAAGAGGGCACATGGACGTATTGGAAAGCTCATTAATTTGTGAAAATGCCTGAAGGAACCATGTGAAAAGCAAGAGTAATGTGGAAGTCACTAGAATGTCCACTTAATTTCTTACTTGAAAATCCTTCTGCAAGTATGTGTAGAATACTGGCATCATGGAAAAAAACCAAAACAAAACAACAAAAAAAGCCCTCACCAAAACCCCCAAACAAACAAGTTTATGGAGAGGAGATCTGGACCTTGCCAGAACAGTCTTTGGTGTGATGTAAGAGCACAGACCCCACTGTCCAGGCTTGGGCTGGAGTTCAGTGACTCTGACCTCCATGGAGCTCCCTGGATCCCCACAGGTTCTGCATCTTTGTTCAGGGCTGCCTGCTCTGGCAGCAGTTTGTGGTTCCACCTTCTGCCAGCCCCACTGCCCACAGCACTCCATGGATTCCTGCCCAGCAGCTCCATCCCTGCCTCTTGGAGTGCAGCAATTGATGTTTTAGATGTAAGATTGCGTGAGGACACAGCAGGGTATCCCAGAGCAAAGCAGCTCCCATTCCTTGGAGTCAGTTTATGTTTCTTTTATCTGCCCTGAAAAGCCTGAGCCAGGCAGGATTTTGCTGAGGGCTGAGGAGGCGAGTTTATAAATGGTTCCTGTGCTGGATTGATAGTTGTTTTGCAAACCAGTCATTTTATTTTCAATAATAATCTTCGATTCCGGCAGGATGTTTACAGCCTGCTGAGCCTTTTATTAAAGGATTACACGAGCTCTTGGATGGTTCTTCTGTAGTTACTTCTAATTGCAGAACTCCACTAACCTGTATTTTTCAAGTTAATAATAGTTTCAATATAAGTGCTTTGCATATTGTCTGGATGTTGTCTTAATATAGTCTTCTTAATTTCACCATCTGGTAGTTTCATGCTTGCAATTTTACAGTCCCTGAGAATGCAGCAGCCAGGCTGTGTCTCAGGAGTGACTGGGGATTCGGGATGCTTTGGTTCTGCTTCCATGCTCTGCCATTCTTGAGACAGCTTAGCAGAGGTTTGCCTTCCCAAAGGCAGTACTTTGGAAAAATCGAGTGGTTTTTTTCAAGTGTCTTAATTTTGCAGGCTAAAAAATGTAAGGAGCTGGAAATGGCTCAAGCTGGGATCAAGGCAGGAGCCCATTCCCATGTCAGCACAGCTGGGCTTGTCCCACTGAGGAGCTGAGCTCCTGCAGCACTCAGGCTTTGCAAGGCTTGGTCCCTGTCCCTGCTGGTGACTGTTCACAGTCCCTGTGCCAGCTGGTGAGAGTTTGGTGGAGCTGCTGCTGTTTGGAGCAGGGGCTGCCTGGCTGTGTGGCTGTGACTGAGCCTGGCTGCAGGTGTTGGGGCTCTCCATGGCACTGCCCCTCATCAGCCTGGACACTTTGGGTTTGGGGTGTTCTGAGGTGATTCTCCTCCAGGCTCTGCTTG
This sequence comes from Acridotheres tristis, assembly GCA_037013685.1. Taxonomy (NCBI): domain Eukaryota; kingdom Metazoa; phylum Chordata; class Aves; order Passeriformes; family Sturnidae; genus Acridotheres; species Acridotheres tristis. The sequence goes on along the minus strand of CM072906.1, from coordinate 10,154,533 downwards.
TCAGGATTGTGTTTAATGACCCTTAGAAATGGGGAGTTGTGGTTCAGCTGAGTTAGAAGATTCGTGGACGTGCTGTGGGCAGTGGGTTCTGTGTTCAGAGCAGTGACCCAGGGCTGGAGTCCCTCCTTCATCCCCCTTCCTGCCCCTGCAGGACTCCCTGGCTGAGGCAGGGCTGAGCACACAGCCATGCAAACAGGGATCCACATCGACTGGCCAGCTCTGCCTCTGCCTAGAGCTTTCTTAAAATAAAGCAAATTGCATCACACAATTAATGTGTGAGGAGCCGCCCGTGTTTGATAAGGGCATCTCAGGTGATTTGCTCTTTGAAATGTTGAGCTTATTTACTGGCGTGGAAAAAATTGCTTACCAACGGCTGCAGTTCCTGAAATCCTGTTTGTACTTGCTGTGGAGAGGAGCTTTGCAGCCAGGGGAGGTGGTTTTGGTGACTGGAGGTGGCTCTCAGAACACAGGATGTGGGGACAGCAGCTTTGGGGCCAGGTGGGCTCGCTCGTGTAACTGGAGTTGGCAGGAAAGGGGTAAAGTGTTGAATTTGAAACTGCAGCTTTTTGAAAAGTCAGTGCCAGAACTTGGTCTCCAAGAGAAGGAAAAGCTTTAGTAAACCCACCAGTGAAAGTGCCTGATGATACAGCACCAAAGCATGTGGTGATGATAATTCCTGCAATTGAGCTTGTAAGATTTCTCATAGTGATTATTTTTTCTCTCTGAAAAAGCCCAGGAGTCCCACATTTCCTTTTGGGAAGGAAATCTGTAAGCTGTGGAGGAAAACTGGGGAAAAGGACTCGAGTGAAGCCAAAAGCCATCCCAGAATGGGCACAGAACAGTGTAATGAACTTGTGACTGCCTGGAGCTGCTGGGGCTGGTCCTGTGCATCCTGTGCACCTGCAGTTGTTGTGGGGCTCCCCAGAGAGGCTTGGGGGGTCTGGGTGCTGAGGAGGGGAAGGAGGGAGCAGAATCCATGGAGGACATGAGAAGGCTGAGCTGGGAAAACACCAGACTAAGCCATAAGCATTTACAATCAGAAGAAGAAAAAACCAACCCATTGTGTTATTCCCGATCCTGACAGTCTAATGCAGTTTGTGGGATCCTCTCCTATTTCAGTCAAAGATGTTTCCAACATTCTTACAAAACGAAATGAATTCCCTGACCATGTTGCCCCATCTGGGCTCTGCAGCATTGCCCTTGTGCTGGGGGTGAAAAGCTGCTGAGACCAGGCTTTAAAATAATTTGAATGAGAAGTGCCAGAGTGGGGACATGCAGGGGGAGCTCAGTGGGGCTGGCATCCCTCCATCCCTCCCCTCTGGAGGGGCCGTGGTACTGCTGGGCTGCAGATCTGCCTTTTCTGGCTGTCTGGAGGGGTAGGGAGGGTGGAGCTCTGAGACTGGGACGTGTTGGAGCATTTAAGGCATCATTTCAAAAAGGAAGGGAAGCCACAGCAGGCTCCTCAGGCCTCACCTGGAGCCCTGTGAGCAGCAGGGGAAGGCTCTGGGTGCTGCTCTCAGGACCTGCATGTCCTGCACAGAGCTCGTGTGAGAACAGCCCAGCCTGCACCTTGCAATTCCACTTCACATGGCCAACTGTGTAATTAGTTTGGAAGACTTATGCCTAGTCATTGGTTTATCCTAATCGGCTTTGGCTTTTCCCAACAACAAAGTGAGCTTATTTTCCTAAGCTGAAACAACTCTGCTCCCTTTGTTCCTCTCTTTTATTGTCTCATTCCTTTCATTCTGTTTTACTGCCAAAGTTTTGTTTCATTAGGCCTACAAGTCATTTCCAATCCAGTGGGCTGCTACAATAAGGCCTTTATAACTCAGCTGCCCTGGTTCCCATGTCCCTTCTGGTCCAGAGCCAGCACTTGCTGTTTGACATGGGATTTTAACCCTTTGGCTGCCCCAGCTCCTGGTGGGGCTGAGCCCCTGATGAGCTCCTGGATCCTAATGATTGTGTGAGGCCATTAATGGCTCCAGGTAACGAGTTCAGGCCCAATTATGGAGACAGAAATCTGAGTAAAAACCTTCTTACTGTAATGAGTCGTGGTGGGAACAGTCCTTGGGATGAAAAGGCCACTGTGTCCTTGCAGCAGGGTGGGAACAGAGTTGTGCTGAAGGTATGTGCCAGTGTCCTGAGCTGTTAGATCAGCACATGTAGGACTGTTCTTGTAGAAAAATCATGTTTTCTTATGTAGGGGAGAACACAAATTTAAATTTATCCTTTTTTGAACCAGATTGGTGATGTTTGAAGATGTGTGAAGTGGTTTTGTGGACAAACAATATTTTCCATATTGCTGTTTCAGACTGCTGGAGGTGCAGGTGGTGGTGGCCCCAGATGTTTCACTTTCAACCTGAGAGCATTGGCTCTTCAGTTTTCCTTTCACAGTAATCCTAAGGTGACTTTCAGGGAAAAGAGCTCTGGCACTTGTTTTTTATTTTAAATTTCCAGATGAAATTGGACCAGACCAGCATGCATTAATTTTGTTTTCTGTCCTGGCTTGCTGCAAGGTCCCTCAGACCTGTCATAGGCATGTTTCAGCTTCACTTGGAGTATGTTGTTTCCTCAGGAATGGCTTTTAAGATTTGGAAATTTTGAGACAAGACAGGATTTCTGAATTACCTCTGTGGATTAGAAATGTTTTGTACAGTCACTTGTTATTTCCTGTGAGATGCAGAACAGACCAGTGGAATAATAATAATAATATCTGGATTCTGAGTTGGGTTTTTTTTTTCTGTGAAACTGTTGAACTTTTGAAACCTCTCCCTTGTGTAGCCTGACTCTGGTACCTTCTCACCCCTGTCCTGGCTCCAGGCACACCTCCATGGTGCTGGAAGCTGTGAACAGCAAAACGTGAGAATGAGAATTTCCTCCTTTGGTTGTACCATGCCCTGATTTATATAACATAGACCCTGGTGCAAATAACAACCAGTTTAACCTTATTAAAAATAACCTTTGTGATGAAGTCCCTGTGCTTTCTCTGGAAGTGTGGCAGGAGGGGAGCAGTGGGATCCACACTCAGGATTTCAGCCTAATCGGGTCGTTTACATAAATCACTTCCTCCGAGCTCTCCTCCCTGACAGCTGTGAAAATACAAATCAGGAGAAGAGCAGAGCAAACCCCTCCCTGTTTGGCTGTGAATGAGTTAATGCACTGCTGTGCTATTAAGCACTGCCTGGTTTACTTTTCCCGGAGACCTCGAGTATGGCCTCTGAAGATGTTTTTACAATCAAGTTGTTAGCATGAGAAAAGGTGGTTTTCTCACCATGGGTTCATTTTGGGGGGATTTGGAAGTCTGTGTGGAGCTGGGGCTAAGGCCAGAGTCAGGAGGTGCAAGGAATTCTGCTTGTATGAAAGTGAAAGCTTAGTTAATTTAGGCTTGGCAGAGAGTTTGGATTGTATTGTCACCGCAGTTGGACATTGAGATGTAGATTTAATGGTCAATAGCAGACATGCATGGGCTGTCCTTAAAGCATTTGCTTTGCAGAAAAGTCATTTTTGGCTTTGACAGATTGCTAGCCTTTCACATTTTTCAGCTCTGTATTTCCCAGTTCAGTACTTGGGAATTGGTTATGTTTTATGAAATGAAGGGACAAATTTGGACTCTTTACTTACATTGTAGTCTGTAATAGCCAGAGTTCTCAAAAAAACATTTGTAATGTGCAGTAAAACAAAGAACATGATGTTTTTTTTTTTTTTACCTACTGCTGCCCTCAGTGTTTCCTTCCAGAGCAGCCCCAAGCTCTGGGCCTGCTGTGGAACAGCTCAGAGCTCATCCTGTTCTTGTTCGAGTTATCTGCATGCACCTCGGCAGAAATTGCTTCATTTGGATTCCTCATCTCCTTAAAACAGAACCAGCAATAAACAAACACGTCATTGTTTGCAGCTCCTGATAAGCTGGGGACAGGGAAAAGCTGAGTTTTTGGGAGCTGTTCTGTTACAGGAGCAGCATCCACCTCCTCCACACTGCTGCCTCTGCCCTGTGCCCCTGCTTTAAAATTCCACTGCTTCCACATTTCTTATTTCCATGTTACATCCATGATGTGCCAAAGTATAATGAATGTTCCTTTAAATTTTAGCTTTGGCATGTGATGAGGGATCTGGGATATCGGGGTCCCTCGTGGCCTAAAGCACTTTTTATTATTTCTTCTCCCTCCCACACATGCTTTTCTTTTTTTTTTTTTTTTTTTTAAAACAAACTGAGAAACTTGATCATGTCTTAAAAAGCAGCCACTATTTTCATCCTGCCAGTGAGGAGCTGTACACAGGAAGTCAGTTTTGAGGTGGTCTGTAATAAGCCACATGCTTTGTGGAAGTGGTTTTGTTATAAATTAGATGTTGGTTTCTACCTGGGTTTTATGAAAAGAGGAAATGTTTAGGCGGGATTTGTGGGCATGAAGGCGGTATCAGAGCCCAGCAGAAGTTTGAAGTACAGTTTTATTTCCTTTTCTCCTCTGGTTGATGAGGTGCTGAGGAGCCTGTGGGAGATGAGTGAAATCAATCATTATTCAGGGGCTGTGTTTGGGGAGAGAAAAGTTACATGAAAATACTCAGGTTTCCTCCTCCAACATGTGTGGGAAATTTTTTTTGTCTGTCTTGGTGTCAGTTTTACAACTGAACCAAACCCATGGAAATTATCTATATCCTTTCTGAGACCCCAAGGAAGTCACTTCTGGTTTTCACCCCTGTTCTTATTTCATACAAATGCAATAGGCTATATAAAATCCCTAACAAATTGAGTTAATCCTGTTTGGTAACATCTTTACATTACCCCCGGAGCATTCTTGGATTGAGTGAGTGGGTTGTGGATGCAGAACTTCCCTGGAAGGATTTGGGCTTGCAGGGCTGTGGTGGCACCTTTGGGTCTGCCTGGAGCTGTGCCCCAGCAGGCTGGGCTGAAAGCAGAGGATGGGGATGTTCATCCCCAGCACTGGGAGCCAGCTAAAACATCTGATGGACATTTTCAATATCTGCTGTGAAATTGCATCAGATTCCACTTTGGCACCTGTGTGGAATTGCAGCCTCCAGGAGTTATTACAGGTGTGGGTGCTGCTCCTGCCACCCCCCCAGGGCACTGCTGCTCTTGGAGGGGCACAAGGCTTGGCTTTGGGAAAAGTCATGTTTTAGCACTGGTTATCTAATGAAAAAAGAGATTGGTAAATCAGCAGTGATTTCAGCCTGGCGTGGTGTAAGTGAAACCTGCACTGTCCTTCCTGCTGGCAGATCTGGGGAGGCTCCCCTGGTTTGGGGAGTGAGCTGATTCATTCAGAACTGATGGGAGATCATTATTTGATCAGTGCCATCACCCCACATCGTGGATACCCCAGCACTGAGTGCAGTGGGACACCTGAGTGGGCTTTAAATGCAGCTCCGAGTCTGGGCTACAAAGGAAAGGGTTTTAAAAGTGCCCAGGAGGAGCTTGGTAGAAATTTTTCCAAATGTGGAGAAGAGTACAGGTTGCTGGGAGCAGGTGTAATAATGCTTTTCCCACATGGAAATAATGGCCATTTTGACCAGTCCTAGAGGTGAAATATCTGAGTTTTGCTCACACATAGAATAGCGAGGTGAGACCAGTTTAATTAAACTTATTTAATTCTGCAGGAGTAGAATATTGAATTAATTTGATGTCCATCATACACATCTCTCTCTGTTAGGAACACTTAATATATTAATTTCTTGGGGGAAAAAAAGGATGCCTGCACATGTTTGGGTAGAAATGGAGTGGTGGCCAAGCACGAATCACATCAGTCCTATCAATAATTACCAGTCCTGGTGCTGCCAGCCCAGAGAGGGAGAGTGTGGTACAGTAAATGTATTTATAAATACATCTGCAGAAACAGGGACAAGGGCAAAGTAGCTCAAACAAAGAGCCAATTAAGATAGTCTAAGCAGAATGAGGATTAACTGCCTCTTAATCTGAAGGGTACCCAAAATACCTGTGGCCGGTTTAGATCCCGCAGGTGTTTTGTGTGTGTGTGTCAGGGACATCCACGAGGGGTTTGGGGTGACCATGGAGGGTTCACCCCACTGCCCGTGGTGTGGGAATGGTTCTGTGTGGCACAGGACGAGCCTCTGTGCTGTGGTGTCACCACTGGGGACCTTTGGAGGAGTATGGGATATTCATAAAGAAATGGTTGCAGGTCTAGGGGAGTTCACATCTTGTAGTTTTTCTTTCCCAGAAAGAGGAAAGCACTCACAGCTCTGTTAGGGAAGAAGGTGCTGTGTGTTTTCTTTTTGAAAAACAGTTTTTAAACCATTTTATTTAACCATTTAATGCTGGTTCCATTTGCTGCTGCAGTGTGTGTGGTGGGGAAAGGGGGGCACATCTGCACCCCTGTTCCTGGAGACTGATCCTAAATTCCAGCAAACAGGAGCACGTGCAGGATTCCACTTGGAGCATCCATTTATCCCACTGCTGGCCTGACAGGGTGTGGGGTGTGTGTCACCTCACCTGGGGGGCTGTCAGCTTGGGCTGGGTGTTTGATGGGAGCAGGGGGTGTCCAAACCCCGTGTTTTGGGTACAGGGGGTGTCCATATCCCGTGTTTTGGGCACAGGGGGTGTCCAAACCCCGTGTTTTGGGTACAGGGGATGCCCATATCCCGTGTTTTGGGCACAGGGGGTGTCCATATCCCGTGTTTTGGGCACAGGGGGTGTCCATATCCCGTGTTTTGGGTACAGGGGGTGTCCAAACCCCGTGTTTTGGGCACAGGGGGTGTCCATATCCCATGTTTTGGGTACAGGGGGTGTCCAAACCCCGTGTTTTGGGCACAGGGGGTGTCCATACCCCGTGTTTTGGGCACAGGGGATGCCCATATCCCATGTTTTGGGTACAGGGGATGCCCATACCCCGTGTTTTGGGCACAGGGGATGCCCATATCCCATGTTTTGGGCACAGGGGATGCCCATACCCCGTGTTTTGGGCACAGGGGGTGTCCATATCCCATGTTTTGGGCACAGGGGATGCCCATATCCCATGTTTTGGGCACAGGGGGTGTCCATATCCCATGTTTTGGGCAGAGGGGATGCCCATACCCCGTGTTTTGGGCACAGGGGGTGTCCATATCCCGTGTTTTGGGCACAGGGGATGCCCATACCCCGTGTTTTGGGCACAGGGGATGCCCATATCCCATGTTTTGGGCACAGGGGATGCCCATACCCTGTGTTTTGGGCACAGGGGGTGCCCATATCCCGTGTTTTGGGCACAGGGGATGCCCAGACCCCGTGTTTTGGGCACAGGGGGTGTCCATATCCCATGTTTTGGGTACAGGGGGTGTCCATACCCCGTGTTTTGGGCACAGGGGATGCCCATATCCCATGTTTTGGGCACAGGGGGTGTCCATATCCCATGTTTTGGGCAGAGGGGATGCCCATACCCCGTGTTTTGGGCACAGGGGGTGTCCATATCCCGTGTTTTGGGCACAGGGGATGCCCATACCCCGTGTTTTGGGCACAGGGGATGCCCATATCCCATGTTTTGGGCACAGGGGATGCCCATACCCCGTGTTTTGGGCACAGGGGATGCCCATACCCTGTGTTTTGGGCACAGGGGGTGCCCATATCCCGTGTTTTGGGCACAGGGGATGCCCAGACCCCGTGTTTTGGGCACAGGGGGTGTCCATATCCCATGTTTTGGGTACAGGGGATGCCCATATCCCATGTTTTGGGTACAGGGGGTGCCCATACCCTGTGTTTTGGGCACAGGGGGTGCCCATATCCCGTGTTTTGGGTACAGGGGGTGTCCATATCCCATGTTTTGGGCACAGGGGGTGTCCATATCCCATGTTTTGGGTACAGGGGATGCCCATATCCCATGTTTTGGGTACAGGGGGTGCCCATACCCTGTGTTTTGGGCACAGGGGGTGCCCATACCCCGTGTTTTGGGTACAGGGGATGCCCATATCCCGTGTTTTGGGTACAGGGGATGCCCATATCCCGTTTTGGGCACAGGGGATGCCCATATCCCGTGTTTTGGGTACAGGGGATGCCCATATCCCATGTTTTGGGCACAGGGGATGCCCATACCCCGTGTTTTGGGCACAGGGGATGCCCATATCCCGTGTTTTGGGCACAGGGGATGCCCATATCCCGTGTTTTGGGTACAGGGGATGCCCATATCCCGTGTTTTGGGTACAGGGGATGCCCATATCCCATGTTTTGGGCACAGGGGATGCCCATATCCCGTGTTTTGGGCACAGGGGATGCCCATATCCCGTTTTGGGCACAGGGGATGCCCATACCCTGTGTTTTGGGCACAGGGGATGCCCATACCCCGTGTTTTGGGTACAGGGGGTGTCCATATCCCGTGTTTTGGGTACAGGGGGTGTCCATACCCCGTGTTTTGGGCACAGGGGGTGCCCATACCCCGTGTTTTGGGTACAGGGGGTGTCCATATCCCATGTTTTGGGTACAGGGCGTGCCCATACCCCGTGTTTTGGGCACAGGGGGTGTCCATACCCTATGTTTGGGGTACAGGGGGTGTCCAGACCCCCCTGGCTGTGCCCCCTTGGCAGAGCAGTCTCCGTGTGAGCCGTGGCTCTGCAGGTGAAGGTGTCTGTGTTGGATCTCTCACTCTGCTGAGTGCTTTAGCAAGTTCAGATCCGTGCCATGTTAATTGTCAGGACTGGGAGGGTGGGAGCAGATTTCACCGGGGGCAATGGAAGAGATCCAATGAATTTCCACTCTGTTTCACCGCTTGGCAAACCAGCACTTACTGTCACTTTGCATAAATAGGTTTATTTCAGAGGGTCAGCCGGCACCACTCCCCCCTTCCCCTGCTGGCCCACCCTCCCCTGAAGGAGAGGAGGCCGACGAGCATTTAATTTCCCCAGCAGCAGGTGCTTGTCATCCATCTGAAGAAAGCTGCCAACATCTGGTGCAATTGCCTCGGCAAACGCAGTAACAAGGCGCCTGCAGTTCAAACGCAGAGAGAGCATTGCCTCTTTAATGATAACAAGCTGTTGGCTTCCCCTCTGAGATGAATTCATCTCACAGATGTTTGTCTAGTTTTGGCAATCTTATCACTATAGCTTTGGTGATTATGCTCAACTGGAGACTATTACTATAAAAGAAGTTTGAACTTGTTCCATTTTTGCATTATTTATTTATTTAGCCATTTATTTCTCTGCTTTCTGGATATAATTTGTATCAACAACTGTACTGTTGGTCCCATTACCCAAGTACCCTCACGATTTTTATTGCATCTGCTGAACAGGAGCTCGCTACTTGACTCCCACCACTGGCAAATGTCTTTCAGCCACGCTGACGTTTTTAACATTCCCCATCAACAGCTTTGTGGTTTGAACCCTCTATTTAACACTACATTTTCTGGGATTACTTGGCTCTCTCTCTCTGTCTGTTCTCTCTAATAACTGCAATATCCTCCCTATTCCTGCAAAGCGTGGGGCGCCAGGAATATTCTGGATACTCTGTTTGGACGGCAGCGCTCTGGTGACCTTGGCAGGGCTTTGTAATGACAGCACACGAGCATCTTCATTGCTGGGTCTTAAACATTTCCAGCCTCAGCCTGATCACAGGGAACATGGGGACCTGCAGGCTGAGGGCTCCAGTGCCTCTTGGCTCTTGTTTGCTTTTCTGACATGCCTGCTTTTTTTTTAAGGAGGCAATTTCTCCCCGAACGTGTGGAATTTAATTCTGGTAAATAGGGTTTATTTTTGGAAACGTGCTTGTGAATAGGTGACTCATGCCTGAATGAAGATGTGTCACTGTTGGTGGGGACACCACGTATATAATTTCTTGGGCTATAAATAGATGCCTGTCCAAGTGCTGGTGACATGGAGATGCTTTGCAGTGACTCGTTAGCTCAGCCTGGCTGCTCAGGAGAGTGTTTAGAGTGTCAGTCTCTCCTGCTGGAGCAACGATTTCTGCTGATGCTTATGGAATAACATCAATAGATTTGTGAAATCCTGGGAGTACTTTAATTGGCACCAGCACGTTCCCGTGTGCCGTCATGGGGTGTGCTCGTGTTCCTTCTCTCATTGCAGAGCTGGAGAAACCGAGTTTGAGGTGTTTGGGTGCTTGTCAAAAGCCAAGGGTACCACCTGCAGGATCCTGAGACTCAGAAACTGGGTTTGCTTATTTGTTTCTATTGCTGAGGAGCCTTTAAGCTAAACACACAGATCAGAGCTCGCTCCCATTTTCAGATCCTGGAAGGAGCAGTTCCTTTCCCCGTTGTTGCTGCTCAACTGTGGTTCCATGTTGTTGATGTTTGCTCAACACCACTCACCCACCACCACAGCACATATGGTTTAATGGCTGTCTTTTTTTGTGCTTCTGCTGTAGTTACAGTATTATTAAAAATCCATTAAATTTTGATGTACATCATAAAGTATGTGCTCCTGTAATGCGAGCGCAGATAATTATTTCTGATGAATAAACCAAAAGGACAAGTATGTAAGAAGTTCATCCTGCAGCTTTCAATTTTCATTATATACATCTCCTGCAGGGGCAATCGTTGTGATGTTGCAGCTGGTTATTTCCATGGCCTGGCCCTCCCTGGAGATGGATGATGACAGTGCAAACCTGGACTTGCACGAGTGCCAGGGTTTTTGTGGGCACATTTGTGGATAAATGGTTAAGCTGGAGAGGCAGCCCTGGGGAAGGCAGAGGGTGTGAAAAGACTGAGACACAGCAGCAACTTCCTCTGGGTTGGTTCATTGTGCCTGGGCTTTGTGGAATCTCTGAAAGTAACCCAATTATTTCTCATTAAAGTAGCACAGAAATGTAGCAACAAGCAAGGTGTCATTGCTAAAACACCACCAGGAAGCCAGGCAAGCTCTTCTTGGTGTCCAGGGCCTGCAGCAGGCAAGGGGAATCATTAAAAATAATGCATTATAGTGTCCATAAAGTTTCCTGCAGTATATAATGGCCCACAGGGGCCTCACCTAGTTTTCCATATATGATATGGTTACAGCATCTCATTAACTTTCCCATAACACCAAATACACTTCTCTTGAACACCCCCTTCAGGCTTCACAGGTTTTGCCAAGTATTTCCTAATAAGCAGGAACTTGAATATTTATCATGCTTGCCTTTTTTCCCCGCTGGGCTGAAGAAGTGGTTGGCTTCTCTCCTGCCCCTTCAGTTCCTTATTCCTGAATGCTCTGGGCAAACCCAGCTCTGGCAGGGTCCACTCCTTTCACTGGGGAGACTTCCCTCAGTTTTCCCAACTCTGGTTTTAGGAGTTCTCCCTGCTGTTTGTTCTGTTTCAGAGCATGTCTGCACACAGGGATTAGTCGTAGTATAGCTCATAAACTCTTGCAGGGACCTTGGTCTTGGAAGCAGCACACAGCCCTTAACTATTCCAAATGAGAAAGCCAAATGAGTCCTGGAGATCCCACCAAATCCTTTGTACCTGTGGTCTCTTTGCACTGGGATGTTTGTGCTAAAACTGCCTTGATGGGCTCAGTGTGGTGACCTGGCTCCTTCGGGGCTGGGCACTGCTGCAGGCTGAGCTGAGTTCAGCTAGGCTGGTCCTGGGGGAGGATGGTGTTTTGAGCTGGCTGGCCCTCAGCTGAGCTCAGGGATAAAGGGAGGGATGGAGTGAAGCCTGTGCTGGGTTTTAGGAGTTCAGCTCTGTGGACGTGGCACTGATTTGCTGTGTTATTTTGGTCTTATTCAGGTCTCTGTCCAAAATCTGGGACTAATAGTGTGGCTTTCCTCTTGCTGCTGTAACTGCAGGCTGTTCTGAGGGGGGTGAGCTGGCTGTGTGCAGCACCTTGCCTCGACCTTGATCAAAGTCACAGTGCTGTGAGAGACCAAATGATGACAAATAAATTCACCTTCATACAGTTTAGTCTAGCTGGCTTTGTTCCTTCATCCCTGATCCTCCCTGCAAAGGGTTCTGTTTACTTTCCCTGAAATGGAAGAGGCCCTGCTACACAGTCCTCTTTCAAAAATAAACCTCTGAAAAGGAAAACAAAAGAGAAGGAACAAAAATCAGACATTGTCCGATTATACAGAGCAGATCCTGATTCTGAGTTCCAGGCAGCTGGAGCCAGAGGTTTGTTTAAGTGTAACACAAATTCTACCTTTTTTGGATGGTTTGAAGCTCTCTGCCTCTCCCTCCTGTACTTTCAGAAAACAATCAAAAAAGAGAACTTCCCATCCTGTCAGAAAGAAGAGCTGCAGAGATTCAATACCCAGGATGGCAAAAGCAAATGAAGGGACAAAAGCACTTCCCACCTTCGTGCTCTGCCTCCCTGAGAGTGGCCTTGGAGATGTGGGTTCTTTGTCCCAGCCAGGCTTAAACACCTTGCTGGCATCAGCAGATGCATCTCTAGCAGTTTGCAGTCGTGTTTCTGAAGTAAATAAGCACTAAATGTTGGTTATTCCCCCTCTCAGAAGGGCTGAGAGGGATGGCTGAAAACCTCTGTAATGCCAGGACTGCACTGTGTTCATCAATAATTAGGATAGGGGTTCCTGGTGGGAAGTAAGTTTTGTGCTTGGTTGACTCACAGGTCATGTTCTCCGTTTCTTTGCTGTTTAAGTGGAGAGGTTTATATACTATTCCTTGACCTAAAAACTTGCTCTGTAAAAGGCACAGAAGGTGCAGGCTGAGATAATGCATCTTTTGGGGCTGGAGACTCACTCCTGACCTCTGTTCACATGGTGTAAATCAGACTGGGGTAGAGCTGTGCAAACAGGCCAGGCCAGCTTTGCAGTTTGCCTTGGCCTTTGGGGATCAGGGAAGGGCTCTGAAAAGAAAAGAATTAGAGGTAACTGGGGTTGGTTTGCACACAGAGCATGTGAGTGAACGTGGTCCAGGTGTCAGCAGCACTGGAGCTGTGAGTTGGACTCTTGGTTTTCAACAGTGTGGGCTGGCAGAAGCATCTTTAGGAAGAAATTGTTCCCTGTGAGGGTGGTGAGGCCCTGGCACAGGGTGCCTGGGGAAGCTGTGCCTGTCCCTGCAAGTGTCCAGGGCCAGCTTTGACAGGGCTTGGAGCCACCTGGGACAGCGGGAGGTGTCCCTGCCCCCGGCAGGGAGTGGAACGGGATCTTCAGGGTCCCTTCCAAGCCAAACCATTCCGTGCTTCTGTCTCAGTGAGTGAAGGCTCTGTCTGTGCTCTTCCATGTGCCACTCCCTGACCCTTGTGGCCTCCCCAGGCAGGGTTGGGGTGTTGGTGCTGGCAGCCACAGCCCCAGCAGCCTGTGCAGCCTCCAGGTGCCTGTGTGCCACAGGGCAGGAATCCCTTCCCTTGCTCAGAGTGCTGCTGAAATATTAATGCAGAACAAATCATCCAGTTTGAACGGAGCATCAGGCAGAGGAGGGGGCAGTGGGGTGTGATGCTCACTGTGGTTTGTGCAGGGAAATGTGCCTGGGCTGTTGCTGGATCCTCCTGGCACAGTGCCCTGAGCCAGCTGGGCAGGAGCAGGATCTGTAGTAACCTGGTCCTCTTGAAGTGCTGGAAGTTTGGGTCCTTCATCCTCCCTGGCTCCTGGGAGCTAAGGTGAAGTGGGAAAAGCAGAGTTGCTATTTTGCATCATCTGTGACTGATTGGGAGGGTACTTGGAAGAACTTAACTGCTCTTGTGACTTTCTCACACTGACTGTTTAAATCAGTTATTTTTCCCAGATGGTAAATCTAGGAGACTTCCTCAGCAGCCTGGTGGTAATAATAATACTTATATAGCACTTTACATATTCCAAGTGCTGTCCAAAAGCTGATCTGTCTTGTCTTTTGCACTGATGTGTAGTTAAACTTGAAGGATATTGGCCTGAATTTGTAGTCGTTTATCAGCCTTCTGTCTGTGGGTGAATTTACTTTTCTGATGGCTTGTGCCATGTGAGTAAACTCATTTGTCCTGTGGATCTTGACATTAATTCCAGTCTTTCATCTTGGTAGTGGAGATGATCTTTAAGCAGAGAGAAGAAAGATGTCTTCCTGGCTATTGCAGTGCAAAAAAGATGAGCAGAGCTTTGGAGAACTATTTCAGCCTGTATAATATATAAATAGATGTAGGCTCTGGGGAGGAGTGTGGTTTTTCCCTGGGGAATGACCTGGCTGCCATGTGGCCCAGGATGGCCATTGTCACCTCTCTCACCTCATCTCTCCAAGGCTTTGCCGTTCTCTAAAGGCGTTTCCAGGGAGGTTAGGTGTGGGCAGAGGGAGCAGCTTTGCACACCTTCCTGCAATTAAAAGAGTTTGTTTTCATTGCCCTTGGTGGTTTGTGCCAGTCCCAAGGACAGTCCGTGCCGTGCAGAACTGTCCCCCAGGCAGGTGTGCACACAGCCAGCCCCGTGTCCCCTCCTCGGGCAGGAGGGAGCCCAGGGCTGACAGGGCAGGGTTGGGAATGTGGAGAGACCTGTGGGACACGGGAGGAAGGAAAAGATCCTCAGTGAAAGGGGCCAGGGAGAGAGCCAAGTTCCTCGAAAGAGGACCTTGCAGGGAAGGCGCAGATGACATGAAAAAGTAATTAAAAGGAAAGCCCTAATGGGACGTTAGGGGGAGATGCAGCTGGAACTTGAATAAGCAAATGTAAAGAGGGAATTAAGTTTGTAAGCTTTCCTCCGAGGAGCTGCTGGGGAAAACAGGGCAACAGTTTCTGCTGATGTAAATCAGCACTGAGCCCCTGCTGAAGAGCTGCAGCCTCTGAGCGTGGCTCATTTGATATTTGTTAAATATCAAAAACACACGGGGAGCGAGGCTGTGGTGTTCTGCAGAGGTGACGTGAAGGACACTCGATTCCAAAGTGAAGGACTGCAAAAACGAAGGGAAACTGTGGGTAATGCAGTTTGCCTGGGGCAAATTGGTAGTTTGCGATAAGTAATATTAATTTAAGTGTATAATGCTTTAAATTATCCGGATAATTTAATCTATGTGATTTTAAAGAAATTATTTATCAGCTCTGATCTTGAATAAAAATAAAATAAACCAAATGAAACAAAACCCCTCAATTAATATTAGCACTTTCACTCTGGAGAGTAATACACAGCAGAGACGTTTATTTTTAGCCGTGAGGAATTTGCATGTGTGTTTCCAGATGTGTTCTCAGACTTGGTGCTGCTTATAATTCAGCTACCACAGTACGTAGATGCCAATTTTCTTTTCCGTAGCATTTTGTCTCTGCCACCGTGGATGTAATTTTTTTTCTTTTTTTTTCTTCTTTTTTTTTTTTTTCTCTTTTTTCTCTTTTCTCCCAGCAGAGGTGGTGGAGGGGGGTGTGATGATTAAGGCAGCCGGTAAGTCTCTTAGCTTCCTCTGAACTTTACTCCCTGTGCCAGGAGTGACCTATTTAGATGAGGCCCTTTGATGCAGTTGGGGAGGTCAGGCGAGGTCAGAGCAGTGGCCGTGCCAGAAATCCCAGCCATGCAGGAAGCCAGGAACTCGTGGAGGATGAGGGTTGAAGAGGCAGTTGTTTGAGCTGCTGCTCTCTCTGCCTGTGCGTTTGTTCTCTGTCTGAATGCCTGGAACAGAGAGGGGCGAGTGCTCTGCAGTGCAGAGATCCTCCCTGAAGGGCTGGGAGGGAGCCTGGGGCAGGCAGAGCTCAGGGCTGGATTCCCCGTGCTCTGCTCAGGGATCACTCAGCAGATGCAGATGGCAGCCCTGCCTCCTTCCCCAGCTCCTCCTCCCCAAACAAGGGGCTCCAGCCTCTTTCATTCCTCTAATTGCCATGTGGAAGAAAGGGAAGGAGGAAAACTGCTCCTCTCGCTCAGCTCGGTTGTCCCAAAGTAAAATCCCAGCTGAGCAGCTTAAAATAGATGGTCAGCTGGTAGTGAGGCTGGCACCAGCCTGGAGAGCGTGGCATGTGTCTCACAGGAGCACTGCCTGGCCACCAGGCCGGGTAAATCAGGGCCAGGACTGTGCCTCGGGAGAGCCAGGCTGCAGTGGGGATGGGGAGCAGGGCTGGGGAGCTCCTGTCCTGTGGCACCTGCCAGGAATTGATAATTGATAATTGATAATTGATCAGGGACATGGCAGGTCACAGGTCTGTGCTGCTCCTGCCCAGGGCTGCCCTGCCAGGCCACTTGCACATCTAATAACTGATCCAGCTTAAAAAAGAGGGGGGAAAAAAGATTATGCTAATGATACCAGCACAGTGACCAAGTGTGTTTTACCTTGTGTGCTTTCCTCCCTCCCATGGCCGTGCTGGATCCAGTGGCAGAGCTGCTTTTCCTCGGATGCAGCACAAAACAGATTTTTCTAGTGGCTGAATTTAATCACTTAGATGCAGAACACTGATAGACTGAATCAATTTAATTCCTATTGCTCATGACTGGGAGGGGAGAGGGGGAGGAGGGAGGTCATAACAATTTAGCAAACAACAACTTGGCTTAAAAACATAACCAATAGGTGGTCAGTGTTGGTTTTCTTTGGGTTGGGGTGGTTTGGGGTTTTTCTAAACCTGCCCAGGCCAAGAAACATGGCAGCCTGGGGAAGAGGGGAACAAGGTGGGAAAGGTGGTTTATTGGTGTGTGAGGTCTGAAGTGCTGGGGCTGCCACAGAGCTGTGGGATCAGCTCCATCAGGGAGGAATGTTGATGCTCCCCATCGGGTTTTTTTTTTGAGGGAGCCGCTGGAAAAGGCGTCTCGTTGTTGGGCTGTGAATGTCTGGAATGGCACGTGGTGGTGTCTGAGCATTGCTTTGCTTTACAGCATCTCAGTGCTGAGCTGTGGGGTGCCTGGGTGGTGCCAGAGCTCTTCGGGAGGCTGCACTTACCTGCTGAGGCACAGTCCTGCCGGAGAGCAGAAGGATTTAATTGGAAATGGAGCAGTCTGAGAGTCTCCTTGCAATACAGGGCCCTGCTGCTCCTCGGGTCTGTGGCATTTAGGGTTGCACCCGTTCTAGAGGAAGCCCAGAGGGTTGGCAGTGTTCTTGTCGAGCTTCTTCCAGGGGAGTTGGCTCTGCAGAGCAGAGTTCTGCAGGTTCTGTACAGCCCCTCCCTGGTGCTTTTGGGCTCTGTTGCAGTGTCAGTGGTCTCAGGAGATGAAGGTGCTGTGAGGAGGTCCCAGGACTGGCCTGGGTAAGCTGTCCATGCCACGTTCACCTTTGCCAAGCATCCAGCCATGCCAGGAGAAATCCCAGACCCATCAGCAGAGTGCCAGCCCTGGGGCTTGTTTCAGAAGGACCTTTCCCAGTTCCTCCCACAGCCCTGACCCTGCTGGGTGCTGCAGGCTGTGGGTGTCACCGTCAGCTCCTGGGTGCCCTGTGAGTGATGCTGTGCTGAATTTTGCACGGCTCCACCTGGGTGCCAGGGCCTCCCGAGGTGCCCTCCAGCTGGCCAGGCAGAGCAGCCCAGCCCTCACCCCCTGCTGCCATCCCCAGGGACACACAGCAGTGCTGCAGTGATGAAAGCAAACTTGGCCAGCCTGACTGCAAACTTGGTCGCCTGCCACAGCCATTGGCCCATATGCACAGTGGTAAATAAAAGCTGGAGTTGAATTCCTTTCAAGTTTTATATAATATTCGCTACAATATGGAGTGGAGGGGGGGAATCCCTTTGAGGAGCAGCTCGACCGAAATACAGACCTGAGCTTATCTTTTGTCAGGAGCTGTGCAGCAGGGCAGCAGTGTTCTCACAGAGGAGGGAATTGTCGAGTTCCTCACATCCTCCCTGCTGCTGTGTGAGGCTCCAGAGCCCCCCCAGCCCTGCCTGAGCTGGGCTTTGCTGGGCTGCTGTTCAGGGGAGGCTGTGGCAGAGGGGAAGCAGCCCTGGCGTTTGCTGCCTGCTCTGCCCTCCCCGTGTGCAGCCTGGCACTGTGTGTGCAGCTGGGCAAGGACACGAACCAGAGCAATGACACAGGGGGAGCAGGAGGGGAGGAAGTTCAGCTGTGCTAAGCCATGGTCAACTTAAAAATAGACCCGTGTATTTATAGCCTTGGCAGCCCACTGCCCCCCCAGCGCTCCAGCCTGCCTGCAGTCTCGTCTCACACAGATACTGAGATATTTATTTATACACACACACATCTGTGGGCAGACAAGACCCTCCTGCTGCCCTGGGCTGGCCCTCGGGCCGTGCACCCTGAGGATGTTGGGGAGCCTGGCAGTAATTTGGGTTCCTTTTTCCTTCCTGCCTGCTGGGAAATGCCCAGCTCGTGGCTGGGTGGCCTCGTGCCACGCTTCCCTTACAAACCCCTGCTCATAAAATGCCTGCTCCGAGTTGAGACTTAATCAAATTAAATCTTAATTATATGGGGCCCCAGGACAAAGTTACGATTTTTTCATATACATTTAAAAAAAAAAGGAAGGAAGTATGTCTAGGGACTGTTTCCTTTGAGATTGTCTGTCCAGCACTGAGGACTTTTCTGTTTGTTATCTGCATGCCTGGATTCAGTTTAGCTCTCTGACCTCTCAGGCAGGGTTGATATTTTTGGTTTTTACTTGTACAGTCCCTTGCATGTTCAGGCCTGACCTATAACTGGTGTTTCTGCAGTGGAAATGATCAGCAGAATAGATAAGCTTTGATGGATGGCTCTGCTGGCCAGGAAAGGCAGCTCCCCTGGGAACAGCAGTGGTTTTAGAAGGCTCCCGGGGCTGCTCTGGGCCTGGGATGTCACAGTGGTGCTGCTCCAGCCTTCCAGCAAACCCTGACTCTTCCTCAGTATATTTGTACCTCAAGGCCCCTTTGCCTGGATTAGACACGAAGTTCAGTAAGACTTTGTGGGGGAGTTTCCTGTACTTGAAATGAAACCAACTGGTTTTATTCCAGGGAGCATACTGAGGGGAGATTGATGTCCTTCCATGTACAATGCCTGTAAGGGCAGTTGTGGGTCCTTTTCAGGCTTGATTTTATTTTAATGGAAGAATGATTCTATTTTAATGTTTCAGCTTTGGGCTTCCAGTTCAGACTAGAAAGCTGAAGCTGCTCTTTCCCTCAGTAATATGCACTTAAGGATGGAATTTCTGCTTTAGTTTTCAATCTCTTATGCTTTTGTCATTTTTTTATCACAACCTTATGTGTTCTTTAAACAGTTTTTTATTTAATCATTTATTCTTTTAAGTGGGCTTAATTGTATAAAGATTATCATGCATAAAGAGACGTCTATAATTAGAAGGGGGGATTGGTGCTGTTAGACAGTGTTTTAGTGAGGAAAATTACAGTGTTCATAAACTGTTTGGAGAATGGAGGTAGCATATATTAACACTCAACAGGTTTTATGTAATCCTAAGAGAGGATTGACTCTTGCTCACTTGGATGAGTTTTAAGCTCTTCTCCAAGCTTAGTGCTCCCCTCTCTTCCTTCTCTTTCTCCTGGTGCAGAAGTGGAAACAGCCCTGTAATCTGCTTTTCCTTTTTCCTTGAAAGCAGGAATTACTAATAATAATTGGCAGTTTTATGTTGGTTGGGCTGTGAAGAGATTTGCCTTTGGCTGCTCCACTGCCCTGACTCTCCTGCCCCTCACTTGTGGCTGGTGGGGACCTGGCACCGTTCCCTGGGACAGTCCAGGTGATTTCCAGCTCCAGGGATGCACTCAGGGTGGTTTAAAGCATCCTGGGATTCTTCCTCACTGAGTTCTGACCATCTCTCCTGGAATGAACACTTTGCTCCTCTTGCTGCTGGTGCCTCCTGTCACACAGTGTGCGTGGATGAAACTAGAAAAAACACAAAGCTGTTGTGGTGCTCCATTCCAGGGAGGGAATTGATTGGGAAGAATTCCTCTGCACATCATTTATGAGCTGAAACGAGCAGGAGAATCTGGTGTGCCATGGCTTGGCAGCCTGCCTGCACTCCCTGGATTGTCAGAATTTCTTCTCCCTCCATCTCCTCCCCCTCCCCACTGAAATGACACGGCCACGGGGGACCATTGATTTCTGCTCTGCACGTTGTTAATGAAAAATTCCTTGTTGGCTCCTGGTTCTCTAAATCCTTTGAGACAGCTGCAGCAGTTCAGATACTTCAGGAGCAAACATGCCAGGCTGGGTGATGTACGACTTAGTGAACTTTAAAGGGACAAAAGGGTCGGCTTTGGTTGGCCATAAACCCGAGCAAGGCTCTTATCCATGGGATTATTGCATTTTCTGTAGCCACTTTGCTGAGCATATTTTGATAACTCAGTACACAGTTTCCATCTCTGATGGCACACGAGATTTATCGTGGTTCTTAATGCTTAATAATTGTATTTTGAAGTTCAGTGTCAGCCAAACAAGAGCCATGAGTCTCAGTGATGCTAAATAAAGCCTTCTCACGGTTTCCCAGGACTCCACATGCAGTCCCTGTTTCCTTGGCTTTGCCAAGTTCAAGCCATTAATTTTGAGGGAAGGGAAGTATTACTTTTAGATCACCTTGTAATGCTTTGCTGCCACATTTTATGTTCCTGGACAGCACGGTAGTGGAATGCTCTCCCTTTATGAAGTGCAGGGTGCAGATGGCAACTCATTAAAAACTTTAGTGATAATCACCCTTCCTATGGAATTACCACTTAAATCTGGTTAGGAGAGGAGGAGGAGCAGTGTCACAGAAACATGCTGCTTCTGGGTGATTTAAAAGCATATGGGATTGAGTGTTTTATGTGTGCCCCTTGTCAGGAGCCCTCAGAGCAGATTGCCAGAATTGTTGAGCAGTTACAGTTTAATGGAGGTACAGGAGCTTTTGCTCTTGATCCCTTTGACAGTTAAGCTGTCGTCTCCAAGTGCATTTGGGAAAAAAAGTCTTTTGAATACAGCTTTTTTTTGCAGAATAAATGGAGGCAAGAACAAGTATGTGAGGCAGCTGGTGAGGAGCTTTTTGGTCATTTCAAGGTTGGGAAGCATTCTGTGGGGAGCGATGCATCATTGTTACACGGCCTCAAAGCAAAGAAGGTACTGGCTTGTTTGTCCTCACTTGTGCAGATGGTAAGAGCAATGGTCCCAAGGGCCAGCTGAGAGCTTGCAAGTGCCTGGCAGTTAGAAAAATATTTGGATTCAAGTCTCAACACTGTCACAGGTTTTACTTTGGGACTTCGAGCAAGTCACTCAGTCTCTGTCTCAGTTTCCCACCTGTGGAATCTGGCTGAAGTGTCACTGCCTTCACTGGAGCAAAGCACTGGAGATCGTGAAGTCTTTGGGTGTGAGCAGGACTGAATATTAGCTGTGAGTAGAGAGGTCTTGGCTGTGTTTTGAGACACAGAGCTGCTGGGTGGAACTGGCGAGGTCCTGATCTCCAGAGGCAGGTCATGATGTCTCCTCCTCCAGGCAGCTGCATCCAGGTAAAGAGGGCACCAACATATTTCAGCCTAGAGGTGTCTAAAAAGCTCCCCAAATAAATCACCTTGCCTGGGTAACTCAGGTGCAGGAAGGGTGGGGATTGTTTTTCACTGTTCTGAGGACTCCTGCTGTAGTGTCCCCATATCTGTGCCCTGTCTGTGTCTGCCTTTCCATGAATTTCCCTGGAGGGCAGCCAGTGGCTGGGCTGGCTGCAGGTCTGCTGGCTCTGTGGGGTGAGCCAGCAGCCAGAATTTGGCCACTGTTTCCTCTGAGTCACATCTGTCTAGTCTTCCTAAAGCAAACAGAGGAGCTTTCCTGCTTTTTTGGTGCTGCTGAGCCAAGCTCGGTGCCCAGGGCTGTTCCCTGCTTGGCTCCTGCCTGGCTGTGCCTCTGAGCAGTGCTGGCCAAAGGCTCACACCTTGTGTGCCAGGAAGGTGGGCATGCTTGGGAGAAAAACCCAAAATGTTTCCAGCAGTGTCCTGCCTTCAGTCAACTGTTAGGTGGGAAGACCTTGATGTGGGGTGGGACACAGCAAGATCTGTTAAATACGGCCCTTCCTCCTCTTTAAAGCTGTGTTTGAGTTGGTAATTGTCTGTTTAATGCATTTAAATGAGTTCCTGATTCTGTCCTTGCTTCCAGCAGAGCCTGACTGTGGCTCAGTCCCCAGCTGGCACTGCCCTGTCACTCAGCCCCTTGCTGGGCACTGGATTTAGGTGCCTTTAGGTGTTTTTTGCTTGTCCCCTAGTTCATGTTCTGCCTCCTTGTCAGCAGTCACACCCTGGCAGCCCGAGCCCATCCTGACAGTGCTGATGGGGACAAGGGACAGCAGAGGTGACTGTGGCAGCCACACTCCCTCTGGCATCACTGCAGGGATGTGCTGAGGCTCAGAGAGGAGCTTTGGCCTGCCCAGACCTCTCCTGGCCATGGGGTGGAACCAGGACCTGGCTCCCCTTGGTTCAGGATCAGCCTCGATTGCTCTGAGCTCACACTTCAGCCTTTCTGCTTGGGATTTTACAGCCGCATTTTCAAAAGCAGACCAAGGCCTTTTTTTCTCTCTCATCTCCTCTTTAACAGCCACTTGAGCTGTGGGGGACACCGGGCACACATTTACTGGTGGAGTGTTTCCCACTGTAAATCGCAGGAGAGTTACTTGGCAGTACTTGAAAATAACTGACTGGAGCTTCACCTCATCTCCCCTCTGCCCCTCAGACCTCACACAATGCTGCACATTTTACATTCAGCACCCTAAAATTTAAATGCACATCCTGGATCTGGGAGTTGTTGGGGGACCCCAGCTGTGAGGAGAGCTGATGGATGCTGAGTGCTCAGCATCGTGCAAACCAAATGGACATGAGGGGTTTCTGATCTGTATATTCATATGCAGGACAGTGAAGAAACTAAAAGATGAAACTCCTGGAAGGGTTTCATCTTTTGAGCAAGGCACATGAGGCAAGAAAACCTCACTGACATTTGTGTGCATTTGTTCCAGTACAAACACACGTGTTCCTCCAGCAGCTGCAGGGCTGCCGTGTGCATGCTGGAAGTACTTAGTTCTGCTTTATTACTACCCCTACCCCCCAAAAAAACCAACAAAAAAAAAAAAAGAGAGAAAAGAACATCTGCTAATGCATAGCTCAAAAAAAAAAACCCAAGCTGCAGAGGGAGGGCCACTCGTTTGGCTGCTGCTGAGCTCGGTGAGAAGTTCAGGGACAGTGTTGGGGGCACGGGGAGCACTCACTGCCAGCAGTGTGCTCTGCACGCTGGGGTTTATCTGTGCTGATGGTCTCTGTGTAATAATAGCATATGCAGATGAATTTTTAATAGAAATCCGTAACAGCTCGTGGTGCTGGAATACGGTGTCTGTGTTGACAATTGCTATTTTTGGTGGAGCAAACCCCGAGGCCTTTGCAGTGCTGTGTGTGCTCAGACACTGCTGTCTGCACAGGGGGCGTGGGGCTGGAGCAGCTCCCTGAGCAAAGGCATTCTTCTCTCTGATGTCATGGAAAACTTGGGGTCAGGGGTTTGGACCACTGATGGCAGTACTTGGCTACTGAGTTCCTTTTGGTCTCCTCATGGTTTTAAGTGCATTTAGCTCCCAGGTGCACAGATGGGGGAAGTGGGAGTGATTTAAGCAGAGACACACCCCCCCCCTTGCTTTTGGGTGCTTGCTCCAGCAAAGGTTTCACTGTGAAATGCTGCTCTCAAAATGTGGCCAGGAATGTGCTGGGGATTGCAAGCACAGTGTTTTGTTTGGTTTTGTAAAGGAAGCTCAGTTTACCTTTAATTGTTTCGTGCATATTTCCAACAGATGCAGTTTATTTTCTTGTCGGGCTGCCCGTGCTGGGAATGCAGGAAGCTGGGAATGTGGCAGGCTGGATGCTTCCATGTCCTAGGCCAGAGCAAGACCTGCCTCCTCTTCCTCCTCTGCCTCCTCTTCCTCCTCTGCCTCCTCTTCCTCCTCTGCCTTCTCCCAACACTTTGCACATGGCTGGTCCCCAGAACAAGTCTGTTCAATGCCTGGCTGCTAATTGCTTTAGAAATCATCACTTTCAAGCTCTTGGTGGGGGACTTTTGATTTTTATGAGGCTTTTTTTGTGGAGAGCAGGAAACTTTGATGTAATTTGAGTGTGTTGGTGCCAGGTGCTGGGCAGTGCCTTGTGCTCCTGTTTACTCTCAGGTACCCAGAGCTGCCTGTTCCCATTGCCCAGATGTATTTGTAGCATCTTTTTCCGTGGCCTTTGTGGATCCAGCTGGCCAGGGAAGTGGGATGCAGGCTCCATGGAGGGCTCCCACATGGCTGTTCCTTGTCCCCAGGTGACCAGGGTAAATAGACACACAACGTGTTGTTTATGCGTTCAGTAATTGCCTGTTCTTTTCCTTTCTCATGTTCCAGCTCTTACTGTGTTTCACTGATTTGTTCTCTTTGCCTGGAAGTGAAAATTCCTCCTAGCTGTTTTTCTAGGAATTGTTTTCTCCCTCTTCCTGATGACAGTGCAGAAGCTGCTGGAGGCTGATACCTCTGGAGAATGTGTGGCTGTTTCCAGATGCTTCAGCCTCTGCAGCAGTGGCTACAGGGAGTTCTTGGGTTTCTGCTGGGGCTGTGCAGGCCCAGATTTTATTTTTACCCTGACAGAATTGTGCAGGACCCTTCCCAAGTGCTGGGAGCCGGTGCCAGCAGCCACAGTCCTGGTGCCTTTCCTTGTGGAAGGGTTTGGATCTGAGTTCCACTGATCCCTGTCCCAGCATTACTGGAGAGGAGAGCTGGCACAGGAATAATGGATATTTCACGGTGAAGGTGAAGTTTGCAAGTACCCCATGTGCATGTAGCTGCTGCTGTCATTTATTAGTCTATCAAGAGGGTTTGTTTTCCCAAATAACCCTCTGAATTATTCTGTGTAATTAACTCATGAACTTATTTAAAATGATAAGGGGGTAGGGAGGAGGAGAGGAAGCGTTGTGGAGCTCAGCAAACCGATAGGATTGCATCACTTTTCCCCACTGATCACAAGGTCGTCTCCAACAGCTGTTCCAGCGTAATTACCCAGCCCAGGCTCCATGGTTGGAACAATTGAAAAATTACAGGGGTCACTGGCTTGGTGTCTTAAATTTTAATAAGTACATAAAAACAAAGTGCTGAGTTATTAAAAATTAATCCTGCTAAGCGGTTGTGGAGGCTTTTTGGAGATGGGAAGCCTTGAGGGTGTCCATTTGTCCACGGGGGCCGGAGCAGCACGGGTGGTTATCTCTCCAGCAGCACTGTAATGGGAATGTTAAGTTTGATTATTAATTTAATCAAGGTCATATTTTGTTTATGCAGAAGTAGAATGAACTGTGGCCCTCAGTAATCCTTTCTGTGCTCGCTAGCTCAGCCTTTGTAATTCCTGTAAGCTGCTCACAGGCAGGAGTTGGGATATTCACACAGTCAGTGGATATTGTGCAAGTGTTGATTATCGTGCACAGCTCCTGCTCCTCCTAAGCACAGAGATGTTCTATTAGCACAGAACCTAAATCTGCCAGCATTAACATTATAAGCCTAATTTTTCCCCCCCTTTTGGAGCTTTGAATCCTGGTTATAAAACTTGGATCAGAGCTGAGAGCCCAGCGAGTGAGTGCATTCCTCAAAGAGCACTTGGCCTTCGGGAGCTCTGTGTGTGTGCACAGCCACAAGACTTGCCACAAAAGAAAGTCGAAACCCTCCCCTGGCCCACCTGGCATTGTTTTCCGAGGCAGTTCAATAGAAAGGGCATGCAAAGCAGGGAGGATAGGCTGAGCCTGGGGATGGGCTTTGGAATGAGACGTTTATTTCCTTAAGTTGTGTGCAGGAATTTGTAAAGGAATCCAGTAGGAATATTTACTTTTATTTAAACATAAATAAAGAAGATGCAGGCTATCTGGTGCCCCAGGGATAGCTGGAGAAAATCATGAGGGGCATTAGACATATAATCTGAATTTTCAGATGGCTGTAGAATAGAATATTGGGGTTTTTTCCTCCATCCTGAGCACAGGCCTTTGAGTTAGCCAAGGTTATTGCTGGCCAGCTTTCCAGCCTGCATAATGAGACATTTTTTTTTTTTGTTTCTGAAAAACAGTGAAAACTTTGGGGACGTTTTGGCTAAGCTGCCCCTTGAAGGAGGAGAGCTCTGCAGAGAGGGGCATCCTCAGGCTGGAACCGACCTTGCTCTGCTCCCTCCCAGCATGACCTTGAGCTGTGGGAATCCACAGCCAGGAATATTAAGATTAAACTGATGCTGGTTTTAGTTTTCTGTAATTCAGTGGGCTGTAATTTATGGCTGTAACTCTCAGCTGAGCGCTGAGAGCCACATGATGGGGTGCCCACAGCGCACCCCTCCTTCCCTGCAGCCCAGAGAAGCAGTGGTGAGGTTTGTCCCATCTTTAGTCAGGAGCAGAGGGCAGAGCTGTGCAGGGAAGGGATCCCGGAGGGTTCTGATGCCCCCTGCTCTGGCTGCTGTTGGCATCCAGCCCTTGGGGTGATGGAGGGGTGTCTGCATCCCTCTGGGGCTGCTGCCCCATCCACCTGCACAGAGCTGCCTTTCCCTGCGTCCCCTTTTCTGAGCAGCGAGGTGAAAGAAGAGCAAAAGCTTTATTAAGATGTTTTTTAGGTAACGTTTGCTCAGCTGCGAGATGGCAAAAGATTTTTCAGAGTCTATTAGGCAGCAAGTGCTATGGAATCTTAAGGTTGATTTGAAAAATTGGCACCTAATGGTTTACAACTGGAATAAATTTCCAGAAATTGGACCGGGGAGAGAAACTCCTGCCTGCGTGTGTGGCGTGGTGAGCCCGCACACCGGCCAGGGCCACGCTCCCTCCCAGCACTGCCCGGGAATTTTCCCTTTAATTAGGGAATGTGAGGAGTTCAGATCAGCTTCTGCTCATTTCTCTGTTTTGACAGAGCTGTTTGATGAGGAGAGGGCTGCTGGGGAGAGACTCTCCTCCTGCCTGGAGCCTCTTTCTCCCCTTTCCTCCTCCTGCCGCATTTCGTAAAGGGCAAAGCCTGAGAATCCCTGAAAAATTAATGGGGCCCTCAATAGGTGCTTTGCACCTGCTGCTCCCCTCTCCGGGCACCTATTTCTGAGCGGTGTGCGGGGACAGAGCCCCGAGCAGCTGCTCCTTTGTGTGCAGAGCTGAGCCCGGAGCAGCGCGGGGTGTCCCGGCCCCCGGAGCCGCTGCGGCGACACGCGGCAAATGCCAGGGCAGCTGTGTCCCCAGCCTGCTCCCTGCCTGCCACCGGCCACCAAACCTCATCAGCGGCCTGCTGAATAATTGAAAGAGTTGCCTCACAGGAGCTGGGCGCGGGGGAAAGGTCTCTGCCTTCAGAAAACATGAAAAAGTCTCTCATTCTGCTGTCTGAAATATTCAGAGGGATCCTGGAGGGTTCTGAACCCATAAGCGCCTGCTTTTTTGTCGTTATAGAAAAGCCCTCTGTGGCTTTCATCACCCTTATGCAGTTTCCAGTTAGATGGTGCTTGTTTTCCGGCCTGGATTAGGAAGGAGAGGTGCTGGAAGGTTCAGGTTGGACGTGGCTGTGTAAGTCACGCCTTCCCTTTCTGTCTCCTGAGGTCTCAGGCTCTCCCTCTCCCACCAGGACAGACACACTTGATTCCCTGTCCAGCTTGGGTGCCTGAGGTGGTCAAGTCTTTTCCCTGGTTTGCTGTAGTGACTTGTCCCATGCAGGTGTTACCGTATGAACTAGAAATCCTGAATATTAAAATATAAAGTGTATAATAGTAGTAGTAATATAATAGTAGTAGTAATGCTAAGGCTTAGAGACTGTAGTTTCCAGAGTAGGCCCTGGGAAACTAACTTAGGAATGTACTGTGCTGAGAAAACAATTAGCAAAGCATGCAGAACCGTTAGTGATAAGGTTGAAGTATAGTCATAAATAAAGTACTGGTGGTGGGTAATGGCGGAAGAAAGAGATTGAGGGGGAGAACACTATAGTCCTAGGATAAGCAACCTTGAAGGAGTTATGGCGTAAATGTTATCTACAAAGTGAATGTATCTATATTGTTTAGACGAGTATGTATTTCTGCACGAAAACCGTTTGTAAAAAGGGTATAAAAACCCTCTGAAAAAGGGAACCGGCGGGATCCTGACTTTGGACGCGAGTCCGCAGGTCCCCGGGCCCTGAATAAAGCACCGCATAAACTGACACTCTGTTAGTTTGTGTTTTACTTGGGGTTTCGGGCAGCACAGGGACCCCCAGAAGAGCAGCAGCCCAGGCCTGAGTGCTGAGCCACGTTCGTGTTCCTGTGCCCTGCACGGCTGGGCTGGGGCTGTGCTCCTGCATCTCCTGGCCTTCCCTGCCCTCCACGATTCCCAGAGAAGGTCAAAGGCCTCCCTTTTTCCCTAAGTAGGTTGGGGTTGTTTTTATTCCCTTTGTTAATGGAACACCAACGCCACCCCCCAAAGGAAAAAAACAAAATAAAGTGAGAAGTCTTCTCCATTTGGCGGTGTGTAAAGGCTTTTTAGAGCTAAACAAGAAAACCAATTATTTTTCTAACTGCTTTACTCCTTCAAATCTTTCACTGTAATGGAGATTTAGAATCCATCACTGTTTAGCTATTATTTCTGTGTAAAGAGTCATGCCCTATTGCACCAAGCAAACAGTCAATTTTTTCCATTATACTTCGCTGCAAATAACAAGGGTATGGAATAAATGACCCATTTTGGAGCAGATCTCTCTCTCCATGAGGTGCCTGTGTCCCTGGAGGAGGGCAGGGAAGGGTTAAAGCATTCCTGGGAGTTCTCTCCATTGGTGAGAGCTGCCACAGGCAGGGTCAGGACCACCACTGACCCCTGTCCATGTCCCCAAGTGCCACATCCACACGGCTGTGCCAGTGCCTGCCAAGCTTTTCCAAATATCCCAACCTAAACCTGCCCTAAACCTTCGCTGGAGGCACTGGGGCAGCATGTGCAGGGTCCCTTGTGTCCCCAAATGTGCAGGGTCCCTTGAGAGGACATCCCCTGGCTGGGGAGCAGGCAGGGATCAGGAGGGTGATTCTTCAATCTCCTCATGGCTGTCTGACTTTTATTTAAATGCAGGAGCCTCGCAGGCGGGTGTGTGTTGTGTGAAAGTGTGCTGCACAAATATGTAGCCAGCAGCTGCTTTTTTAAAATTAAACAGACACTTGAGGTTAAAAATCCCCAAGTTCAATGTAAACTTCCTTCTGTGCTATTAAGTTTGGATCACAGCCAAAAACTCGATAATTTTATTTTATGTCATTGAGTCTGTTTGTTTACATTTTGCATTTCATTCACATTTCACTGTTGGGTTTTGCTTCCCAGCTCAGACTCCACTGCCAGGGAGCAGCTCTTGCCTTGGAGCTTTCCGAGGGGGGGAGGGCACGGAGCAAACACAAAAAAACTTGGTTTTATTTCATGACTTTTGCTGTCTTTAAAAGCATTTCAGTGGCAGCCCTGCAGGGCTGGGCAGTGGCTCTGGGTGTCTGGGGCACTGCTGGGTTCTGGTGCCTTGGAGCAGGGGAGGATCCAGCTGTCTCACAGGAGCAGCTGGAAATGACAGTGAAGGCTGGAATAGGAAAGTGTGATAAATTAATGGACTAAAACACCGTAAGGGACTCGTTAAAAGAAATAGCTTTAGGAGAAGCTGTGAGGAGGATTGGAGTGTGAAGGGGAACAGGCTCTGCCAAAGGCCCGCGTGTTTCTGGGAAAGAGGGGAAGTGCTGGTGCCTTTACACAGTGTGGTCATTAGGAGAAATTGATCCTAATGGGGAAGTTACAGCTTTGGAGGTGGCTGAGTTGATTCGGGCTGGCAGGAGAGGGGTGATGCCTCTCTGAGTGCCCTGGGATTCAGCACCTGCTGAGGATTATTTGACTGAGGAGCAGAATCAACAAGGCAACCAGAGGAAGTAAGATTAATAGATTTAGCCTGGAGGTTGAAATTAAGTTTAAGACTATCAGTAAGTGAAAGGAATAGCACAGACTGTTGCTTAAGACAGTGAAGGTCTGTAAGACACAGATTGTCCCTTCCAGTGCCATGTTCCCAGGATTTTCACACTCTCATTTCATTCCTCTTCTACTGTGTTTGACTTGCATGACTAAGTAAAGACTTTTTTCTTTCTCCTTTCTCCACCCCTCCCTTTCTTTTAAAACTATTTTTTTATATAGCCTGTTCCCAGTTGAGGCTTTTATTGAGAAACAAATGCTTCTGGTTAGCTTCTGTGTGGAATCTGTCCAGCTTTAAACCGTTGCCATGAGCAAAATTCATTGACAGAAAAAGAAAATCAAAACAAACATTCCCCAAGATGGGGCACTTCTTTAAAGGGAAGGGATGTTTATGTATTTAGGTCTGTGTATAATAGATGCACGTCCCTGGCACACAGGGACACTGTGAGCAGTGCCCTGGGGCTGTGGCTGCATGGGGAGGTTATGTAAAGCCCAGCTGGGAAAAGGGAAATGTGTGCTGGGGCAGCGTGGTGTGCAGCTCGGCAATGCCCTGTGCCCCTGGGTGTGGGTGACAGGGCGGCTGGGGAAGAGGATTTGGAGTTTGTTGGTGATGTGGGGTTGGTTTTTGTTTGTTTGTTGGTTTGTTTGGTCGATTTGAGTCCAGTCTCCTGTTCCTCTCCTTTCCCTTCCCTTTGGGCAGGAGCTCATTCCAGCCTCCCTGCCCTGCTCTGCCCCCAGCAGTGCCTGCAGCCCCTGCCTTGGCTCACAGCATCCTGCACCAGAGCAGGGAAAGCTCTGAACACTCTCTGTTTCATCTTCCAGATGTTATTTTGTGCTCTCACTGACCTTGACCAAAGCCAGGTGCTCTGGAGGCAGAGCCCAGCCCAGACCTGTCCCCTGGCAGTGCTGTGGGCTCTGCTCCACCACGGCTCTGTGGCAGGGCTGGGCTGTCCCAGGGGTGCCAAGAACTGAGGGAAGGCAGAGGAGAATCTCTGGTTTGTGAACTCCACGTGTGCCAGAGCTCAGTGCTGGACAGCTGCTTCCTGCTGCTCTCTTGTCTCTCCCACCTTTTTTGTAATTCCAGAACAACATATCGAGGGGCTTGATTTGTTCTTGTTCTTGCTTTTGTTTTTCCAAGGCAGTGAACGTGTTTTAGACAAACATAATGAAACAATTTAGAAAAATAAAAGGAATGGAAATAACCTAGTATAAAGTGGCAGAGAAAAACCACTCTTGGCATCATCAGCTGTGCTCACGGTGAGGCACAAACTATCTCAGCATGTCAAAGACACTTAAATCTGCTTCATCTGAGAAGCCCTTTGTGGAGGCAGCACTGCAGTGGGGTACAGAGAGGCTGTGGTGACTCCTGGATTGCTTTGGTTTGATTTCTCACAGGATTGTTCTGGCCAGAATTTTATTGTTGCTTCAGATCTATCAGAATTTTAATCCGTCCTCTTAAAGAGTGCTGGGAGTAAAGAAGCAATAATTAAAACCCCAAAGCCCACACCAACCTCCCACGTCACTGTTGAGTTCCTTCCCTGAAAGGTTGGAAGAGCTGGGCCCTGTAGGTGGCTTTGATTTCCTGAGTAGTGGCACCTCTGGAAGGCTGGGTTTGGGAAACCTCGGCAGTTTGGAGATGTTTGCAGTGTGGATGTGGGGGCTTTGGAAGGAGGGTCATTTTCTGACCTGCCTGGAGAAACAACTGTCTTTTATCGTGGTTATTGGTGGGGAGTCTTAATGAGCTAAAAGATCTCCTGTCACAAGAGTCCTTAGCAAGATGTTTGTATTTTTTTTTTTTTTTAAGGGAAGAAAATTGTTTCTTCCCTTTTTTATTAAACAGTAATGCAGGTTCAGACTGTGTTCTGGTGAGTCTTTAATTGGCACAAAAGGGCAGTTTAGCTTCATCTTAAGGAAGAGTTGTCAAACAAGCTGGAATTGTTTGGCACTCAGAAACATGCTGAGCAATAGGCCGTGATTTGCATCTTCTTCTCAAACATCACATAGTGCTGGAAGTTACTTCATTGGCATGAAACGAGCCTCTAATGAAGACACTTCTCCAGCGCTGATGCTGCCCCTGCAAGAAATAGATTTCTTGTCAGAAATGGAAATTTCTGGGCTGGAGAAGGCAGATTTAACCCCCTGTGTGCCGTGGCTGTGGGAGGTGCCAGCTGAAGGAGCTGACTTGGCAGGAAGGTGTTCATGGAGCAGGGGCAGAATGGCCAGACTGGAATGTGCTCTGTGTTCAGACAGGCTGTGCCTTGTCCCTCCCTTTCCATCCCCTGCATCTCTGCAGATTATAAACCCCCAGATCTTGTTTTGATCAGCATGTGGATGTTCTGGAGCATCTTGAATTGAATCAAAGCAGCAAGAAATTGGTTTTTGCAAAGAAGCTTCTTAAATGAAAGAATTCCATTATGTAATTTATCTTTTTTTTTAAATCCATGTAGTAATTCCTTTAAATTCTGCTGTGTATCTCTTGTATAACATACTGGTTTGGGCCATTACTGGGGCATATTTCATTAAGAAAGTTTTTTGACTTCCTGAGTGTTTCCTGGGGTTCCTTCTCCTGGCTGGGAGCTGGTGCTGGGCTGTGCTGCAGAGCCTGGAGTGGGTCAGTGATGCTCAGGAGGGGCAGGTGTGGTGTTTGGTGCTGAAGGGTGCACTCAGGTGTGCTGGATGGAGGTGTGGAGCTTCTCCCAGGTGGAACTGGCAGCCCTGAGGGTCTGGGGTGCTCCAGGAGCCTCTGCCCCACCAACCTCAGCCCTGGTGCTCAGGAGCATTGCTGCTTCCATGTGTGCTGTGCTTTGTGCCTGCCGTGATCAAATACACAGGGAATTAAACTGCAAACCCTTTTTATGGTTCTGGCTGTTTGTTCAGAGAGAAGAACCCGGAGCAGCAGTGCTGCAGCTGTAGGAGGTTTCTCCTACAGGAATGGGGGCAGGAGGACCCTGGGCTGGGCTGGGCTGGGGGGCTCCAGGCTGAGCAGCACTCTGGGGGTGATGGCAGAGTCCTGCTCAGTGCAAACTCGGCTTAAACCCTTCAGAACCGAGTTCTCCACCCCGCTGTCAATTTAACCTTTTGTTCTAATCCCTTTTGTGGCACTCAGGGTTTAGGAGCAGTCCAGGAGGACTGGGCAGTGCTGCTGCTCTTTGCAGCTCAGGCCCAGCAGGCACAGCCAGGATGGAACAGGAGCCACGGTGCAGTGGCCACTCTGCCCTCCTGGCTGTGCCCACCAGCCCTGCCCACAGGAATTCCTCTCACAGTAACTGCTGAGCCTGCTCTGCTTCCCTGCGGTTCCTTTTCAGTCAGGAGCTCATTAGAGCAGCGCTGCCAGCACGGGGCCACGGTGGAAATTGGCACCACAGACCTTGGGCAGCCCCTCCTGCAGCCCCCAGCCCTTCCACAGCCTGGCCTGGGCACTGCCAGGGCTCCAGGGGCAGCCACAGCTGCTCTGGGCACCCACCCTGGCAGGGGAGGATTGCTTCTCAGTGTTGATTCTAACCCTGCCCTGCTGTTTCTGGGGTGTCTGTGGCAAACACTCTGCTCCCATCACCCTGAGTTCCTGGGGCTGGTTTTTGGCTGGCAGGGGGTGTCTCTGACAGCCTGAGCCCTGCCAGGAGCCCCTGTGATCCGGGGGGATTGCAGCTTTAGTTGGATGGAGACCGCTTTTAGGTCTCAGGTTTCATTTTGTTGTTGTTATTGTTGTTTTCCAAATTCCCTTCCAATCCATCTGCTCTCCTGACATCCTTTTTATGTTGTTCAGAAGACGGGGAAGGAGTTGCATTGTGAGCACGGTCAGGTCAAACTCCTCACTTTTATCTCTGCTCTCCGGTAGGTGATGGGCATTTGGGGAATAAAACACTAAGAACAGGGTTTAACCAGCCTTTGTTTGCTATTGTCCAGCTGGGCTTGAGACGGCAACAGAGATGGGAACAATAAACAAGGAGAGGAAGGAGAGATTTTAAACAGAACTGTTCTTTTTCTTCCTATTCCGGTGTTCCTGGAATCTGACACATTTTGCTTTTTAGTCCCAACTGTATTAGTAAAAATAACACACAAGCAAGGTATGTTCAGCTCAGCACAGTTCTGGTTTTTGCTTAGTTTTTTAATGCAATTATTTCCATCTTTGTGGAGGGTATCTGTGTGTTCTGAAGGTGCTGAAAAAGAAATAATTACATTTAATATCTATCCTGCCCCATGTCACTGTGTTTACCCCACATAGTCCCTTGGGCCATAGTGGTTGTCAGGGACCTTTGGGATCACCGTGCTGGAAGAGGCTTCAGGGCTGAACTTCCTCCTGTCTCAGCCTCATCCTGTGGCCTTTCCAAAACCCTGGGGTGCTGCCGAGGTGATGTTGGCTCTTTCTCCCCTCCCTAGTACTGCTGAGAGCTTGTTTGACACCTTGCTTGTGTTGTGGTGGACAGGATCTCACCAAATGTATCCTCTCAGTTTCTTGGTGGCTGTTTTATATCCACTCGGTTCACCTGCAGCTCTCTGGGAATCTTTGTTGAAAATCCCATCTCCAGAGTCATGCAGCAAATGCCAAAGTCTCCCCTCTTTTCTCCTTGCCGTTGGTTAAATCTGTGTTCACCACGGTGGGAGAGGTTTGCAGGTTGGTTTATTGTTTAATGTTATTTGTAAGGATGTTTGCAGAAGGCTTTGCTGTCTCAGGTCACTGCTGGGAATTTTTTCCACTTAGCTGTTATCACTTGGTCTTGGATGTTTTTGGGGGCTGGTTTCTCAGCCCCTGCTCCAACCCCGTTCTTTTCCTTATAGCAGGTGACTGATTTTTCACAGCTGATCAAAAAATGAGGGAGTCTGGTTGTTGGGCCAGTTTTTTTTGTTATGCTAAACAGCTTTTAGTCTTTTACTTATGGTGCTCTCCCATTTCAGCCCTTCTCCACACAAGCTTTAGTCTCTTGTTTTGCTCCTGCGGAGCATCCCTGGAGGTCACAGTGTGAATGGCCTGGGATTGCAGCCTCAGGGTCCTGCCCCCTTCCCACATCATAAAAATCCTGTGGAAAGAGAATTTCCTCCTTGTTTCTGCTTCAGATCATAAGTACCAAGTAATATACCAAGTATTGTGCTATCCCCTTCTTTAATCTGTTTTTTTTTTTTACATCCCATCTCCAAGTGGTTTGCCTGGTGGATGCCTGTGGACTCTTGGGGTTTGTTGTTTGTGCCAGCACCTCACCCCATGCCCTGCTGTGCTGCCAGGCACTTGGGAGGAGTTTTTGGGAGGTGCAGGTGAGGCCAAGCAAGGTTTGCCTCCCCCTCTTCTCTGGGCTTTGAACCCCCCCCACCCCATGGGAAGTTTTCTTTGAAAATCTGCACCTCCTTCAGAAAGGCTGATTTTAATAACTGCACTGCTCTTAATTTCTAAACCTCGGGAGTAGCTCTCCAGCAGGAATAGAGTCTGGAAAACAAAGCAATCAAAGGAAAGCTGTCCTGCTGCCTGGGCTGTTTGCTGGCAGTGTCTCAGGGGATGCTCAGAGTTCTCCTGGCAGTGTGAGGGTGGGAAGCTGCATCTGCAGCTCCTCGGGTGTGTGGTGTGTCTCCAGTGGAGACACCCGTCCTGCTGCACAGAACAGCAGCAACCCAGCCTGTTCCACCCCAGTAAATAACTCTGCAAGGAAATCTCTTGTCATACTTTATAAATAAATACCTCTTAAACTGAGGATGAGTGACAGGACACGGTGGAGTCTCTGCAAGGGCATCTCTGATAGGGGTGGAGGAGCCTTTTCAGATCTGTTTTATACCTGGCTGTCATTGCAGCTGCAGGAGCTCTGCTGCCCTTCACTGGCTGCAGGTCTCAAAATGACAACTGGGAGATGGAAGATGGAGATCCTTGTGCTCCTGCTTGGAGCTTCCTCAGCTGAGCCTGAATCCCTGGGAAGGAGGAGAGGAAGGAGCTGCTGGCCCTGCCCAGTGCAGGGGACCAGGGGACAGCCCACAGTGAGCACAGGAGCTGGCACTGAGGGCACACCAGGCTGCACACCCTCACCCCAGAGCACGGAATCTGGATGTGCTTATTAGATTTTCAAATGTTATTTAGCTTGATTGCAGCCTTTTTACAAAAGGAGTTAAGACATGGATAGAAAAGATAATAGATCTATAAATTGCAAGTCAGGTTCTTATGAAATCAGTAAATTATTCATTTAGCTGTTGTGTGTGTGCTAATTTCATGTTGCTATGGTACCTCGGGGTGGAGCAGGGAGGTCAGCCTGCAAAGCAGGGAGCTTTGGGGAGGACAGAGTGTGGCACACAGCCTTCAGCTGGGTGATAAATTGCCTCTTTATCTGCTGCTGTCCAGGGAGAGCCAGAACAAGCCCCTGAAAGAGGCGTTTCACACCAGGTAGCCGTTTTTGGAATTAGACCAAAAATCACACATTTCAGTCTTGAAATTGGTTTGAGTGTGCTTTGTCTTTGTGGCATCTCTGCTCGGCCTCTCCCTGGAGACACACAGATCCCAGCATCTCAACACCAGCTTTGGGGCTGCCTCCCTGCTGTCCTGGAAGGTGGGAAGAAGAGGATCTTCCACCCCAAACCACTCTGTGGTTCCATGTTCCTGTGATCTCTGCTTCCATGGTTCTGCCTCTGCTATTGCTGGGGCCAGCAGGAGCTGCCTGTGGAAAATGGATTTTTTTTCCCAGCCCCTGCTTTCAAGGAGGGGACGTTGTTTTGTCCTGGCAGAGCTGGCACCAGCAGTGGTGGCTGGCCAGGCAGGTCCTGACCAGTCTGTGATGTCCATGAGGACAAAATAAAACACTTGAAAACGTGGCCAAGACTCTCTCATTCCAGACCCAGGTTTTTTTGGGAAGTGTGAGTCTTCCGAGCTGTCTCGGGTACAGCAGCTGAGGAGGACAGGATTTCTAAAGGGAATGTGTCTTAACTGAGTGTTTCCCAGAAAAAAGGGAGGAAGGAGAGCAAACCCCCCAGAGTTATCCAACCCGGGTATGCTCAGGCAGGGAGCTGCCTCTGCTCCTCTCCCTGCTGCCTCTGTGCTCCAGATAAATTCTGTCAAGTTCTGAAACAAATCTGGTCGGCTTTGGTACAAATGACCTGTGAGGCTGCATTTCCCACAGGGAACAGCAGCTCCTCCACAGCACTGGTACCTGTTGTGCTGTGCCTGGTTAATTGAGCCCACTGTGCATGTGCAGGAGCGTGGGTAGCTCGGTTTTTGTTTTTATTCCTGGGGACACCAAATGCATGGAATGTGTGGGTATGGGGGAATGTCTGTGGTCTTTTGCACTGGGTAGTCCTCAGCCTTCCTGCTGGCCCACGTGCTCAGGGCTGCTGCACTCAGGTAAGGAGATAATGATCACATCATTAAGACACTACTAAAGCTGGCATTGCTTGTTAGGTCAACATATCGATCTTGACATTATGCTGCAAGATTTTTTTTTAGATAATGCTTGTCCATCCTGCCTCTTGCTCCAGGAGGAGGAAAGGAGAGGGAGAGAGGAAATGCAAAACTGAAAGTGTCTTGACACAGATCTTTTCCCCCAGAATAAAAGCACTTTGCTCCTTAAAAGATTTGTTGTGCTGTGGAGGCTCCAGCCCTGTTGCTGCTGATGGGATTACTGGCAGATTTCCTTTAAGTCCATAGAAATCCCGAGGTGGTTGCTGGGCTCTGGGCAGATGATTTGGTCATTCTAAAA
This sequence comes from Acridotheres tristis, assembly GCA_037013685.1. Classification (NCBI taxonomy): domain Eukaryota; kingdom Metazoa; phylum Chordata; class Aves; order Passeriformes; family Sturnidae; genus Acridotheres; species Acridotheres tristis. The sequence continues at coordinate 10,117,300 of CM072906.1, read as the reverse complement.
ACAGAAGCTCCTTTAGCCTCGTGTGTTTGGGTGCCCAGTGCCTTGCTGGAGGCAGGTGGGTTGGAGGGAGGCTGAACTGACCTGCCCTGGGGTTTGGCCCCAGTTCCCCAAGACCATCCAGCAGTAAATAAATGTCCCCTCAGTTCAGTCTGCAGATAACCCCCCTGTGATGGCACAGCTTTCCTTTCCAGCTCTGCAGATATTTGCATTGTAGCCATCCTCTGAGCATATTAGAAATCTTGGAGATGCCTTTCCTGTCTCCCTGCAGAATGAAACACCTCTCACTTTTTAATAAATTCTTGTCTCGTTATCTTTTCTGTATTGAAGCTGTCCTAGCCAGTTTTTCTCATTTCATTGGGCTCTTTATATTGTGCTACTTAAAGGCAATTTGTAAAAATAGCAGCAATTTTACTTTATATATGTATGTATGTGTGTGTGTTTGCTATCACTAAAGCTTTATTTGGCATTTTAATCTGGGCTTGCTGACTGCACTTTTAAGGACTTCTAAATCAAAAGTGATAGTTCCAAAAACGCATGATGTTTTTTAGTCCCTGACTTGCAGAGAAGCAGCACTTACACCAGTGCTGAGCTGGTTCACTATCCCTCTAAATATATTTCATTAAGAACAGTCCATATGGTGTGTTAGGGAGAAGGGGAGTGCAGAGCAGAACCTGTGTCTGCCAAAGAAAACTGTTTTGATCTAATGTTGAGCATAGTACAACTTTGGGGAAAAAAAAATAAACATTGTCAGATGGGTCCTGCCAAATTTCATGATTTATCAAGAGTTTCAGGCTGTTCAGTGGAATTTTTTTTCTTCTGAATACTCCAGTTTCTGGAGTCTTGTGATTTACACAAGACTGTTCATTTTCATTTTTCAAACATGTTGTAGGAAACACCCTCAAAACATGGAAGCAGGAAGCTGCAGTGTCAGCAGGTTAATGAATACTTTGCTGTATTCTGTTGAAGATCTGCTGGGTTGTTAGTGCCTCTTGTGATTTGGAGGTGGTGAGCTGTGGAACTTCAGGGTCAGAGTGAAGGAGGAGCTGGGAGAAGATGACTTTTTTAGGGTGCTTGGTGTGTGGTAAAGCCATCAGACTTATTGTCCCATTCCCTTGGAGCTTCTCTGCTTTCACCTGCTCTCACACCCCTGGCTGAGCTTTGAGCTTACTGCTCTGAAGAACATTTTACAGGAATAACTGGGGGGATTGCAGTAGAAAAGGAGCAGAGTATGAAGATGAGGAGCAGTCCCCAGTGCTGGTGTCCTCCAGCTGAACACAAGGTGAAAATCTGGCTGCTCCAGCCTGCCGTGGATCTGGGTGTGAGATCAGCACCGTGGCCTTACCTATGGGAGGGGATAAATCTAATTTCTGGTGCACTTAACACTGGGTTAGCAAAAGCACAAGCAAAATACTGTAGAGAACATTTTCCTCAGCCTTGTCGGGTGTGACAGAGCTTTCCCTGAAATTCATCTCCCAGCTTGCAGCCAGCACTTGGAAATGCCCAATTATAAATTTGTGAGTCTTTTCATTGCTTGTTTCCAGGTTCTTTTCCTTTCTTTCCCCCCCCCCCTTTTTTCCCTTTGCCTATTTTCAGCCTTGGCTCCAAAATGAATGCTCTGCTTCCCACAGTCCTTCATCATGCAATGTTTTCAGCAGACACTCAAGAATTAAACATGTACAATTTCCATAATACTGATTATCCCTGTTTAAGTGCTATTTTAGAGGGTATTAATTTCTGTTGCAGTAGCAGCTCTTAGCACCACCAGCCCAGTTTTCCCTCTGTGCCTTAGGCTCAGCTTTGGCATGAGCTGGGATTTGGCTGGAATTGCTCTCCACTGCTTTTAGCCCCTCTTTTAGTGGGAAGGGAGGGAGGCTGAGCTGTCCTGACAAGGAGCTGGTGCTGGACTGGAGGGAGGCTGTCTCTGTCACTTCTGATATTTTCTGGTTTTTGTATGCAGAAACACAAAGCACAATTAGAATACAGTTATATATCCCCATCGTTATTAAAGCTTGGATTAACATGACATAAAGTTTTGTCTGGGGAGCCTTTTGCTATGGCTCAGGGAGCATTTTTGTGTGACAGTAATAGGCTACAGTTAATATACTTGAATAATACCAGAATCTGTGTAATAAGACAGAACAAAGGGGGTTTATTTGAAGCTGAATTACAAAGGTGGAATTATCATGGTGAACAATCCACCGAGATCGCAGCTTAATTATTGTATCTGGCGTTATTTCGGCGAAATAATGTGGAGCCAGGGAAGCAAAGTTGAAAAATATCTCTCCCATCTTGGGAGGACGTCTTGTCAGTCAGGAGGGATTGATGTGTGGACCTGTCACCTCATTCTTAGCACCCAAATCCTCTCTTTGCCCGTTTTTGCCGTTTGTTTGATTTACCGAGCCTGTTTGCCTGTGATTCAAGAGGCTCTTGTCACGTTTCTAGGAGAGATTCATCACCGGGACATAATCCATTCAAATGGCTTTTGGGCAAGAAATAAAAAGTGTTTGAAGCCAAGAGGTTTCAAACAAACCGTTCAGAGGCAGCTGTTGGGCCCCGTGGAGAGGGAGGGAGGGGAGGAGAAGGAGAAAAGTGGGAGCTTCCTTGGGAATAGTCAATCTGGGGAGTCTGGAGTGGACAGGAGAAAAGCCACACGTCCTGGGCAGGTGGCCACCACATGGAAATGGCACCTTTGGAAAACTTGGGGCCGTTTTCAGGTGTAAAGCATTATTCACATCTTGGTGTTTGTACGGGACACTTCTCCCTCTCTGCCCGTGCCTCGAATCCTCCTTACACAGATAATAAAAAGTGGGGGAGTAGGATTCTTTTTAAAATTTTTATTTATAAAAATATATATAAAAATATAAAGAAAATTGCTTCTTTCTCACCGAGATCACTTTGGTGATTTGGAGTGGGAGGTTGAAGTGACTTCAACAACAAAACCCCCTCTGACAACAGCAGCCCTTGTTTTTTCTCCAGCAGCCTTTCAAAGAGGAGCACTGTGGCTGCAGGATCCCGGCTCTGGTGATTACCCTGTAATCCCTGTGCCGTCCAGGGGTAATTAAAAATCGCAGCTGAACCTCGGTTTCAGATGCCTGGGTGAGGCTCTGTCAAGCTGATGAGATTTGGTGTTGTTGACACGTGTAAAAACTCAATTTCCCCAGCAGTGCCCGTCCTTGCTGGGCGTTCAGTGCCTCTCCAGGCACACACCTCCAAGGGCTAGGGGGACAGGGGCTGTGCCCAGCACAGCAGCACCACTAATTGCTTTCTTTTTAATATTATATTCAGCCTTAATAGCCTGCTCTCCGGGAGGATTGCCTTTCCCAGCATTTATTAGGGCCCGGAGAGTGGGAAGGGGTGGAGCTGCAGGGAACAGAATCAAGGTGGAACCGTAAAATCCCATCTCAAAGTGGTGCTGCTGTGTGAGTGGCCTGATTGGGCTCGGGTGGAAGGGCCAGGCTGCAGTGAGTGTGCTGAGTGATGGCATTTTCATTTCTCATGGCCCGTGCTCCCCACTCTGTACCGGGGCCATTGCAGCCACAGTTAACGTGATGATGATTTCTGCCCTGAGCAGGCTTGAAAGAATCATTCCCTCAAGTGCTTTGGGCTCCCGCCCTCTCATCAAGACTAACTGGGATATTTTAAAAGGTAAAGAAGAGTCCAAAGCCCTGAACAGCAGAAATCAGAGCGAGTGCTTGGTGATGTTGGTGATTTCTCCTCTGGATCTGGCTGTGCTGTGGGTGGTGCAGGGATGTGCTGGGCTCTGAGCTCAGGGAAATCCACATCCCCAGCCCTGGGTGTTGCATAGCTCTGCTCTGTCCAAGCAGGTTCTGAAAGCAAAGCCAGGCACTTGTCTTCTCCTGTTCTTGTCATTAATTTGTGGCAGTGGGAAAATCGTTTGTGCTTCCTGTGCGTGGGCGCTGTGAGCTGCCAGCCTGTCTGTGTGGGGGAACTCTGCTCCAGCAGCCTGAAAGTCATCTTAGAAAAGTGATAAGTCATCGGTGTGATGAGTCTGGTGAGAGAACAGTTCTGTGACCACTCACCCTGTCAGCAGGACTGCACAGGGGGAGCATTTGGAGTGTTCTGCACAGGCAGAGCTGCTCCAGCCTCCATCCTCCACCTGCTGCAAAGCCAGGGCTGCAGGGTGGCCTTGGACCCCCAGGCCAAAACAATGCCACAGCAAAGGTCTGGTTTGCAAATGGTTTGCCCATAAATTAAAAAAATCCCTAAATGTAGAGAGATAAGCTGTGTTGGATTTGGGGTGGAAAAAAACCCGAGAAGACAGTTCTGTTTAGAACAAACAGCCCTGGAAAAATATTCCCTAATATGCAAGTCAGTATATGAAAAGAACAATAAAAGGAAAAAGGATCCAGCAGGAAATAAAATGAAACTTTTTTTCATTACAGTCAAAGAGAACTTAGATGAGTTTTTCTTTGCTAATAAACTGCAGTTTGATTCTGCAGCTGAGCCTTTAGCTGAAGCTGGCTGTGGCAATTGTTCATCCTTTTTCTTTTTTTTCTTTTTTTTCAAATCTGGGCAATAAAAAAGCCCTTCATGCATCAGGAAGCCTCGTAATGCAATCCTTGTCTTATCTTCACACTTATTCAGCAGGTATTCACGAAAGGGCAGCAGGAAGCTCTTTAAACCCGATCCTGTTACTTTGCTCAGGATGTCTCTTAATCAGATCCGTGTCCCTGAGTCTGGCCTGCCCTGGGACTGCTGCAAAGGCATCTGTGAAAACACCCTGGGTTTCTTGTGAATAGAGTTTTTCTCAGTATTCTCAGTAGCAGGGAAGGCTCTGGGCTGGGTTTCTGTGTGTGGCTTCGGGGCACTCAGTGAACGCCCACAGGGTTTTCGTGGAATTCCAGGATGGTTTGGGTGGGGAGGGACATTAAAGCTCACCCAGTCCCACCCCTTGCCATGGGTGCTCCGAGCCCCAGTGTCCACCCTGGCACTGGACACTTGCAGGGATGGGACAGCCACAGCATCTCTGGGCACCCTGTGCCTCACCCCCCTCAAAGGGAGGAATTCTTCCAATATCCCACCTAAACCTACTCTGACCATCTTGGTGGCCTCCTCTGGGCTTGGCTGCTGTGGCTGGTGCTGTGATTAAATTAAATTAAATGAAATGGCAACGTCCCTCTTGCTGCAGCCAGCGAGGAGGAGCCGTGTTTAAATCTGGTTTTCCAGCCAGTGGCACTGGTGAAGCCCATCAGGACAGGAGGCTGCCCCTGCTCTGGCTGGGCTCAAACAGCCCTGGCACTTAAGAACCAGCACAGGCCAGTCCTGGTGGGCAGCACCTCCCAAGTATTGTTTGGAAAAGAAAACAGATTGCAACTTTGCAGCGCTAATATGCAAACGAGCACTGTGAAGGGAGGAAGAATTATTTCTGCTGACGGTGCCTAATGTTCCGTGAAAGTAAAATCACCAACGCCTCGCACCTGGCTGGCTGGAATGCTGAAGGAGCAATGTTCCAGGGCTGGCATGGAGGGGAGGAGAGGGGTCCTGCCCTGCCCCACGGCACCCCTGGGCCCTTCCCTGCATGGGTGGGGAGGGAGAAAAGGAGCTGAGCCCCCTTGGAGCTTTGGTGCTGTCCATTCTTGTCGTCTTCTTCATCCTCCTCTTTGATCTATTTAAGCCTCAGCTGAGTGATGTGTGGAGCTCTCAGCCTTTGCTTTCCAAAGAGCAGAAGTTCTCCAGCCTTTTGGCAGCAGAAGCTTCAACCTGTAAAACCCAGCAGCTCCAATGTGAGCCCCAAAAGAATAGTTAAAATTACTGCGTGTGCATTTAAAAAGTACCCCTTGTGTGGGTTTGCTCTGTGTTTTTATCTGGTGGTGGCTCCTTCAGGCAGGTGGAGCTGGATGATGGAATTCGGGTTCTTTGTTCCGTTGTGGATGCCACAAGAGAACACTTGCCAGAAGTTGTTGTGTTGCTGGGGAAGTTTGCAGGAAATAATGCACAGTGTGTGCACATGTGCAGGGAGAGAGCTGGAGGAGGATGAGTGTGGGAGGGAGATCCCCTGATGCCAGCAGGGAACCCAAGGCAGAGTTCCAGAGTGGTGCTTGGCTCTGGGGCCACGTGCAGGTCACTAAAACGCCTGGAACTCCATTTCCCTTCTAGTCCCCCCCCTTTCCTTGTCTGTTAGATGGGTAAAACACAAGGATGTTTTGAGGCAGGGTGAATTAAGTGTTTGTAAGGGAGCCTGGATCCTCTCCAGCAGATGTTTGGAACAGGATTCTGTTCTTGCCTCTGTGGGGAAGGGCGGTAGCAGGAGCTCTGTGATTTAACCCCAGTTCCACACTGAATGCCTGGGTTTGGCTGCTGTGTCCCCTCTGTCTGTGGCCAGGTCCGTGTGTGTGTTACTGATGGGTACAGCATGTGTCATTGTAGGAGCCCTTGATTTGTTTCTATGACATTGCCACCATCTGTGTCACCGTCCAGAGCTGTTTGGGGCTTGTAGAAGTCCTGGATGGTGGCACTTTGGGACCTGCTGCTGTCCCTGCAGACACTGAGCCCTTTGGGCAGTGCCACACCCCTGTTCTCAGCAGGACTGCAGTGAGATCTGAAGTTTGTGGTGCTGTTCTCCATCAGGGAAGGGCTCTCACAGCCCCTGGTGGGTTGTTCACCCCGTGCTTGGGGGTTTGTGTCTGTAGGGACCTCGAGGAGCTGAGTCTCAGGTCCTTGCTGCAGTGTACCCCATGGCCTGTTCCCTCAGGATCCCAGAATGGCACTGCTGGAGAAGGGCAGGAGCACAGGGGTGTCCCTGTGGCTCTCAGTGCCAGCTCCTGACTCTCTTAATCCATTTCAGAAAGGCAGCACTGGAACCCATTTTCCCCTCAAGCTAAGGAGACCCAGGGGAGAGCTGCCTGTGCTGGGATCGTTCTGGACAATTAGACCTGGCTGCAGGACTTGATTGCAGAGTCCCCCCCGCCCAGGCTGGGCTCTGACCAGGCAGATTTTGTGTTCCCTAAAAGCAGCCAAGGCATGGCCTGCAGCTGGGACAGGGCAGCTCTGCTCTCTGTGCTGCCTTCAGCTCGATGTCCATGGTGAGACACATCCCTGGATTACCTGGTGTCCATGGTGAGACACATCCCTGGATTACCTGGTGTCCATGGTGAGACACATCCCTGGATTATCTGGTGTCCATGGTGAGACACATCCCTGGATTATCTGGTGTCCATGGTGAGACACATCCCTGGATTACCTGGTGTCCATGGTGAGACACATCCCTGGATTACCTGGTGTCCATGGTGAGACACATCCCTGGATTATCTGGTGTTGTGGGAGGTGAGGGACACCTGGGCTGCCTCCCGGGGTGGTTTGGTCCGTGTCCCATTGTCATGCAGGGACCCCCGTGTCTCTCCCTGGATTTGTTGGGTGTATCCTCCCCTTTGGAGAAATGTCCCTGGGAGTTTATCCACTCCCAGCCATTCTGCTGCTGGTTATTATAACCTTATGCCACTGGCCTGCCTCCTTTCCCTTCCTCTTCTCCCCACCTTCTCTGCTGCAGCCCCAGAGGCTGAAGAAATAACTGGTTTTATGTTTCTGAGTTATTCATGGGTTTGGTGGGTTTTTTAGCAGAACCTGTGGTCCCTGTTGGTGTTGTTAGCTAACAGGTGCTGGAGGTCTGGGGGCACGAGGGAAGCTCTCAGTCAAGGCAGCAGGTACAGGACCACTCCAAAAGTCCTCACATAGTTCATAACTCGATGGGAGCTTTGCTTTCATCAATACTCCATGTTATTAATACCAGAGAAGGAATTAATGAGAAATCGTCTATGAAGTCATGTTTAATTTGTCCTGCTGTGGAAAGCTGTTTTTTTCTGGAGAGCATTAGTCATTCTTACATCTCCCTTGGTAGAGTAAGCGTTGAGTAACGTGTTGGTGTTTTGCAGGAGCGTTTTGAAGTCCAGCAGTAGCCACAGTGCTTTTTGGCAAGCGTTGGGGATGCTCTTTGCCATGTCACGGCTGGTGAGCAAGCCCTGAGATTAACGTGATTGAATGACTGTTTTAATTTCAGCCCTGATGGAGCAAAATTAGTTACAATGATATGTGTGTGTTGAATAAAATTGTAGTTTTATTAGCTATAATTGCTGAAGAAGACTTTTTAAAGCCTAGACTGCTGGGGGGAAAAATTGCTAGCACTGGAATTTGTGCTTGCACAGTATGGCATTGATTGTTGCCGCGGTGCAGAATCTGTCAGCCCGCAGTTGGCAAGTTTGTCAGCAGGGCACACTGGGGTGGGCTCAGGCAGGAGGCTCACCCTGAGCCCCCCGGGGAACACAGCACAGCCCAGAGGTGCCCGGTGCTCGGGACAGGTGAGTCCCTCTACCTGGGGAGGCTGGAGCAGCACTGCCAGCCCGGAGCCCTGGCCAGGGTGGTGCCAGCTCTGGGGTGCTGAAGGAACCTGGCTGGTGGCCAGGGGGGCTTGGGGAGCCCCTGGGCAGGAGACAGAGCCCTGCTGGGAGGAGGGGAGTGCCTGTGACAGAAAAGGGGGGGGGATAATTTGTTTCTTTGTTTAATTCTGTTGTAATCAAGCCCAGAGGCTGGTGTGGGGGAGCTGTTTCAAATTGTCTGCAGTGCAATAGGCATTTGTCTTAATTTATGTGGGGGGAGGTTGTGGCGTGGATTTCACATGCGCATTTAAAATAACAGCACCCGACAGTTCACTGGCAGCTAAGAGGTTTTTCTGCTTCAGAAAACAAAATATTGGAGGAGTTGTGCAGTGTGGATAAATAATTTGAGGAATTAGACCAGAATATCCAGCACACTTTTCTTGGAAGAGCAGGAGAGGTGATAGACCTGTAAAGTTCACGATGGAGGGAGGAGAGGCACAACCCAATTGTGTGGGGCCAGAGGTTGTCCTTCAGTAATTCCTTCCCTCCTGGAATTGCCACCATGATCCATTCCAGGTGTCATGCCATTTGTCTGCCCTAATTCTTCTTGACCTTGAAGGGATGGATAACACGGTGCCAGGTCTGTGGAAAACAACCCCTCCACCCCAGGGAGCACAGAACACCTCAACCTGCTCTGGATGTGTTGGAAACTCAGGGCTGGGATCAGGAAAAGCCTTCTGGGCTGGATAAGGAGGCACAAAGGCTGCTGTGTGTCCCCTCAGTAGTTATGGTGGTTTCATTGTGGAAGTTTTGCTCAGTGGGTAACCTTGACTCAAGTGGAAGAAGCAGAACATGGAGGTGTGCAGTGGTGCTCCAGTTTGTGCAGAATCTACAGATTCTTCTGGAGCCACTGCTGGGTTTCACAGGGCACTCAGTGGGAGTGATGGGTCTGGTCAGCTCCTGCTGCCTCGTGGAAAAGACGAGCTGAAAATCCCAAGGAGGAAAGTAGGAGGAATTACTGGAGAATACTGTGTGTTCTTATGGTGGGCTAGATCACTTGCATTAAATTCAGAGACTTTCTGAGTACAATTAATAGTCATTTTATTTAGGTCACCCTGGTTTTGTTGCTTTAAATGTATGCCTCCATTAAAGTGGAAGAAAATCAAATACATTTATCTCCGTGGAGCCTTTTGTGAACTGGTTGGGCATATTTTAAATAACCCTGGGAACTGTTAGGATTATTAAAGCCTTTGGCTCCTCCAGGTTTTTTTTCTTTCCTCCTATTCTCCCCTATTCCTCCTTCCAGGCAGTGAGTAATGAAGTGGTAGAGCCCTTCCTTTTCTCAGAGCCCCAAGTGGATTGGAAAAAAAAAGAAGTTAAATAAACTGAAGCCCATTAGTTAGGCTTTATGTAAGAAACTGGGTCTGCATTGGCTGTATGGATGGGCTGTGCTGGGACAGAGGAGTCTGGGGGCCTTAAGTGTCCATTTGTAACCAGTGTTCACTGGCAAGCCTTTGTTTTCTTCCTTTTTTTTTTAGTCACCCTAAGTCCTGAGACTGTTCATTTTATAACTCCCGCTTGGTGCTCAGAATGAGTCGGGATTAATCAGTGTTTTAAGCCTCCATGCGGAGCCGTTCTCCACCTGGAGAGGCTGGGGCTTTGTGCTGCCTGCTGGTGTCTGAGTGCCCGGGGTGGAGGTGGCTCAGCCTCCCCTCCTGTGCTGGCCATCTCTGCTGGGCGATGGCCAAGCCCTGCAGGCAGCAATTCCATCTTCCAGTCGTGCTTCTAACCCCGGCAAAACCTTCCTTGCCTCTTGTATGCAAAGTGTGAGCTGCATGCTTTGGGCTGAGAGCTGGGAAAGTTGCAGTGGAGCATCTTTAAAACAAGAGCAAGGGGCTGCAGGAGGAGGGGGTTAACTCCGAGCCCCTGAGGGCACTGGAGTTTCTGCTCTGGGTTGTTGGGGTTTTTTTCCCCCTTCCCCCGAAATAGGGATCAGTTTGCTGACTGCAGGGTTTACTGCCAGTTACCTTGACTGTGTCCCTTATTTCTCCTTGATGAAAACTTGAACAAGCCGCTTGTGTTTGCTTCACAGAGAACCGTGAGAAACGGGCTGTGTGTGTGAGGCAGTGTGGTTTGCTCATTCTATTCAGCCCTTTGTATATTCAAATTCTTCTAGTTTGAGTTCTTGCTGTTCTGCCAGATTTCCATACCATTGATGGGTTTTCTGCATTAATAAGTTTCTCTCCCCCCTCCCTCCCATACCCACCTTTTTGCAACTGGTGAAAAGTTTTTCTAAGCGCGCTGCCCTCTCCATATTGATTTTCTTCTCCTGCTTGTCTCACCAGCTCTTAGATGTTTTATTTTGCAAAGCGTTAATAGAATTTTCCTTTTGCCACTGCACTTTATCTATTCAGGAGGTTTCAAGAAGTCTCATTGTGTCACCGGACTATGGAGGAAAGAGCCTATTCTTCTGCTACAATGCCTGCCCTAAAAAATAACGCAGGGTGGGGTAAGCACAGAAAGGGCAGAGAGGAGATAAAATGTTCTGACCTTAGGAAAGAGAAAAGATAACCAATTAGACATTGTTGAAAGGGCACCAGCTGGCTCAAAGAACACCCCACTGATAATTTTTTCTTCAAGGCATCCTTGGGCCATGTCTGAACTCAGCTGCAGGGACGCTCCCCCCGTGCAGGTTTCATACGGGGGCTGGCAGGGCTGAGCCTTTTCCAGGGAGCTGCTGCCCAGCCCTGATCCCAGCAGTCGGTGCTGCTGGAGGGGGGCAGTGCCTGCTCCAGGGTGCCCGTGCTCCTGGGGCCCCAGGAAACCTCCCTCCTGGATTATTCCCTGCAGCCTGTGCTCGTTACTGCTAATAGGGATTTATTTGCATAAAAAAGATCCCTGCCAAGATCATCATTCCGGCGTGGTACCCGCGGCACAGAGCCGTGTTCGCCCACAGGATGGTGCTGGTCGGACAGGTGGGAGAAGGGAAGGGACCTGCAGAGCCCGGTGTGACCCAGGGGCTGCACCCAGAGCCCCCCAGAGCTGGCTTTGGTGCCAGGACCAGCCCCTCCTTGCCCTGGCAGCTCCTGGAGGAGCACAGTGAGGCTGCTCAGGGCTGAGACATGGCCGTGCTGGAGCATCTCTTCTCTCCCTAACCAGCACAGCAGCGTTTTTGAAGTCCCCAGTAACGTCCTTGCAGGAGGAGGTGTCGCTTTGGCAGGACAGCCTGGAGAGCCTGCACATAGGGCCAGGGGACAGGAGACCTCCCTGGGCTGCTGGGTCTGTGCTCTGCACATCCAGGAGCTCTCTGGGATGGGGCTGGAGGGAGAAAAGTTCCCTATTAAACCTTTAGCAGCAGGGATCGAGCAGGGACAGAGGGTGGCTGGTGCAGGGAAACAGCAGCAGGTGCAATGTGTAATTTTGGGTTCCAGTGAGGCCAGGACCTGTGAGAATGAAAAATAAAGATTGCTGAGCAAACATAACCCTGGAGCAGAGATAAGCAGCGTGCAGGGTGAAGGGCAGCCTGGTCCTTATCTGCCTCCTGCTATTGCTCATCCTGGTGAGTTTTCCCCCTTGGAGGGAGGACAGACAGCAGGACAAACTGAATGCACTTTGCCTTTTTCAGTGCATCAGCGTCTTCAGGTCTCAGTTAAGATGGGTATCAGGAGACCTGCAGTTCTGCACCGTCTCAGGCCATTGCCAGCACTTTGTGCAAACCATTTTGACTAAAAAAAGTCGAGAACAACTTAAGCAGAGACAGGTTTTCAGGTGAATTTTAGGCGTCATGTAAAGTTTTGCTGCAGTGTATATTTTTACAATCTCCTGTAACATATTTCAGAACCTCAGGAAGGTTCAGCTTGTGTTTTCACCACCTTCCCAAACTCTTTCTGCCCAGGCAGGGCTGAGAATATTTTCACAGACATAGGCTTGATGTCTGTCTGCTGCATGAGAGGGCATGTGGGGGGACAAGTGGACTCTGGTGGCACTGTATGAGATGAGGAGAGCATGTAACTGCGTTGTAAATCACTTAGCTAAAGTAAATGATTTCTAGAAAGCCACAGTACAAGCCCAAGGAAGTACAGAAGAATTACTGGTGGAAAAAAAAAATCCAAAAACTTCAAACAAACAAAAAAAATAAAATTCCAAAGCCACGCCCCAGACAAGCAATGGAGTCCTTTAGAGGACAAAACCTTTTCTTTAAAGTTGTTCTCCCTTCCTGCAACACCTTCTGTCATTCAGTGTTACAGGTTTTCATCATCCCTGAGTTTACAACAGGGAATTGCAAGTTTGTAATTTCATCTCAGAGCTTGTCCAGGACGTGTCCAGTGGCACAGGGACCCACCTGCCCCCGCTGCTGCAGCCCCAGAACAGCAGCTCCAGGTGTGATAATGCTGGGAAATCAACCCCAGCACTACATCCTTGTGCAGTAAGTGCAAAATTTTAGGTGTGGCTGCACAGATTAAATGGAGGTGGAATAAATCATGCAAATCCTAATGAAAGTTGAAAGCAATTTGGTTGCACTTCAATACGTTTCATCAGTCATCTCTCTTCTGAAGTGGAAATGCCGAGCCTGATGCGAATTAAAGTTTCTCCCTCCTCCCTCTCCCCTCTTTCCTCCAGCTTTTCAAAAGCCCTTTTGAAAACCCCTGAATACCTTTCTTGGCTGACCAGATTTTACCCTGCTCATACCTTTTTTAACCTAATTCTCAGCCAAGACAGTGACTCTGATTTGGGGAAGTCAAGGGCTTGATTTGCATCCACACTTCCTCCCTGGGCCCTTGCTGGTCTCCCTACAAAAGGGAGACGAGGCAGGGCCAGGCATTGATGTGTCCTGGAAGAGCTGCTGGGATATTTGGCTGGTCAGGACCAGCACTTTCAGTGGTCACTTGTGTCCTTCAGGATCAGATGTCAGCCAGGGCAGGGAGGGGGAAAGCAACAGGTTTCCCAAAGGAGGAGCTGCCTGTGGCCAAAACCAAGGAGTTCTGCTCCTTGCAGGCTGCTCCTGCCCGAGTGCCCCCTCCCTGCTGGGTGTGCTGGGTCTGAGCTGCCAGCCTGTGTTAAAGCACAACTCTCCCCTCTTTGTCTTGCAGGTAGAGGATGCCATGCTAATGTTTGACAAGACGACCAACAGGCATAGAGGTAAGAGGGGCTGGGAGCTCTGAGCTCACACTGTGTGCATGGGGGAGCAAAAACCAGATTCAGTGAGATGAGCCAGTGGCCAAATCCGTGGCACTAAATCCTCTGTCCTGCAGGAAGCTGAGGAGGGGCTGGTTGGCATGGAATGCCCCATGCACGTGGATTTTCTTGTTACAAGTGACTTTTGTGGTCAGTCTCATGGCCTTTCTTTGGGAGGAGCATTGTCAGGAGCCCTGAGAGAGTAAATCCCGTGGAGCTGGATGTGCTGGGGCTGCTGGGAGGCAGCAGGTTTGTACTGAGGTGGCTGCCACCAGTTAAGCTGGGCATAAATGCAGTCAAGCTGAGATAGCAGGAAATGGAGGTGCTGAGCCCTGGCCTGGGATTGCTGGAGTTCTGAGGTGAGGGCTGCTCAGAACAAGCAGCATCTCCAGAGGAGGAATTCCCCTGTATTTCATGAGGAAGATGAGCTTTCACCATGGCTTGCACAGCTCTGTGAAAAGGAGCTGAGGGTTAATTTCTCTGTCAGGGCCCTTCCTTTCAGTGGGAGTGAGCAATGCTGCTCTGTCTCGGGGAGAGCTGTTCCCATTCCTGAGCTCTGGCAGCTCTGCACTGCTGGGAGCAGCCACAGGAGCTGCCCTGGGGACAGGCTCCAGGGCCCCCTGGATACCTGCATGGGGATGGAGGTGGGGATGGGGATGGATTTTGTGCCCTGGTTTGGGGTGGGAGGCAGCACGTGGCTGCAGCCCCTGGCTCGATCTGGTGGTTGTCTCAGTGCTGCTCTCAGTGCTTTGGGGACACTGCCAGGGGGTGGAAGGAGCCTGTGCCCATCCAGGGTGGGAGGGCAGCCATCTCCACTCCCCTCCATGCCCACACAGGGTCAGCAGAGCTGCTCACTGCTCTGAGTTTGCTGTAAGCAGAGACTCAGGGTGAGCAGATGGCTGGGTGAGTCAGGCAAGCTCCAGGACAGCAATTCCTCCCTCCCAGGCACTGATTCCTCTCTGAAGTCAGGGACCCTGGAAAGTCCAGCAGCAGGGAGCAAGAGGCTTGCTCAGGAGAATCAGCTCTTCCGAGCCAGGGTGTGTGAGCATCCAGTGCCCTTCCATTTCAAAGCTCTTGCTGAGGTTGAAAAGTTCAACCCCTGACAACTTCCTTTTATATCCAGGGAATTTTCCGCCCTTCTCCACGCAATCACCCTTAAATGAGCCATAAATATTCCTCTCCATTCAGGATCTTGGCAGTTGTTTGTTGCATTTAAAAGCTGCCCTATGTGCTGGGCACACGGGCCCTGTGGTCCGAGGGCAAGGAGAACTGGGGGGCTCTGGTCCCAGCCAGGCTTGTGCTCAGCAGGTTTGGCCTGTGACACAGGGCAGGAGGCAGTGCCCATCTGCTGAAATGTCCCAGATCCCAGAGCTGGGTTCCCACCTGGCTGTGCCTGCACTGAGCCCTGTCCCTGCTGTGGTCCCAGCACCTGGAGCCCTGGCCAGGCTCTGCAGGGACCCGAGAGCAGAGCAGGGCTCTGGGAGCCCTTGCTGTGGCTGCTTGTCTGCTGTTCCTCAAGGTGACCCCTGCTCTGTCCCTGTGCTGCTCTAAGCACTTCCCAAGGCAAGGGTTGGTGGCTGAGCTCTGTGAGTGCTGAGCTCTGCTCCAGCAGCCCTGCTTCAGCATTTCTGTGCTCTTAGGGGAGGCTGCAGCAGTGTGCCAGGGAGCCTGCAGGGTAATGAGCCCTGCAGGATGGATTCCTTGTCCAAAAACATCTTTCCACTGACTGACCAGGAGTAAAGGTCTGGGGGGCACCTCAGTTGCCATGAAACCTCTTGGATTTTCCACAAAGGGCCTTTTCCCCACTGTGTGTGTGTGTTTGTGTTGAAGATGAGAGGCAACAGGTCATCCTTTCTTTTTTCCCCCTGGGAATTCTGTGAATTTATTTCACTGGTTAATTCTTTTAATAGCTTGTTTTTCCTACATGCAAGCCATGACATTTTGCTCCACATTAACATCCCAGTGTAAGCTCCTGGATGAGATCTAAGTGGAGAGGAACTAAAAGCCCCAAAGGACCAGAAGCAGGCTCCAGATGCCAGTGGGTGGAGGTGATGTCACCCCAGAGCCTCCCCTGTGCTGCCCCGGCTCTGCAGCCAGGTCTGTCACTAACTCTGGGGACAGCATGGGCTGGAGTCCCTCTCCTGGTGACAGGAGGAGTTCTCGGGCAGCCAGGAGAGCCAGCTGTGTTTGGGAGGCTGTATCCCAGGGAACAGCTTACCCACTGCTGGGTGAAGGGCAGTGCTGCTTGTTTGCTGGGATTAGCCAGAATTGCTGTGAGCAGGGAGCCTGGCTGGTTCCCAGGGGCTGCCAAGGCACAGGGAGGGCTGAGCTTCGGGGGCTCACCCTGCCAAGTACAGGTGGAAGGAAAAATCAAGTGCAAAAGGCAGAGTAAGAGTCCTCTTCATCTTCACACTTGAATTTATCCAGCCTTTTGTGGCATTTTTTTCCTGCTCTGTGCAGGTAGCTAGTGCTAATCAGCCTAATGAACTGGCTCAGGGCTGTGGTGATGAAGTGAGTTCTGCCGATAAAACCACCCCAGATTTTACAAATTGTGACACTCTGATTGTGTTGGAAGCATGTTTAAAATGCGGGAGTGTGCAGCAACAGTGTTAATGGCAATTCTTAAAACCACTTGTGGGTTGCAATCTGTATCTTCAAATTAGCCACGGGAAAGAGAAATGGCAGATAAAATATCCACTGTGGTTTGCTGTCGTTAGTCTATGCCTGGAATAATCATTGTGGGCACGGGAAGGGAAAAGGATTAAAAAGTCACTCCCTACTGCTAGAAGGTGAGATAAATTTCCTTGCAAGAAAATCGAGAGGGTTTGTTGACATAATTCTGGCACGTGTGTGTTATTTGGGGAGCGTGGAGCTCACCTGCCCCAGCACTGCTCGCTGGAAATGCAGGCATTGAACCAGGCAGGGGAGGAGGAGTTTCCAAAACTGCTCAGCCCGGCTTGAAAACCCCACCCAAAATAAAACTTGGTGCCTGGCATGGAGCCTGTGGTGGACTTGATCTTGGAGGACTTTTCCAACCTTAATGATTCTGTGATTCTATAACCTTAAAAATGCCATCAGGCCAGTCATGCTGTGCCTCTGCAGGAGTATTTTAATGTCCAGCTATTCCTGGATGTTCTCTAAGGAAAATAAGACTCAGTTCTTGCATTTCATGCTGATCTGTTTAGCCATATTAAAGGCAGGCTGCAAAATCTGTGTTTAATTGGAGTGGCTATTTTTTGGTGTACTGTAGGCAAGACATTCCCTAGAATCACTGGGATGTCTCCTTCTTCTGGCTGTGACAGTGGGCACACAAAGAACCAGCACTTGATAAACAAATATCCCTGGGTCAGCTTGTTTTAGGTGCCTTTTTTTTTTTTTTTTTCTGTTTTGGAAAGAAAGAGTTGGTGATCCTCTCTTTCTGTACTACTGTATTCCTGCACTCTTGTAAAAACCACACACAAGAGTTCTCCCAACATTCTGGCAGATCACTTCTGTCACTTTTCTTCACTGCCTAAAATTTCATAGAGCTGAAAATTACTGGGTCAATCTTGAAAGGATTCAGTAATTGGAAAGAAAGGGAGGGAAAAAAAAAAGGTGGTGTTATTTTGTTACCCTTGCAAAGTGCAGATAAAATCTGGAGTTCAGCATTAGTTATTGATCTTTGGGGGTGGAGGGAGCCTGGCAGGATGATGATGTCCTTCTAACTTCATTATGGAGAGGAGCTCCAGGAAGCTTTTCGATGTGCTGGGGTGGGGGCCGTGCCCTTGGGCTGTGCTCCACAGCCAGGCTGGGTTTGGGGGTGGGTTTGTTGTTTCCAGCAAGGCGGGGAGAGGAGGAGGAGGAGGAGGAGGGAGGAAGGCACAGTTAGATCAGTGCAGGGCTGCAGGAGTGGGCTGTCCTGAGCTGAGCCCAGCATGAGGATCAGAGGGAGAAGAGGGTGCAGGGGTTCCTCATCTCATGGGATGCTCTTGGTCCCAGCCCTGGCTGATCCCTGCCCAGCCTCTGCTTGTTCTGTGGGTGCCTGCAGCCCCTCCAGAAGCTGTCCAGGACCTGCATCACCACAGCCCCATGTCTTGGATTCACAAAAAACCTAAGACTTTGAGTGAGTGAATCCCCCAAGCTGTAATTGTGGGAAATTAGTGTAATACTAAATGTTTTTCAAAGCCATCCAGCCCCCAGAGTTATTTTCGTCTCAATTAACCCTCTTGCACAGTTAAGGATGGCAGTGGAGAGAGGAGGGAAGTGACAGAGTGTGATTTGGACTCCTTTAATCTTAAAACTAAACAAAATTAAAGCCAGGCAGGCTGTCTGTGGGGTACAGACTGCATCTGTGTGTGTTAGGGGTTAGAAATCCCCAGGGACAGATGGTGATTGCAGCAGAGCTCTGTGGTCACTGGGGCTTTTGCAGGGCTCTCCCTGTTCCCTGTGCTTGTGGGGAGGGTGCCAGGCTGGGGCTGGGTGGCACCTGGCTGGGGCTGGGTGGCACCTGGCTGGGGCTGGGTGGCACCTGGCTGGGGCTGGGTGGCACCTGGCTGGGGCTGGGGCAGGCTGAGAGCGTCCCTTTGGCTCCCAGGTCCTTGCAGGGAGAGCACCAGGACGCTGCTGGCAGCCCTGTGTGACACTGGGGACCCTGGTGTGCCCAAGGCTGGGGGTTTATCAGACCCACAGAGCTCAGACTGAAAGGTCGGTGCCCCCATCCCACCAAAAGCACACCCCAGAGCACAGGGGCTCTGCCCTCGAGGAGGAAGGTGAGGGTTGAGCTTCGTGTCTGTGCCGTGTCCATCCAGCAGATTTCAGGGCAGTGACTGTGCAGGTGGAAGAGTTGGCAGAGGGGTTGTGTTTATTGGGAGAGTCAGGAGTGATGCTGTTAGAGAGATTCTGGCTGTGCCTCTGTGAAGGAGGAGGCTTTTCTGAGGAGAAAAATAACCTTTTGTGTTCTGTCCTGCTGCCAAAACCCCAGTTCTGGAGCTGATCTCTGAAGTTATAATTGACATTTTTATAGATGAGACATAAATATAATTAAGTCACTGCAATTATTTGTTTATCACTATCTCCCTCAAGTCAAGCAAGGTCATGTGCACTTAAAAATACATCCCTAGGCAGTTTTGAGGAAAGAGTAGTTAAAATATATAGAAATAATTGCCTAATTTGGTCATTTTGAGCTTAGCTTTTCTTGGCAGCAGCCTGGCTATAGCACTGAGTATCCTTAGAACTGCTCAGGGAGCCTTCCCTCAGCTCAGATTGTGCTTTTTTTTGTGGGCTGAGGGAGAAGCTGCTGCTGCAGGTTTGACCCACAGATTTGGGGAAAGCATCCACAGACGTGGCCATGATGCTTTTTTAAAACATAAAGTGCTTGAAGGGCTCTGGATGAGAAGTGTGACATAAGCTATAAATGGAGGCAGTGTTATTGTTATTGCTTTCCGAGATGAGACGAGCTTTTATTCCCCTGTCAGCTGTATCACTTCACAAATGGGACTCCAGAGAGGGAGCCTGTTCTGCACCAAGTGCTGCCTCCACTCCTCCCCTCAAACCCATCCCCGGGCCCTGTGCTGGCAACCCGGAGATTTAACCCTTGCTGACAGAGCTCAGGGGTGTTCATCATCTTCTCCAGGGGATCAGTAGCTGCACACGGGGGGGGGGTTGCAGGGATTTTTAAGCAAATATTTGCTTCTGAACTTCACGTGGGGGCTGCGAAGATTCATTAGTTAATATTACTCACCATTTGCACACCTATCAGTGAGCACCATCAGTCACACCTGTCTGTTTGGATTGCAGCAGTGACATGTGCCATGTTAATATTTTATATGTGTGTGTTTTTAATATTACATCCCCGCTTATAAATATTCATTTTTTAAACACATTAATGGCTGCAAGGCTGCAGAGCAGCACTGACATCTCTGCTCTGTGTCACCAGTTCTCCCCCAGGCTGGGGGATCCAGGGTGGCAGCAGCATGAGGAGAGCAGCTCTGCTCTCAGGGCTGGGGGCCACTTCCCAACTTGCCCCGTTTGGCACCAGTTTGTCCCCTCAGGTGGTGGGGACAGTGAGTGACGGCTGCTCTGGGGCAGTGCCATGCCCAAGGCTCACCCAGCTCTGTCCTGCTCCCCACCTGGGTGTTAACAAACACGAAACAAAAAGGAAAAGCTGCCAGTTCTTGGATCCGTCCCCCTTGTCTTTTTAATTTCCTGGCTGGTGCCTGTCGCTGCTGTGTCAGGGCACCTGTGAAGTGTGAAAACAAACACAGTCAGGCCGGTGGGAGCCCCCCAGCCCTTCGGGCTGTGGCTCAGAGCAGCACATCAGGCTCCTGGCCACGCTGCTCCAGGCCATTATGGAACATCTCGGGTGTTTACAGTGCTGCTGCCCCTGGCCTCACGCTGCATAATGCCACCTGAGGCTTGCAGTAATTGCCCAGCTCTGTACTGTCTGTCAGACCTTATTGCTTAATTTGATACCCCTAATGAGAATTGCATCCAGAGGAGGAGATGAGTGAGCAGCTGGCCTGGCTGGGATGCAGCCGAGGAAGGGATGTCTGAGCATCCTCTGAGCGAGGGGAGAGGCTCCACTTGCAGCAGCACTCAGGAAAGAGGCTGGCGTTTTTATTTTCTTGTTTAGCAAACAAACTGCAGTAGTAATGCTAATTTTAAAAGCCCCTCCAACCTCCAGTAAATGCTGCAAACTCAGCCCAGCAATTAGTTTGGAACCTCTGGTATCAGAGACGTTACATTAAATATCAACTTAAAAGCACATTGTAAAGGACAGTCAGGTTGTACACTCATTTGTGTCTCGTCTTCGTGGGTGAAGAAATGACTGAATTCCCTGTGCAGCCTGACCCTCCTGAGCTGGATTTATCCTTTCAGCCAGCCCTGGCACAAGTCGAGGAGTGGCTGAAGGGCTCATCCTGCTCACCCTCCCCGGGATGGAGCAGCTCTCAGAGCTGTCAGGGGAAATGCAGCATCTTCTGGGGCACCTGTGCACAGGAGATCTTACACAGCTTTTCAAGTATCAGCTGAGCTTTCTGGGGTGCAGTGAAGGATGGTTTTGCAGATCTGAGGCTGATGCCTCAGGTAGGAAAGCAGAGGCACAGAGATGGGAGAGGGCAGTGCTGCTCTTGCAGGTGCCTGTGGTGACCAGGGCAGGACCAGGAGCAGGAACAGGACCTTTCCTTCCCGTGGAACTGTGATTCATGGTCTTGGTCTTGAAGTGAAAAATCTCCATTCACTCAGTCCTGAAGTGCATCAATAACAAGGCAGCTAAGCCACAGTTGTACTGGAGAGGGCAGAGGAAATCAGCACAGCCTCTCTGGTCTCTGCAAGGTTCTTCAGGAAACATAAAGTGAGGGCTGTGCGAATATTTCTGAGGTTTTCTGGATGCTGATCATAGTTCTATCACGCTTGCAGGGGGTGAGCTTGTGTTGGAGACACCACGTCTGTGCCTGGCTGAGGCTGCCTTGAGGAGTGAGGTCATTGAGTACGAGCTCAGTTTGCCTTCTCACTGCCCAGCAGCCAGCCTGAGTGACAGAGAAATCAGCACAAATCCTGGTGATCTCTGAGCAGAAAGACACCCTAAAAGCCACGAAAAAGTTCTTGTTTGTGAATCTACCCAGCTGATGAAACTCAGCCCCTTTTGCTTCCCCAATGTAGGAGCCAAGTGATGAGCAGGGAGCTCTCTGAGCCTCGTGGGACTGTTTGGAAATGTTAATTGAGGAGAGGCCAGAAACGGGAGGAGAACAACACACAACATTTCCATAGAGGGGCAGTCTGCATACAACAGGCAGAATTAAAATCAGCTTGCTGACCTTGAGAAAAGAGGCAGCTCCTCGCAGCGTGCCCAAAAATGTGATATGAAAATAGGGAGAGACTCTGCCTCCCTCCCTCCCTGGTGTGCTGCCTCCTTCTCCCAGGGGATCACAGGGAGCAGACTGGGCAAGGCCTCTCCAACGTGCACAGGGGGAGCTTTTGTTTTTCACACCACACCTGTGCTTTCTGCTGGCTGGGTTTGATAAAGAATCTTTGGGGCCCTTGCAGCGAAGGTGAGGAGGAGGCTGCAGAAGAGGGGCTGCTTTGTCACCCCACTGTGCTGTGCCCGGTGCTGCTGAAGCCTTTAGCTGTACAAGGTCACTGCCATATGTGAAAGCCTCCTGGTGATCTGTTTAAACAGATAACACATCCCCTATCCCCTAAATCTTGAGATTCAGCAGAAACAGAGGTTACACAGATAATGCTGGTAACGAAGCTTTTGCCCCTGAGCAGAGCAGGCTCCACCACGTGCTCTCCCCCATCCTCACATCCCTGGCTCTGGTTCTGTTTCTGGACATTTCAGTGTTGGGAATTTGGGGGAGATGCTGATCCAAGCTGTAGGTGCACCTGGGCAGGTACCTGAACATGTTCAAGTGTGTGTCCCTCCCTGGGGAGCAGCAATTGTGCTCCCAGGGTTGTTTGTGCAAGGACTTGTCAGGGGGGTGGAAATAGAAGATTTCTTTAATTAGTTTGATTAAATGTCCTGGCATGGAGTGATTTTGCTTATCCTGTATGTTTTTTGTATGTATAAGCTGAATTAAGAACATCTGGCACTTTTTTCTCTGGATCCGATAGAATAAGTTGAAAAACGGCTTCTTGCAGAAAACTGCAGGTTGGCATATTTGGGTTGTGGATTTTATCTTTTTAATTTATTGAGTGTTTTCTGCACCAGAAAGCTACTTTCAGCCAGAGCAGTAATTCACAGATTGCTCCCCATTTTCAAACACCTTCCCAGTTCTAAGAGCTTCCTGAATTCTCTGCTGTGGGAGATGAGGAGTGAACAGATCCAGTGCCCTGAACCCTCCTCAGCCTCCCCTGAGTGATTCCAAAACCTTTTCCAGGGGTAGGGAATGGAGCTCAGCATTGTCCCAGTGAATCCCAGGTCAGATGTGGGAATGGGAACGCTGGGCATGGATCCAGGCTGGGTCTGTGGCTCACACTTGGACCACAGAACCATCTCTCCATATTTCCTCTCACCGGGACCATTGCCAGCCCCAGGATAAGTCAGTGGGAGTTGAGAGGTTGATTTCAGTCACAGCAATGCCCTGGTGATGGAAATGTTCCTCCTTACCCCCCTTGCAGGAGTCCCAGTGAATCACACGTGTTCCACAGAGCACTGGAAATCAGGGCAGGATCCACAGGGAGAAGCCTGGCAGGAGAATTTGCTTCGTTTTGGCAACAAATATTCCCCTGTCAGCTCACAGGGAGTTCAGATGAGCTAAAATCACTTTAAGTCTTGGTGGGGGCTTGGCTTTTGCCATTTCTGTTCCTGTTCTAGCAGCTCTGTTCCTCCTCACCCTAAACCCAAACTAATGAAGAGGTAAAAAATATTTGTTTTCGTGCTGTCTGGGTGCAATTGCAGGGAAACAAAAAAATCAGATTACAGAAGTGTGGGATTTGTTTCCCACTTGTGGTGACATCCCACAGGTTTTCTCCTGGCCCTTTGGCCTCATTCTGCTCCTTCCCTGTTCCATAGCTGGAGGGTTTGGGAGCTGGGGATGGGCTGCAAACCTGCCTGGCTGCCCAGGGAAGGAGCAGCTGCACAGGGAAGATGGGAGCAGCTGTGGGTATGAAATTAGTCATTCTATGAAGAAATGGATTTGATAAATAATAAAACAGTGGTATTAACAACAGATGCTTTCCAGGTCAGATGACTTTGATAAAAGCACCCAACAGCCGTGGGTAATGGTATGAAAAATATGTATCTATATTTATAGATCTATTTATATGAAAAGGCATATAAATAAGTGTGTGTGTGTATATGCTCTCTGTAAATGTACCTGACATTTTATTTCTGGTTTAAAATGACAGTGGAAGTGTCGCTGCTCCCGTTCTTCACAGGCTTTGAGACTTGTCAAGAAAACCTGAAATTTGATCATTTCCCCAAACCCAGAGCTCCCTCCCCTCCTCTCCACAGCACAGGCTCCATTTGTTTTTATTTCATACCTTTTCATTTTGATAACTGTTTTGATTTGTAAAATACTATGCCTTATACAATGTTTCCTTTATGATGATGTAGTGCGCTCTTCTTATCTTTCACCTTAAATCTTTGATAAGAGCATTTTAAAAATGAAATTGCTACCTGGCACCATTACACACTCCTGGCTGCCTGCCAGCGAAGGCAGGAGCTGCTGGAGGAGAGAGGAGAGGAGAGAGGAGAGGAGAGAGGAGAGGAGAGGAGAGAGGCTCCCCAAGGAGTGCAGGCTGGGCTGGGCTGGGCTGGAGGAGGCTGAGGAAGGGGAGGAAGCACGGCAGGACCGAGCCCTGCCCTGTCCTGCCATGCCAGCACTCATTCCCCATCTCATCCCTCCCTTCTAAATCCTCTGTTAATCCAGTGAGTGTCCCCACAACCACCCCGGGGCAGGGGGAGCCTCTAGGGGTGACTTTATTTCCCCCTGGAAGCTGTCAGACTGAACTTTGGCAGTGTGATGTTTTGGGAGGGTAACCCAGCACTGCTGGAGTTTCCAGCACGTCCCAGTAATTGAAATGTTTTGGGATAACTGCTGGTTGTGCCACGGAATGTCATTTATCAGGGGAGGCATCAGCAGTGGGAATATCAGTAAATAGAACTGTCTGACGTGGCAGGTCATTTTTATTTTAATGTGGTAGATTTAATGAACTCTGGTTGTTATAATTCATGGCAGTGGTGGAATTCATCCATCCCCCTCCTGATGACATTTGTTGCTGCTCTGTCCTTCGTTAGTGCTGTTATTATTTGCCTTCCCAAAGTGCCAGGGCTTGGCTGCTGAATTGTTGCCGTTCACATTCAATGCTGGTAGCAATAAACGTAGCCAAAAACTTCCCCGAGTAGTTCAGGCATTATAAGTTATTATTGTTATTTATTGAGTCTCCTGAAGGGGTGTTTGCAGAGGCTGCTGGGTGTGCCCCAGGTGTTGTGGCCATTCCTGCCCTGGCCCCTTTGTGGGCTTGGAGAGCATCGAGGTGAGAGCCCAGAGCAGCCCCCCCATCTGCTGTAGGTGATTTAATAGCATTTGTGTCCAGCCTAACCCAATCTATCTCACCTCGCTGAGAAGGAGGAGGAAAAAAAAAAAAATAATCCTGCATCAAAATTACTGCTTTTGGAACTGTCTTGTCTCTTTTGAGTAGGAACTGGAGACAACTAGACAAGCTTCAATGGAAGGGAATAAAGAAACGTTACTTTGTGAACACAATCTTCTGGTACCAGTCACTTCTCAACAGCCATTCAATCAAAATGCTAATGGCAAAGGCAACAAGGGAGCGAGGTTATTGTAATCCTAATTGATAGGCTGCAGGGATGGGGTTTGATAAGTGCTGTTGAAGAGATGTTTTTGAAATATGATTCCCTTTAATTACAATGATACTAATAAAAACGGAACAAATGATTTAATGATAGTTTTCTAGGTAACGGCCTGAAGATTTTTGTTCCGGTTATTTTGGAAGTTGTGGGGTTTTTTTTTTTTTTTTTTCTTATTCTTTTTAGAACCAGAAATTATGGAAATCACCTTAAAAATAAAGCCGTAGTGGCAGGTAGTGACTTTATCTCAACTTGCGTGGCTACTTTGCATCAGAATTAATAGTGTCACATCTGAAGCTCGTGAATAAGAAATCCAGTCATTTATTTATACAATAGACTTTGCTCAAAGCCCACAGTTGAAGCCACATTGCATGTAGGAATGCATTTAATATCTAATGCTTATAATAATTAGGATCAATTATGCCAGCAAGGATTTGAAAATACATTTTGAGGGAGGGGCTGAAGGGTATTCACAGGGGTTTTACAGCACATCAGGAGCACGGGTTGGATGGGATGAATGGAGATCGTTGGCATTCAGTCCCAGAAAGCTCCAAAGTTTGCCAGGGCAGCAGCAATGTCCGTGTGCCCTGCTGGGGGGGAGAGCTGTGCCACTGCTCCTTGTTCTGTGACTTGCATCTTGCCTCTGGAAACAGCAGCACAAAGAGAAAGGGGAGATCTGTCACCGACAGGCAGCCTCTGTCTCAGCTCATTTTTGATGATTTAATTGATAACAAAACAAATAATTTTGGGGGGGAGTGTGTGTTTTGCTGTTGTTGGCGTGGGTAGGGGCTCCTGGGACGGGGAGGATGCTCTCTCCTGCCTTTCAATTTGTCAAGCTCTCTCTCAAAGATCTGCCAGAGAAGAAAGGGTAATTAATAGGCTTGAAGTCATTTCCGATGTGTCAGTATTTCTGCCTTGCTTCCAAGTGATAATGTTGGCTGGCTCGAGGCCTCGGGGGAGCCTTCCATCTTATTAACTTGTCTAGGAGAAACACTGAGTGGGGACAGCTTGGGCCAGTGGGTGACATGAAATAAGGATTTGTGCTGCAGCGAGCTGTAAACACGGGGGCCAGTTGAGTAAAAAGTGGAAAGGAAAAAAAAAAATGAAGGAAAATATATTAAAAAGGCCACTGGTCACAAGTGCAGCTGATGGGGGGGGGGTGTGCTTTATTTGCTTTATTTAGGGCAGCCTGTCCTCAAGGTGTGGAGCTGATATTGTGCTGTGTCACCCATGGCCAAGTTCAGCAGTACCAAAAGTGGCTCCTGGCTCTGTCTGGGTCCCTCTGAGTCACCTGTGGTCCCGTGTGTGGCTTCTGCTGCTGGGAAAGCTCGTGTCACACGGGCTCTGGGGGTGCTTGATTTAACCAGAGGGAAACATGGAAACCTGGGGCTGTCCCGTGCATTGGGCCCCATCCTGCTGAGCTGCTGCAGAGGCACCAGTGTTTTGGGATGCTGCAGAGGCACCAGTGTTTTGGGATGCTCAGAGGCACCAGTGTTTTGGGATGCTCAGAGGCACCAGTGTTTTGGGATGCTCAGAGGCACCAGTGTTTTGGGATGCTCAGAGGCACCAGTGTTTTGGGATGCTGCAGAGGCACCAGTGTTTTGGGATGCTGAGCTGAGTGCTGGGAGGGGACCCGGGGCTGGGTCAGTGTCCTCATGGCCAGGTGGGTCAGGCTGGGGACATTGGGGTGTGGAGGCACCTTCATTCTCAGGAGAAGCAGGGATTAAGTGATCCTGCATCCCGTGCAGAGCCTGGCACACCCTGGCCCTGGCACACCGGGTGGAGCTGTGACAAGGTCCCTGCTGAGGGAGCACTCGTGATTGGAGTGTGGAGAGGGGGAAACTCGTTCTGTGGAGCTCAGAACCGGCTCTTTGGAGCTCCAGGGGCTGCAGGAGGGGCTCAGAGCCCGCAGTGCCCAGCACTGCCCACCCTGTCCAGGGGGAAGCAGCTGGTGCCAGGTGGGACAGGCCGGGTTCCCACTTACCTTTGGCTTCAGAAACAGCTGAGGACAGGCTGGCCAGAGGGACAGAGGGACAGAGGGGTGAGGGCAGGGTGAGGAGGGGGTGTCTGAGCCCAGCCCAGCCCTGCTGAGCCCTGCAGCCACACAGTGCCCTTACATCGGGGGGGCTGCACCTACAGCTTAACCCTCTTTGCTTGTCTTGGCTGGGTTTTAAGTTCTCCTCCACTGCACAAAGGTGAGAGTGGCTCCACGAGCTCAGGAGGGACCAGTGGGGACAGTGCCAGCCCCACTGTGGACGAGCTGTTCCTGGGAATGTTCCTTTGAGGTGTTTTGAAGTTCCAAGCCTCGGTGTTTTGGGTCACTGGGAAGGAACAGGATGTCTTTCACGTGTTGACAGGTTTTTGTTCCTTCTCTTTTCTCTCCTGATCTCTCTCCTGTTAGTCAAGCTCACTTCTGCTGTTTCAGAGAAGTTATTATTGCTAAACATCTCTTGGCAAAGTGTGAGGTGGCCACAATGAAGGAAACAAGGAAACCACCTCAAAGCTCTTCAGTGATTAACTGGCAAGTTCTTCTCTTGCACAGCAGAGCATGTCTCTGCCCAATGGAGTTCCCCTTGCAAGCACTTACTAGGGAAGCTTGGTATAATCTAATTAAAATTTGGTTTAATATTCTGTGAAAATGAAAACTGAATCCTCCCCACTTGAAAGAATGATCGTGCATGTATTAGTCCTCTGTTTTGTTGTTGTTGTTGGCTTATTCAAATATTAACCCTGCCTGCACGCTCAAAATGATGGTTTGTGTCCATTAGCAGGGCTTAATTCCCAAATTTAATGATGAGTGATACACAGGAGCTGGTGAAAGCTGCTTGCTGGATATCCTTTATTATGTTTTTTATGCTAATGTTCCTTCCTGGAGGTAAATAAGAGGAGGGGATGCTGGGCAATATTATTACTGTGAAATTAAAATAAAGTCTCATTATTTGAGGATGGAATTTAGTGGCTGAAGGTTTACTCTTCATCTGTAGATTCATTCTGAATTCTTCCAGCTAATCACCTGCTGATTAGTTGAGGACAGACATTGCTCACCTTGGCCTTGAGCATCAGGTTATCTCCTGGGCAGGGGGTTGGGGTGGATGTATTTGGTACATGTGGAGAAGGTACTGACCTGCAAAAAATGGGCAACAGCAGCTTCCCTGCTTTTTCTGGTTAGACTTAACTCTTCTTTAGGGAAAAGCTTTTTCTGGGAGGAAAAATAAAACGGAATTCAAAGCTAGATTTTACTTAAAAAACACCCAAAGCTTTTTTTCTTGTATTGAAGATGGGAAAATTACCAGAATGTCAAAAAACCTCGAACATGTTTTCTTCCCTTTCCCTACCTGTCTTTCTGAACTTGATTTTAAACGTAGAAATATCTCTGTGCCTGATCTATTGAAGGCTCCCATCAGTGGCCAGCAGAAAGGCTGCTCTGGTGTGTGTCTCCTGTGGGCAGAAGATAACTTTAAAAAGCACCGTGTTTATCTGCAGGAGCCACGGGGATGGATCAGGGCAACTTCCCCTGCACAGGCAGCAGGGATGGGAGGATCTGCCTGGAAAACGTGTCAGGAAAATCCCCTCAGAGCAGATGTGGGGATTGCAAAGTCTCTGAGTGATATCAAAAGCACTTTCCCAACTCGGGCAGGGCAGGCAGAGGCAGCACACTGCTTCTCCCAGCCCTGTCCTTCCTCCTCCTCCTCCTCGGGCACAGGGCAGAGTGAGGCTGTGCCAGGCTGCAGGGGCTGTGACCTGAGCTCTGCTGTGATGGCAGCTCGAGAAACAAGGGCTATGTGGAGTGTTGGCAAGGGGAGCTCTTATCCTGGAGAGCTCAAAGGGCAGGAGCTCAAAGCCACAGCGAGGAGAGCAGCCTGGCTGCCCCCAGGGCCACGGTGTGTCCGTCCTGTGTGAGAGCACAGGGGCAGCAAACAGCCCACACAGCCTGGGGGTCTGCCAGCAATCCCCTGCTCTGCCCTGTCCCAGCCCTTGGATTGCCCAGCCTGGGGGTGCCCGATGGGATGAGCTGGGGTTGAAATAACCAGAAGAGCCAGCAGCTGGTTCCAAACCAGTTTCCTGGCTCACACTGCTGATCTGAGATGATTTTGGCATTTGCCACGAGCACCCCTGGCCAGAGCAGTGGCCATGCAGGTACCTCTGGGGGGCTGCATTATTTCACTATTTCATTATTTCACTATTTCATTATTTCATTATTTCATTATTTCAGTATTTCAGTATTTCAGTATTTCATTATTTATTTCCCAGTCCCTTTGCACTCTGGGGCAGAGGATAAATCACCCATCCTAGGGTAGATGGATGGAACGAGGTGTCAGGTTGAAGCCACAATGACATCGTGAGGCAGATCAAAACGTGAAGCCTTTCAAGCCAAATGTTGCATGTGCCATGTCACAAGGGCTTCCTATCCCTGCTGAGAACAATCAGCCACACGTTTTCTGTGCTTCCTGGCCCGTACATTTCTCACAAGCTGATAAACTTTGAGCTGGATGAGCACCCAGTGTGCCCTGCTGATAAGGGGGTGGTAGCAGGAGCTGCTGTTCCCCAGGGCTCTCAGCACCTCTGCTCCAGGTGCTGTGCCCAGGGCTGCTGTGATCCTGCCAGCCCTGCCCGTGCCCACAGCCAGGTAGCCACTGTGGCCAGCAGAAACAGATCAATACAGAAATCATTGGTGTTCCAGGAGTGGGATGCCTCGCTTCACTCGGCATTTTAATCTCTTCCAGCACTAGGTTGGAATAAGCACTTTTTTAGTGTGTGGTGATTTATTTTGTCAAAAACCAAAGCATTATTCATAATTATGCAGTTTTATGAGAGTATCCATAGCAGTGTTCTTCCCGTGGTTGGCTGTGGGAGCTGGAATAATATTGAAAGAAGAGCCCTGGGGAAAGGACACGCTCACATTCGGTGTGGGGCTCAGCCTATTGAACTGGTGTATAATTACCTCTATTCAGCACCACTGCTCCAGTTATCAGCCAGCGACAGGGGGAAGGCCAGCGCTTCAAAATGACACAGATTGTTAGAGAACATCAAACTTTTTTAATGCAGTTAATGATCCTCAGCTATAAATAGCCTGCTCCCGGTGACTGGCACTGAGGGTTTGTGCTGAGCTGCACGGTGCTCGAGTTTGTTGGGTTTTCTTTTCTCCTTCCAGAGTTACTGGAGGTCCTTCCACCCAAATGCTTTACACACAGGGTGAATAGAGCCGTTCTGGGTCGGGGGGGGAGATGTCCTGTCAAGCAGGAATTTTCCTCAGGTTGTGTGTGAGGTGGGGTCCTTTTGAACGGGGATGGCTCCTCTGGGGATCCCCACCTCTCTCTTGGCACTGAATAATCTTCTAGGAAATGCCAGGTCTTTTGGCAAGACAGGCAGGTTTCATATGTGCTGTGCCCCAGAAGTTTCCTTGTCCTCTCTCCAGTTAAATAAATACAAGTGTAGTTCATGGAGGAGAGTTTGGGGATGGGATTCTCTGACTTTGATGGCAGCTGCAGCCCAGGAGCTTGAACCAGGACTTGGTCCAAAGGAGCCTTGTCCTGGCAGTGCCCTGCTCTGACCCAGTAAATCCCTGAGCAGGTGGAAATCTGCTGAGGGGAATTGTCTGCAGGAAGCCTGGCTGGGGCATTTATCTGTTCTTGGGCTGCATCACGAGCAGTTCCTACTCCCTGGGAGTGCACAGATCCCTGTAGGTTGCTTTACCTTTTACAGAATGGGATTTGAACCAGCCAGGAAGTCTGAGAGGGGCATTGAGAAGCTCAGAGTGCCACAGCCACGCTGAGCTGGTGCCTGGAGGCAGCTGAGGCTGGGACAGGGCATCAGGCTGAGCCCTGGAGGGTTTCTAGTCAGCAACACTGCTGACTATCCCAGCGAAATAATGCCAAAATAATGCCCAACTAATGCCCAAACCCCCCAAAACCCTGAGGTGACTCCTGAACTGCAGCACAGTGATGGAGCTGCCCAGGGCTGGGCGAGACTCTGGCTCAGCTTTGTTGTGCACAGCCCGCAGGGACCACGGGAAAAGGTCATCACACAAACACTGCTGCTCCACGGAGAGCTCTTTGTCTGCTCTGAAAGCAGCAGGCAAAGGGGATTCTCATGGAATGCCTCCCCCCAGCCTGCCCCACTCGTTCCCAGTTCCAGCCCAGCTCAGGAGCTCTGCTGGATCCACTCCGTGCTGGGGCCGTGGCTTTGGCTGCTTTTTGGGGATGAGCCCAGGCATGGGGCTGAGGCCTGGGCACTGTGGGAGCACCCCAGGGAATGCTCAGGGTGTGTAATTAGTTCCCATTCCCTCTGCCTGTGACTGCTGCTCCTGGTGCTTTTGTTTTTGAGGATAAAGATTTCAGCGTTTTCCCCGATGGTTTGAACAAAGGTTGAGCGAGGGGGGGAAATCCATAAAACAATGTCACCAAAACACAGGGAGGAGAGGGAACTTTAATAAAGCTTGGCCAGGCCTGTGCACCTGGGAATCGGGCTGGGATGGATTGGAACAGGAAGGAGCCTGGAGAAGGTCACCTCTGGAGGTGGCAGATGACAGAGCAGCGTGGCTGTGCTTCTGGGGGAGCTTTGGCAGGAGCCCATCCCTCCCTCCATCATCCCTCCATCATCCATCCCTCCCTCCATCCCTCCCTCCATCCATCCATCCATCCCTCCATCCATCCCTCCCTCCCTCCATCCATCCCTCCCTCCCTCCATCCATCCATCCATCCCTCCATCATCCATCCATCCATCCATCCATCCATCCATCCATCCATCCATCCCTCCATCATCCTTCCATCCTTCCATCCATCCATCCATCCCTCCGTCATCCATCCATCCATCCATCCATCCATCCATCCATCCCTCCATCATCCATCCATCCATCCATCCATCCATCCATCCATCCATCCATCCCTCCATCATCCTTCCATCCTTCCATCCATCCATCCATCCCTCCATCATCCATCCATCCATCCCTCCATCATCCATCCCTCCATCATCCATCCATCCATCCATCCATGGGTGTTTGTTCATCCCATCCTCCAGCCCTGGCATCCTGGGCTGGACAGAGCTCAGGAAGGTGCTTGTGCTTGGGTGGGACAGGGATGGATGAAGGGGAGAAAATGTCAAGGGAAGCATTAACAGCAGGGAGTGCCTGGCTGTAGCTGTCACAAAGACAGCAGTGAGGCAGTCAGTGATAACAAATAATGGGTTTTGGATGGCTCAGCAGAGAAAGTCCCTCTCTTCTTACCTCATCCATCTGTGCATGGTCTTGAAAAGTGGCTGCAGAGGAAGGGGAGCACCTGCTGTACCTGAGGAGCATTGGGAAGCCTATTTCAGATGTGGTACTTGAAAATTTAGATGCCATTATTAGCAGAGGGCTCTGGGTTTTGTGCTTGTCTTAGCCTTGTTTTCCTTCTCCTTTCCCAGCAGATCCCTTTTACAGAGCTGCTCTGCTCTGTGTGGTCCCTATTAAAAGTTTCCTTTCCCAGGGTGATTCTGCTCCTTTGTTGTATCTGCTTCTTGAACACTTTATACTATCAAACAGCAAAACTGCTTTTATTGATGCAGCAAAGAACAATGGGATTTCTCCAGCAGTGCTCCCAAAATACACTCTGGCTTTTTTTTTTTTTTTCTATTATTTTTTTTAATAGCTGGCTTCCAACAGTGGAAAAAATGATTAAGATCTGTTAGGTTTACTGTGGTCACTTCAATGGGAGATTGGTAATATCAACAAACGACTCCATAAATGGATTATCTCCTGTGCTGCTGCCCTGCCCCTGCTCCTTGGGAGACACAGGCAGCTGGGAAAGGCAGGAGCATCCTCACATTCCTGGAGGGTGATGGGGTGGGTTGGACATGGGGTGCTCACACAGGGACACCCCAAACCCTGCACGGCTCCTCTGGGTCACCTCCTCCTTCTGCACAGGGGCAGGAGTGAGAGCACAGCCAGGGACCCCCTTCCCACAATGGCTGAGTGCTGGATTCCGGTTTTCCATGTGAACAGGTGTCAGGATAAGTGTGTTCACTGTATTTAAAAAAATTATGTCGCATTAAAAATTTGATATATGCATTTTAATGGCTGCTGTCAGCCTTTGCCCCCGGACACGTGTAAAATCTGATCACTCCTGACTGTCTGGAGCTGTTACTGTAGGAGTAAATGTGTTTGCCCTGTTTCAGGGGAGGATTGGGATGGATGCTGGGGCCAGGAACGTCTCTGGTGTTAATGAGGAGATGCTGTGACAGCTACAAGGCAGTGGGTGGGGGTCTGGGCAGCCTGCTCTAGTGAAGGGGTCCCTGTCTGTGGCAGGAGGTTGGACTGGGACGAGCTCCAAGGTCCCACCCAACCCAACCCATTCTGTGATTCTGTGTTACCTGACTTCACCTGTTTGTCCTGGACAAACATTACACATGGAGCTTACATTGAAAAGGGTGTTTTCCCCCACCTCAGGTGCTTCTATCAGAGCTTTCCTGGGAGCACACACTCGAGCAATTTGAACTTTTTTCCTGTTCTCAGCCCATGCACACAGGGGAAAGCTGGGTCAGCATTTGCAGGGATGTTTGGAGCTGTATCTCACAGCCTCGGTGGTGCTGGGAGCTGGTTTCCAGGAATAGCTGAGCAAATACTTTGCTCTTTACATGTGTATCCAGAGGAACAACTGGTGTGTGCATTCAAAGCATCTGTCCTGGCCAGGCTCTCTCCCTCACAGCAGTCTGCATTGTTTGCTTAGGCAAATACTGACACGGTGCGTGAGCAGCAGGGATGGAGTCCTGGCCAAGGATATTAATAATGGCCAGGAATGTTGTGTGCTGCCTGAAGTTCTTAGCCTGGAGGGGTCATACTGCACAGCTCAAAGGGATTAGCTTAACCTGAGGCTAAGCTGCTCATTTTTGCTGGTATTTCCCTTGACCCCAGTCAATTATTTCAATTCCTTGAATAGTTTTTTGTTGTTTGGTGCCCGGTTTTGTTATTCCTTTGCATTGTGATCCGTGGAGTCAGCAGGGCAGTGGAGAGCCCGTGCTGTCCTTCCCAGCCAGGGCTGGCAGTGCCCTGGGGTGCAGCCCAGGGAGGGTGAGAGCCATGCAGGAGCAGAGCCATGCAGGAACAGAGCCATGCAGGAACAGAGCCATGCAGACATGCGGGAGCAGAGCCATGCAGGAGCAGAGCCATGCAGCCATGCAGGAGCAGAGCCATGCAGGAGCAGAGCCATGCAGGAGCAGAGCCATGCAGGAGCA
Source organism: Acridotheres tristis (assembly GCA_037013685.1). Classification (NCBI taxonomy): domain Eukaryota; kingdom Metazoa; phylum Chordata; class Aves; order Passeriformes; family Sturnidae; genus Acridotheres; species Acridotheres tristis. The sequence goes on along the minus strand of CM072906.1, from coordinate 10,083,298 downwards.
GAGCCATGCATTCATGCAGGAGCAGAGCTGTGCAGCCATGCAGGAGCAGAGCCATGCAGGAGCAGAGCCATGCATTCATGCAGGAGCAGAGCCGTGCAGGAGCAGAGCCATGCAGGAACAGAGCCATGCAGGAGCAGAGCCGTGCAGGAGCAGAGCCATGCAGGCATGCAGGAGCAGAGCCGTGCAGCCATGCAGGAGCAGAGCCATGCAGACATGCAGGAGCAGAGCTGTGCAGCCACGCAGGAGCAGAGCCATGCAGACATGCGGGAGCAGAGCCATGCAGGAGCAGAGCCATGCAGACATGCAGGAGCAGAGCCATGCAGACATGCGGGAGCAGAGCCATGCAGGAGCAGAGCCATGCATTCATGCAGGAGCAGAGCCGTGCAGCCATGCAGGAGCAGAGCCATGCAGGAGCAGAGCCATGCATTCATGCAGGAGCAGAGCCATGCAGCCATGCAGGAGCAGAGCCATGCAGGAGCAGAGCCATGCAGGAGCAGAGCCATGCAGCCATGCAGGAGCAGAGCCATGCAGCCATGCAGGAGCAGAGCCATGCAGGAGCAGAGCCATGCAGCCATGCAGGAGCAGAGCCATGCAGCCATGCAGGAGCAGAGCCATGCAGCCGTGCAGGAGCAGAGCCATGCAGCCATGCAGGAGCAGAGCCATGCATTCATGCAGGAGCAGAGCCATGCAGCCGTGCAGGAGCAGAGCCATGCAGCCATGCAGGAGCAGAGCCATGCAGGCTGCAGAGCTGCAGGAGAGCAGTGGGTGCCAGCAGGCTGTGGGTGCAGCAGCAGCGTTTCACCTGGGTGGGGGACACAGATCCAGCAGCTAAGGCACGGGGAGGGAAATCTTTAATGAAGGTGGGGGGGGCTTTCTGCACTCCCTGGGGGGACACCTGTGGAATGTGCCCTCGTTCACCTGAGCTTTTGGGCTGGGGGCTCCTGCAGTGCCTGTCCCCAGCGATGCAGGGCTGCACCAGTGTCACACTGGGGAGGGGTGGGTGCTCAGCCTGGGGACTGCAGTGACAGCTGCAGTGACAGCAGTGTCCCCATCTCCTCCTGGAGCCCGTGCTGGAGGTGGCCCTCTCACCTGCCCATTTATCTTGGCTGCTGCTGGTGTGTTAATGAGAGAGGGACACCTGCACGCTCCCAGCAAAGTGCCCTTCACTCTGCTGCCATGCTCTGCAGTTTGCAGCGAGGGCTCTGTCACCTCTGCTGGCAGCCTGGGAGCCCGGGGCTCTGTGTGTTTGGGGGGGCTCTGTCCCCCCAGCCCTGAGCTGTCTCTGCTGCTGCAGCATCCAGGTAGGCAGGAGTCACCTTGAGCATGGCTGTTCAGCTGCTGGGAACGTTTCTCCCTGCAAAGTCACTTCTGGAGATGCATCATTTCTCTGGGGGCACCTCTGGCAGCTGCTGCACCCCAGAATCCACGGTGGGGGGGGTTAAATTTCGGCAGCACAGACAAGGGGAAGGTTCTGGGCTTGGCAGGTGCTTGGAGAGGAGCAGCAGCCAGAGGCAGGTTTTGGCCTCGTTCCTCCACTTGCTGAAATCAAGCAGAAATCCCTGTCTTCAAAATCCCTTCTTAGTCTGGGGGAGTGCAGGGCTCCAGGGGCAGTGCAGCTCAGGAGGCACAGGCTCACCAGGGCAGGGGTGACTGTGGCCCTGTCACCAACCTGGGACACTGATTCCTGGCGCCTTTGGGTGGCACGTTTTCTGTGACAGAGCCTGGAGCTGCACCACTGCTGAGATGTGGCACAAATGGGCCTGGATGGGGGCAAGCTGGGGCTCTGCCCCTCCCAGCCTCCCCATGGAAGGCACCCACCAGTGCCCCAGTGACACACTGTCCCCCCTCTTTGTCACAGAAAAGACGACTTTGAGCTCTTGGTTGCAGAAGAGACAGCTCTGGGAAAGAATACTTGCACTTTTTCAATAACCTATTTCTATAATTGAAGGATTTCAGACTTCTTTTGTAAGAGCAAGCGCCTGCTTAAACATGGAGACAAATACAACCAATAATATGTACTTGAAATTTAATGCAGGCTAATTCATTTTGGCACAGTCCCAGATATGCTGATTAAATGGCCTGTGAAGTGCTACAATATCTTGATAATGTACATTCCACATTTGATTATATAATCAATTATGTTGCACCTAATAACATTTAAAATTAGTGGAAAAGCTGTGAGCAGATTGTATCAGGTGCAGAGTGGGTCTTGGGCAGCTTTAAAAAAAACTTCTGCCAGCATACACAGCGAAGGAGCAGGCATAGATGGATCTTCAAATACTGTTCTTCAGAAAAGCAGAGAGTTGATAAAATTTCTGTTAATTTAGTGACTTGATTTAAAATGAAATAAGCTGGCTGCTGCTCCCCTGGTTTGCTGCTGGGAAAGGCAGTAATATTTTCTATCGAGAGATGACCTTGCACCACGTGTTTAGAACAGCCTTGGTGATGCTGGCAGTAATTCTGTGGTGGCTTTAGCCCCTGGGCCAGACCCAGAGCTCAGCTCTGCCTGTGGGAACCAGAGCTCCCCGTCACTGAGTGTTCATTGCTGGGATCAGGCAGTTCCTCCTGGATCATGTGGGACATTGGGATGTGCTGCTGATTCCAGCTGTGGGCACTCCCCACTGGCGGGGAGCCCCGAGCTGGCACCTGGCAGAGCCAGGATCATTTGGCAAATGATTGTCATTCCTTTTTGGGTGACTGGCAATGGCAGGTTAGGGGGAATTTGGCCTGGGTTTTATGGGCCTCCAATAGGAGAGGGTTGATGGGAAACAAATGGGTTATGGCCCCAGACAAGCTGTTGCTCCATTTTTTCTTCTGTTTAAAGCAGCACTATCAACCAGTTGGAATATAGGCTTGGAGTATCGCAGGGAGTAATCTAATTAGTATGAAGTCAATTCACTAGTTCCTTTTGTATCTCGTGATTAAATAAGTGGGAAAATGGCTTGAAAATTAGGTGCTAGAACAACCCAATTACATTTCTGTAGCTTTTTGTATTCAATTTCATAAACAATTTTGCTCTTCGCTGGTTAATCAGTGAATGCCTTTTTCCAGTTTGAAAAGCACTTTTGAAATTATAATGCAATTAAATTGTGTGTGGATGTTCTGGCATAGCGAGCGAGAGGGCTGGGGGCCTGGCAGGCAGCCACGCTCTACCTTGACAGTAACGAGCTGTGGGCTGGCAGCTCGCTCGGTGGCATTCACGACATCGTCCAGCCTGGGGTGCTGGGGGGCTCTGCTCCTGTGCAGGATGCTGGGCCCTGGCAGGGGCTCAGCCAGCACAGCACAGTGCCAGCACCCACTGCAGTTTGTCACACGCTTGTGGAGCAGCTGCCTTGTGTGCTTTGGGTTTTCCTTTTGTTCCTGTCTTCTTTTTTTTTTTTTCCTTTTCTTTATATGCCTTTGTAAGTTTGGAAGTTGGCGAGGGATGTGGGGGATTAAATGTTGTTTTTCCAGGGGACATGACAGGGAATCACAGAAGAGTTTGGGATGGAAGGGACCTCAGAGCTCATCCAGTGAGAGTCGTTTAGCACTTGCTTTTTTTGCAGTATTTGTCTTTATCCAGCCTGCTCCTGAGCTCAATTCAGCCTCCTGGGGAAGGGTGACCAAGCCTGATGATCTCGGGATTTACAGCCCAGCAGCACAAGGGGACAGGCAGAAAGCTGCGTTCAGAGAAAAAGAAATAGTGTTGGAAATAATGACTTGCTTGGCAGGTTTTAACAAGTTCAGTAATGGTATTAGGTGCCCTTGGCTCAAGATAGTAACCTCCTCTTAAATGATCATTACCTGGCTAATAAAGAGCTCAGAGCGGGTCATTACAGCTTAATTTAGACGTAGCATCCTGTTTGGTGTGCACAGCGTGCCCATCCCTCAAGCTGTTGAATCTATTGCCTGCATAGGAGGTTGGGAGGTGGGATAGCTTGGGTTTTCCCAGGGGGACTCTCAGGACACAGGTGTCCCTTGCCACCCTCCCCTGGGGAAGAGGAGCTGCTCCCAGCACTGAGTGACCACCAAGAGTGGGGGTCCAGCCTCTGCTCCCCCCTTGTGCTTCTCTCCCCCATTAGCAGCAAGTTTCATGTGCAAACAGTTACCATAACCAACCCCCACACGTTATTATATTTTGAAGACATCTCTTTGATAAGCCCATCTTTTCAGCCAATTTCCTATTTCTTCAGAAAGCAAAGCGTCTTTCCTCCCAGTTTCGTAAATCTGTTGTTAAAAGGAAGAAAAGGAAATGGAAAAAAGGATTCCCCCCCCCCTCTAAACCCTGACACCAGGCTGGGTTCTGCACTGCTTTTGTCAGCCCTGGATGGAATTATGCATCATGAATAAAAACTGCTGTCAACATGCATTGGGTTCGAAACATTAGAGCATATGGTATGTGATTATCTGTATTGTCAAATGCAATAAAGTGAATTTGGATATAATAAAAAATGTAATATTTTAGAAATTTGGTAATAAACTGTGGAAGAATTGACAGGCAGAGAGTATCTGATGCCTGTGGGCAAAGAGATAAAGATGGCAGGACGTGGCACTCAGTGGCTGGGGCAGCATCAGGGGCTGGATTTTCAGATGGGAGCCTGGCTGGGCTGACTGGCACCAACGGTGGGGCCTTTGTCCCTGCCTGACTGCCAAAATCTGTAGGTCTCACTAATGAATAGACAGGAGCACAAGGTTCTCGTTCTGGTTGTAGGTGGATTAACTGGATTTTATCAATACTTGGGGTTTTCTTCTCTGATAGCAAAAAGAAACCTGTTGGAGTGTGCTGTGTTCTCCCAGCCAGCAGCACTCCCAACATTTCCATGCTGGTGACTCCTTCTGAAGCTGAGAAATGTGTACCTCAATAACAGGGAGCACTGAAAGGCTGTGAGGGTGGGGCTGCTCCCGGATACTGAGGAAAAAGAAAACGGTGGGGACCATTTTCCCCTGCAGTACCTCCCGTCCCAGCCTGGTGCTTTAATTCCCAGCTGCTGACAAATCTGTGCCCGTTGGGACACGAGTGTCCCCAGCAGAGAGAGGCTGAAGTGGCAACAAACTCCGGGGCCTCCTGTGTAGAAAATTCTCTATGGAAAAGTGCAGATCTATCACACGTACCTGCAATTTTTCTTAGGTCACCGCTAATGCTTCTAAATGATCTGCAAATGCATTAATCGTTTCTGTTAATTAACAATATGATAAAAGTGGCATTTAGTAAGCGCTGCGTAGCGTGCGTCTCAGTCATTATGTACTCAGTGCTTTGGTTTGATTTCAGAACGTTAATAAAATAAAATTTTAATGAAGATTTGTTGTTATGAAAAATGTATTACCCGGAGTTCAGGTGCTGCTGACACGAGCACGGTCTGTGCCGTGCCCGGGGGTCCCTGGGTGCTGCTGCCACTGCCGGGGCTGTGCCTGGGACCCCCATCCAGCCCTGCCTGGTGCCCTTTGGACCTGGAAACCTTTGGCCAGAGTGGCTCATTGGAGAGGGGGACAATTCCCTGCATCCTCCCCTGAGGACAATCCCTCTGCAGAGCCGGTTTGGGTGGATTTTGCCCCGTTCAGCTGCCAGGTGGCTGCTCACCCCCAGGTGCCTTCCGTGTTTGTGAGCAATTGTCACTTTGGAAATGCCACGAGCAAAGGAGGCTGAGCCTTGCAGCTTTCCCAAACAAAAGCAGAGGAGGATGCTGCTGCTGCCCTTTGTCCAGCTGAGTGCTGGCCATGGAAACGAGCTGGGCTCACTCATCTGCTCATTTCATTTTGGGAATTTACCCTCCTGTCGTGGAGGATGCACTGACTCTTCAAATATCTGCCTGTGTGTGCCAGCAGAGCCTGCCTGTGTCCATACCCGAGGTGTGCATTGACACCCAGGGGATGTGTGGGCTGATCAGGTCTTGGTGGGTGTCAGTCACAGCAGCAGGGCTGGAGAGCTCATGCTGCACTTAAATGAGGATATTTTCCATCCTAGATCACAGGTTTTAACTAAACTCCTTTTTTCCCTTCCATCTGCTGTTGCATCCCTGTCCTGGTGTGGTTATCACAAGGATGAGGTGAGATCCTGCTCACCTTTCAGGTGTGGTCACCAGCAAAGCCCTCCTTGGAGAGGAGGAGGGAAAATCTGAGACAATCTCACATTGTGGCTGTGTTCCCTGAAAGTGCAGAATTGCTCCTTTGGAAAGCAGAACTTCTCCTTCCGTGTGTTTGCAGCACAGGAAATTGGAATAATAGGAAATAATAATAGAAAATAGGAAATCGCTTTTGTCAGCTTTTGTCCTAGACAGTTTTTGGCTCTAACAAGCTGAGTTGCAGTATGAAAACTCGGAGGAAGGGACAAGGAAGTGAGGGGGAAGAGGTGTGGGATGCAAACCACAGGGAATATTTAAGTGACTTCTCCAAAGGCACGACATGAGGAGGTGGCAAAGTCAGGGCTGAGTTTTCAAGTCCTGGCTGTCGTGTTCTGGGGCTGAGGAAGGAATGGCTTTTCCCTGACACAGGATTAAACCCCCAGGTCCCCATTCCCAGACTCTGGGGGTAATGACTTGTTATAGACAGAAGTTCTAAAAGCGTCCATGGTTCACTGTCTGGGTAATTAAAATGTCCTGTCCCCTCTGCTCAGTGTGTTCTGTTTATCTGCAAAGACAAGATTTGGTGACAGTGATCACAGGACTTGGTTTCACATCCCCCTTTCCACCCCCACCTGCAAGTTTATTATGATTATGATTACTATTATTTTTATAAGGCAGCTTGGCAGGCTGGGAGCTTACTAAGGAACTTTTTCCTCTCTGATTACAAGGGATGTGTGAATAAAGTAGAATGGTATTGATTCACACCAATCTATGCATCGACTGTGTGGGAGCCACTTGCAATTCCCAGCAGCACCAGAAAGCTTTGCAACAGGGAGAAATATGACCAGGCAAGTTGAGAAAATAAATTAAACTAGTGTCAACTTTTCTTGTTTCTTCCCTCATTATTAATGGATGGAATGGGGCTCGTTTATCAAGAAGAGGAAAAATTAATTGACACGGGCTTTAATGTTATTATGCCTGGCTTGTCTGGTCACATTTCTTCATTTTTAATTTTTTTTTTTTTTTACTTTTGAAAGGCATTTTATTACCTTTCACAGGACCAGCTGCCAAAACTATGGGTATAAACAAGAAAGCAGGTGCATAAATAATCCCACAGCAGGACTGGACTTTTGTGCTTTTCAGAGCTGAAGGAACTCAGATGTGAGGAGTGGAACAGACACAGGCGAGGAGGTCAAGTCCAGAGCCCCGACACGGAGCGGGGAGCACAGCCTGAACTAATATTTCCTCATTGCTGGAAAATGCTGGGAGCTGCAGTGGGTGTCAGGCTGGAGGTTCCATCTGTCACGGCTCGGGCAGCTCCACCCCGGGGACCCCGGGGCCCCATCCCGGTGCCAGATTGCTGCCCGAAACCCCAAGTAAAACACAAACTAACAGAGTGTCAGTTTATGCGGTGCTTTATTCAGGGCCCGGGGACCTGCGGACTCGCGTCCAAAGTCAGGATCCCGCCGGTTCCCTTTTTCAGAGGGTTTTTATACCCTTTTTACAAACGGTTTTCGTGCAGAAATACATACTCGTCTAAACAATATAGATACATTCACTTTGTAGATAACATTTACGCCATAACTCCTTCAAGGTTGCTTATCCTAGGACTATAGTGTTCTCCCCCTCAATCTCTTTCTTCTGCCACTACCCACCACCAGTACTTTATTTATGATTATACTTCAACCTTATCACTAACGGTTCTGCGTGCTCTGCTAATTGTTTTCTCAGCACAGTACATTCCTAAGTTAGTTTCCCAGGGCCTACTCTGGAAACTACAGTCTCTAAGCCTTAGCATTACTACTACTATTATATTACTACTACTATTATACACTTTATATTTTAATATTCAGGATTTCTAGTTCATACGGTAACAAGATGAGCAGGAAGGTTCTGTGGGGCACTCAGAGTGAGGGGGCTCCGATCCTGCACTGTGGGGTGGCCCTTGCTGAGGGCACAGCAGAGCTGTGTTGGTGTGATGGGGCCGTGTAAATCTCCTTTGTCCTCTCCCTGCTCTTGTCTCCCTGTTCTTTGGGATCGCTGTGCAGGACAAAAAGAGCTTGGTGATCCCCGAGCTGCCACAATATTTTCAGGAGCTCTCCGGTGGCTGTAAGTGCAGGACAAGGCTGTCCCAGCTGCAGGGACCCCCTGGGCTCAGCAGGGTGGGCACAGCTCGGGCAGAGGCAGCACAGCAGAGGTGGAGGGACCTGCTGCCCATCATCAGACGGCTCGGGAATTAAAGCAGCCTCTGGTTTTGCAGCGTCTTCACCCTCCAGAGCGTCCTTCAGGTGGCTGGAGAGCCCCAGGGCTGTGCCTGCCTGCTGAGCTGGGCTGGCTCAGGCACCAGGTGGGGATGGAGGTGCTGGCAGCTGTGCCATTGCTCTGGCTGCCTCCTCTGCCCAGCATTAGCCTGGCTTTACCCTGTGTGCTGTGGGATCACAGCAGAGCTGTGACAGGGACACTTTTCCCTGGGCAAGCTGCTCTCGTGTCACAGCTGTGACACAGCACCGTGCAGCCAGGCCTGGGGCTGTGGGAGTGCTGCTGCCAGCCAGGGAAAGGAGATGGATTCCATAGCCCTGCTGGCGTCATCTCAGCTATATTTTACCAAGCTTGACGTAAAAACTCTCAAGTGATGACAAAAGTGTGAAATGTAATTGGTTAGAGTGTGGAAAAAACCAAAATACAGAACACAAGAGCCTTGACATTTGGTATCTTCAGTCTGGCTTCTTAATAGTATTTATGGCTTCTGAGTATTCTTGTACAGTATTTTAATATTTTTATGGTTTCAGTCCCTTTCTCTGGGCAGTGTTTGTCTTATTTGTGGAATAGTGTGGCAGAACGTGCTGAGCTGACTCTGTGGAGCTTCCCACGGGCCTGGGCAGCTTTGGTGGATCAGAGGAGGTTTTTCACAGAATCCCAGAATCGTTGGGGTTGGGAAAGACCTCCAAGATCACCTGTGCCTGATGCCCACCTTGTCCCCAGCCCAGAGCACTGAGTGTCACCTCCAAACCTCCCTGGGCAGCCCCTGCCTGCCCTTTCCATGAAGAAATTCTTCCTGAATTCTTCTTCCTGGTGTCACAGTGTGTTGGAGGACATGTCCTGCCCCGTTGGATGTCAGGTGTCTGGGCTGGCATCATTTTGGTGCCTGTTGGTGCTCATTAAGCAGCAGATGAATGGAGTGGAATAACTCCTCATTCCCAGCAGATACCAGAGGAGGATTTTTCACCTGGAGGTCGTGGATACATGTCACAGCTTCCTTTAGTGGTGCTTGGCTCAGAGCCTCTCATTTGGGGCATCTGTTTGCCTCTTACTTTATTTTTCTCCCTTTTCTTTGTCTTTTCTTTCACAGAAAAGATTATTCAAATGAATATTCAGTTTTATTCATTTGAATAAAAAACCCAACCGTTTGACTCTGTTAAATGCTTATCTCTTAAATAGAGCTTGTTAGCTTCCAATAATAGCTTCATTCAGAAGGATGCAGTATAATTTCATTTTAAAACGTGTGCTCCTTGACAACCAGAATCCTATTTCTGTCACCGTTTTCAACAGCTGCCTTTGTTTTGGGTTAATCTTTTCCATACACTTTTTAAGAACCATTTTTTTTGTTGACTCTTAGTACCTCTCAGAAGAAATAATTGTCTATTTAGCCCAGGAAGGTTTCTGAGAGTTTGGGTAATTTAAATATGTGTATTCATTATGAGAACTAGTAAGACTGTGCGTGCAGGGGGATCTTTGTGTGGGTGCAGTTATTAAAAGTCGGAATTTGATTTCCAAAAAAGTGGAACAAGGAAAGAATCACAGAATGGTTTGGGGTTGGAAGGAGCCATGAGGTGTCCATTCCACCCCTGCCATGGACACTGCCAGGGATGGGGCAGCCACAGCCTCTCTGGGCAACCCGTGCCAGGTCCTTCCCAGCCTCCCAGGGAGGAATTTAAGTGCCTGCAGATGGAAATCCTCTGGCTGCTCCCACTGCGTTTGAGGTGTTGGGCATTGTAGGGGTCTCCTCTGGTTTTCCTCTCATTTTCCTCTCACTGACCGAGTGCCACAGATCTTTCAGAAAGCTGCAAATGCCAGCTGACACCTACAGGTTGTTATTTTATTGTTATAGAAGCTGGAAATGCAGAAAGCTGGGCAGCCATCTGATTTAATCAGACAAATAATTTCGTGATAAACCTGTGCTTAAGCCATATGGGGTGGGATGAGAATGGGAAATTTGTTTCCTAGTCCAGACACGTAATGACTGCAGAGGCTTCCTCGTGGTGTTCTCATATTAGGGCTAATCTCCTAAATTCCCTCTCCCCTCCATCCTGGCACCAAGACCTGACACAAGTTGAGAGAGAAATCCTCAACTGCAGCACTTGCTAATGAGCTGCTAATGATGAAGATGTTGCTGGTGCTCGAACAATTAATGACTTGTAGCCCCAGCCCGGCCCTGGCCCGGCCAGGCTTTGCTCCCAGCTCTGGGATTCCTGGAACGCCACATTCAGATACTTAACCACAAAAATTTTAGGTTTAACTGCAGGTCTGTTTAAGGTGGATTTAAATGGAGTAATTTAGAAGGCGAATGAAAGACGTGAGTTATGTAAAAAAACTGAAGCTGCTGCCTGCTGTAAGTGCAAAGCAGAGCAGTGCTGGGAGCCTGGGCTGCTGCCTTGGAGCAGGGCTGGGAACCTTTCCTGCTGGTCTTTGCCCCACTTTGAGCCATTCTGGAGTGCGATGGGAGCATTCCCCGTGGCTGCAGGAGCTGTGCACTCCCACAGGAGCTGTCAGGGAGCTCACCTGGAAATTCACTTTGCTCTTGAGCCAGGACTGCCCCTGGTGCAGTGTTTGACCAGTGCAGAGTCCAGCAGTTTCCAGTTTGGAAACAGGGGTGGACTTCATCCTCTTAGTAGATTCTTAAGATTCCATTAGCATCGTTGGTGTCGATGTTGACTCATCGAGCCTTCTCCAGCACATGAGATTGTTGTTTTTTTTCCTTAGCCTGAGGTTTTTTTGTTAAAGCAGGGGCAGGGAGCTCAGTGTGGCTGTGGTGGGCTGCCAGGCTCTGTCAGTGCAGCCCCAGCAGAGCAGGCTCTGTACAGCCACGGGCAGGCAGCAGGCATCAAACAGCCTCAAATATCCTCAAACATCCTAAACCAGCCCAAATCCTCGGCTCTTTGAAGCAGCACTGGAGAAGAGAGGAACCATTAGATCAGAGGCCTTAAATGTAATGGGTTCCTGGAGGCCTCAGGATGTCCTGATGAGGTATTAGAGGAAGTAATTCAGGAAGAAAGGGACAAATAAGCACCTCCGGAGCAGGGCTGAGCCGGCACAGAGCACACAGAAACACAAAGTGCTGCTCTCTGCTTGGGAAGCATTGGGGGTTTTCTCCTTGCCAGGGGTAAATGAGGAATCATCTTCTGTCTTCTCAGATTTTTATGGGTTTTGGGTCGTGTAATGAGTCAGCTCTAATGGAGAAGTCCCGTGGAATTAAACAAGAGATGAAATCAATATGGTTCCATAGAAATATAATTGGGTTTTGTAGAGATTGCTCTTAAAAACCTATAAGGTGTAAAAGAAAATACAGCCTTATTGTAGTTTCCGAGCCATCATGTAACTGGAGTGTAACTATCCATTAAATTCTGCAGGATGGATCAAAAAATCCATAAGGAGGTTTTAATTCTCCATTAAATCCTATGGAAGAGCTGGAACAGAACCATATTAATTTTTCCCTGAGACAATGCTTCTTCCCTCCATTAGGCTGCCATGAGCTCAGGAGCAGCTCCACAGGCAGCAGGTGTGTCCACATCTGTGTGTTGGCATGGAAGTTTTCCAAAGTCCCCAAAATGGCTAAATAATGCTTTATTACAATGAAACTGTTACACTTAACTCATGTTTTCCTTAACCCTCCCCTTTTTTTTTTTTTTTGTATCTTTGTTAAATAGGATTTGGCTTCGTAACTTTTGAAAATGAAGACGTGGTGGAAAAAGTCTGTGAAATTCATTTCCACGAAATCAATAATAAAATGGTGAGTGTTGGTGCTGGGCTCAGAGCAGATTTTGGTGTGTGAAGGCTTGAGGAGGGTGTGAGTTCAGCTGGAACCTGGGTGAAGTTCCTCCTCAGTGACAGGCAGGTCCCGGGTTGTGGGTTGCCCTGAGCCAGATGAAAAGGGGCATTTGTATTTCAATTGCTGCAGCAACTTTGATATTTTCGGCTAAAATATTCTTTTTCCCTTTGTCAAAACATCCTTTGCTTCTCAAATGTGTATTCAGATATGCATTGTATATTGGTCTGATATGTGTTCACAGACTTTAAATTTAATAATAGAGCTTTTAGTGTGGATAAGATCAAAGCAATCTCCTTGGCATATGCTGGAGGCCTGATTCAATATTTGACTTGCTAATTTTTCCCAGGGCACTGAAATAATATTCCTCATATTGTTCCTCCCTGCAATGTGCACCTGAAATAAAAGTGAGGGTCCCCTTGGCCAAAAGTGGGCTGGGGTGGTGGGGCAGGGCTGGGGCTGCTCCTGGTCCTGTGGGAACTCTCTTGCTCCACTTCAGGTGGATGCTGTGGACTTTGCCTGTCCTGTTGTCCCTCCTGCCCTGGCGTCTCCTGCCTGTCCCCACAGAGCTCACCTGAGAGCCCGGGGGCTGGGGGAGGCTCATTCCCTTTTTATGGTTTCTAAACGCTGTTAATCTGCCTTAAAACAAAGGAACAGAGCAAACCCCAACCACCCCCACACAGCAGACAAATTAGAAACGCTGGGGATGTAAATTTAGGGGTTGGCAGGTGAGAGGGAAGAGCTCCCCTCCAGGATTTTCCTATCCACACTCCAAAGGTTTAGTTATTCCCTGCAGCAGGAATAATTCCATTTTCTCTGGAGCAGGACTCAGGATTGCCCTGGGGGGAGCAGCAGGCACTGACTGATGTGCCCCAGGCAGGGACAGGGTTTGATGCTGCATCCCTGAATCTGCACCCCTGGGCTGGAAAAGCCTCACCTGGCTCTTGGCATCTCCTGGAGGGATTCCTTCCCAGGCAGGCAGCAGGGAGCATGAGGACGGGACAGGGTGAAAACACTCGAGGAACATCACAAACAGCAAGAGAAACAGTTCTGGGTGTTGGTGTTTGTTGTTGGGTAATTAAAATATCCCCTTCCCACTCCTGTGCCCACTCAGTGCCCCCTGCAGGTGCCACCATCTCTGAGCCTTCTCTCTTGTCACTCCTCCAGCAGAGATTGTGACAGCAGCCCACGAGCAGGGGATGAGACCTGATCGTGTCCTGGGCCTGAGTCACTGCCCTGCTGATGTGTCTGCAGCTGAATGCCAGCCCTGCGGGGGCCACGGGGTGACACAGGGCTGGGGACATGGCTGGGGACATGTCACACTCGGGTCTGTCCCCCTGTGTCCCTGGGCTGGGGAGGGGACCAGCTCTCACAGCCCCAGCCCGAGGCCGTGGGTTTGCAGCAGCTCAGTGAGCTGGACTGGGACACCCTGTCCCCATCCCTTTCCCCATCCCTGTCCCCATCCCTGTCCCCATCCCTGTCCCCATCCCTGTCCCATCCCTGTCCTCATCCCTGTCCCCATCCCTGTCCCCATCCCTGTCCCCATCCCTGTCCTCATCCCTGTCCTCATCCCTGTCCCCATCCCTGTCCCCATCCCTGTCCCCATCCCTGTCCCCATCCCTGTCCCCATCCCTGTCCTCATCCCTGTCCCCATCCCTGTCCTCATCCCTGTCCCCATCCCTGTCCCCATCCCTGTCCCCATCCCTGTCCTCATCCCTATCCCCATCCCTGTCCCCATCCCTGTCCTCACCCCTGTCCCCATCCCTGTCCCCATCCCTGTCCCCATTGCTCAGCTGGCACATCCACAGCTCTGTGGGCTGGGGCTGGCCCTGAGCTCGCTCCTCCTCCTCCTCCTCCTCTCTGGGATCGTTTCCCCAAACGTGGGGGCAAGCAAAGGGCAGTGGGGTGGCTGCTGCTCCCCAGCCTATTTCCAGCTCCAGCCTCCCTGGCAGGTTATTTTTAGCTCCTCCATTCTGCTCCTGTTGCCATCCATAAAGCTTAGAATGTCAAATGTAATATTAAACGAGCAGTAGGACAGTGAAAAGAAAATGCCAGCGAGGTATTTAATAAATGGAAGTTGGAATTTACGTGGGAGGCCAAAGATGCTCCAAACATTGCAGGGGGACAATAAACCCAAACGAGCTGTCTGTGGTTGATTGTTCCTTTGACAGGAGCAGGCTGCTTTGCAAAGAGACACCTGTTTTTCTAAGGAAAAGTAAAAGTAGCTGGAAAAGAAACGTGATGGAGTAATTATTTTCCCTTAGATCCCACTGTAGAGTCATTCACAGCCTGGGTACAGTGATGAGCTGAGCCTGGAGCCAGGGTCTCATGCCAGGCTCCTGAGCAGCTGACAGAAATGCTGGGCTGTTCTAGAAGAGGCTGTGACACTGCCCAGCACCTGTGGCTCTTCCTCCCTCTCCGGGTGGGATTTGGCAGGATTTGGCTGTGGGCACTGCCAGGATGGGGCAGCCACAGCTTCTCTGTGCCAGGGCCTGTTCCAGGCCCTTTAAATGGCCCCAACCATTGAGCAGTGGTGTGGTACATCAACAGACCCTCGACTCAGTGCATTTTTTAAAATAAGCTTCAGACCTCTGCTGCCTGGAGTGGCTTGCCATGGTGTGAGTGACACATTGTCCCCAAGGTGACCAGAGCCCACCAGGCTGCAGATCACACGTTGCTGGCACAACAAAGTCTCCTTGTCTTGGGGTGGCTCAATGGGGGTTTGTGCATTGTGGATATTGCACGTTCTGCTTTCCTCAAAATAGCCCTGGTTTCCCTGGAAGGCTGTTAACCAGGGGTTTGTGAGACATCCTGGGCTGGGAGCTGACAGCCTGTTTTGTTGTGCTGGGTATAAGAGGCTTTTCACTCCCCAGCTCAGCCCTCCTGGGTTCCCGTGGCTGAGACTGCTCCGCTTGACCCAGGAGTACCCCAGTGTAAGGTTAATTCTCCAAACTAGACTAAACAAAAATAGTGAATTTTAGTTTCCTTGCCTTTTTTTTTCTTTTCTTTCTTTGCTTTTTTTTTTTTTTTTAGCCTTAGACTTAAACCTTTCTTTGTTGGGCTGCTGAAAGTGTAGCACATCCTTATACGAGAAGGTGGAAAAAATCTGGAAATTATTAAGATGCCCAGAAACACTGAATTGAAAGTTTGAGTGAGGTCCAGATGTGTGTACAAAGACCCTTATCAGGCAGCTCTCGGGGCCAATTCCATATGGAGCTGAACCCTGACTCATAAATCCATATTCATTTCCTCTTGGAGAAGCCCCAGTGCATGTCCTGTCACATGTGCTGTCACAAACCCTGCTGCCTCCAGGGTTTTCCCCGTGGGATATCTGTGGCTTTGGAATGGTCCTGGCCATCTCCATCCCCTTCCCTGTGAGGACAGGGCTGGATTCTGGCAGAAGAGCAGCCAGGCCTCTTTTCTTGCTGCTTTTGCTGTTGGTGAAGAGGCACCACCCAAGCCCCCAGTGTATCCACTGCTGTGATGCTTCACTCCTGTTCTGGCATTGTCCCAGTTTGCTGATGGGATGGTGCTTCCCAGGGCTCCTCCTGGTGTGGCACTGCTGCCTGGGCAGTGTGACAGTCCCCTGGGATGAGCTGGCAGGGCTGGGTCAGGCAGTCCCAGTCCCAGGACAGTGGAGCAGGGCACTGTCCCAGTGCCAGGTCCCACATCATCCCTCCCATGGAGTCTGTCTGGATAACAGAGAACCTTCTTGCCCTCCATATGGGGTATATTTGTTTACAGAGGCTTAGGAATTATTTTTCTTTCCTACTGGTGACTTTTGCTTCCCCTTTAATCCTGGTTAAAGCCCCTCTGCAGCTCAGTGCCATTCCCTTTGTGTCCTGTGTGCTCTGGAAGTCAGAAGCAGTGCCAGGCTCACAGAGAGCAGCAGTGGGCTTGGGTTATGGTTGCAAAAGCTAATTACCAGGTTATTGTTTCTAACAGTGCTAATCCAAACTTCATTTCCCTGTTAATTGCCCATCCATCCAGGCTGGATGGGTTTTATCATCCTGACTGTGCAGTGCCAGTGGCCGTGGGTGTTACCAATGCTGCCATTGACACTGGGAGCTGTGCCCTCCCTCCCAAAAGATGTGGCTGTGCAGTGAAGTGACCATGACACACTTGTGGTGCTCCCCCCTTCATCTGACTGGAGGGATCATCTGGGCAAACTCCTGTTAAATAGTTGAAAATCAGAAGAACAAAGTTGGAGGCAGCTGTGGATTCCAGCCCTCAGCCCTGTGATGCATCCCTGCAGCCCCTGCAGTGCTGGGCTGCACCACTGCACATGCACATGCATGGCCTGAGCTGTGCAGCCACAGCAATGCCCTGGGATAACTCCAGCCAGGTCCAAACCGGTGCCCAGGAGAGCACAGGAGCTGTGTGCTGGGGGTGCCTGGGCAAGGAGCCATGGAGAAGTGCTGTATTTCTCTTTTTCCTGGGAGCAGGAGGCTGCCTGGGCTCCTGGGTGTCCCACTGGCAGCAGGGCTCACAGAATTCTCGCAGAATCCCCACGTGGTTCCAGTGGCGTTGAGCAGCTCCCAAAGGCAGCAGGAGTAACTGAAAGTGAAAGAATGCAGATCCTTTATTAATAGGGTTTACAGAAATTTTCTGCTGGGTAGAAATATTGATTCTTTATTCCTATTTTAAAAGGAGCTTTTTGTAATGATCACTGGGAGTCGTTCTGTGTTATCGATTGCAGTGGAGCCGTGCTGGAGCCCTCCCTCCATTCATCCCACAAGTGCCAGGTTCCCTTTCAGGAACACAGAACTTCTTCAATCAGCACTTGTGTCACCTCTGGGGGCTGCAGTGGAGACACACACGTTGGCTCTTTCAGATGTGGTGACGCTGTTCTGGAAGTTCACCTTTGAGCGGGAGGAGGTGTGGGGAGGCAGAAGCTAAAAATAAACCTCCCCCCCCCTTAAGTAGATCAGCTCTGCATTTGACATTTACATGGAATTCATTTGCATCTCATTTGTACATGTTTCTGCTCAATAGGTAGAATGTAAGAAAGCACAACCTAAAGAAGTGATGTTTCCACCAGGGACGAGAGGAAGGGCACGTGGGTTGCCGTACACCATGGACGCTTTCATGCTCGGGATGGGAATGTTGGGTAAGTGCCAGAGCCAGCCCTGCACGGCCTCTGCTGCCTCCCTGACTGCCAAACCCCCCAGCACGGGGCTCAGCACGTCCCTGCACCTGTGTGGGTGCACAGGCTCAAACTTCAGCAGGGGTGGAGTGAAGAAAATAATCCTGTCTGTGGTAAATGATTAACTCCCCCCCTCCCAGCCTGGAATATAAAAAATTTGCATTTAAATGGATGTTTTAAATAGCCTGTTTTACTCTTACTCGCAAAAATAGAATGATGAAAGATGCAGTGTGTTCATTCTGACTAAAAATGATCTCTCCCCTTTTTTAGAGGAATTGAGTCACACGTTATTCCCCTTCTTTTAAAGGTAGCTTTGACAGTTCACCATAGATAATTGAAAATCTTGCTGGTTCTTAAATGGCATGGATGGAGGAAGTGGGGGGATGTGTAACAGGACAGGTCGCAACAATAATTACAAGTTTCAAGGAGATGGAATGGTATTTTAGTCCTGAGTATTGTGTCCAGAAAATACTAATTAAATCGGATAAATGATATTTAATGGCAAATTCCTATTTGTGCACGAGGTCTATTTAGTTATAATTGGTTCTCATTTGTTTCTGCCTAGATAATTCTTTCTAAATAATGTGACAACCCCACATACTCTGTCCTCGGCCAAAATGCTGCTAATCCATTGCCAATGGTTTTTTTTTGTAAAACACACAATATTTTAAACTTTCTGCTCCCTTGGTATCCCCGGACTTCCCCTCAGTTGTCACCTCCTGTGTCCATATGAGGCTTGTGGGAATGGGAGGGCAAATCTGGAGGTGTCCCCAGGCAGCAGTGAGCCTTTCCCAGGCCAGTGTCCCCCTTCAGGATGCCCTGACTTGCCTGTCCTGGGTTTAGATGATCCCAGAAGCTGAGCACAAAGCCCAGCCTTGGAATCTGGGTTTCCCCGAGCTCTGCTGAGCAGATTCAGGGGCTGGTTTGGATGCTGGAGGACTCCAGAGCCCCTGGGGTGAGCATCAGCCCGGAGGGCTCAGTTCCTGCACGGATCAGGCTGTTACACTGAGGTGTCTGACACCAGGCACTGCTTGATTTGATAGGAAAATCTTGCTGCCATGTTTGCTTTATCTCTGAATTAATAGTACTTCTGTTGGTGTGGCTGGAGTGATCCATTTCTGGGATGTGTAATTGGGTTATTTCAGCTGATCATCTGTTTTGCTGTCCCCACGCTCCACCACCACCCTGCCCCACAGTGTTTGGAAATCACATTTTATGCTTAAAATATTTATCTTGCTCTAGTCAGTGTGTGATTTCGTTACCTGTGTGTTCCCAGTGTGCCTGAGCCAATGCACTTGATCTCTGCTGTTTCTCTTCCTTTTCCTCCCGTGCTGCCCCAGGTCGGGGTGCTGGAGGTCTGTGTGCCACCGTGCTGGCCTGTCCTGCTGGCTGCAGGAGGACAGAGTCCAGGTCACCCTGGGAAAGCCAGAAAGATCCGTGGCATCCACTCCAGCATATGGCCTCAGCCCTTTTCCTTGCAGCTGGGCACAGAGGGAACGGAGCTGGATCCACCCCAGTGTCCCGAAGGGAAAATTCAGCCCCCAGGCACAGCATGAGTCCATTCCCACTGGGGCTGTCTCTCGGGAAAAGGATCATCTCGAGCTGTGAGAATTAAGGGAAGGAGCCCTCAGTGAGTGGAACTGCCCAGAGGAAGAGCTGGGGCACCTGTTGGACCTGTTGGTGCTGCTGCACTGGGGGCTTGGCTCTCCCTGAGCAGTGCAGCTCCAGCCCTGCTCTGCTCTCCCTGCATTTCACACTGGGGCACTGGCTGAGCATTAGTGATGGATCCTCGCTGAAGGCCAGATGCTTCATTATCCACTCGAGCTGCTTTTTCATCTTCCACGTTGCTGCTCGCTGCCACGGCACCGTGTTAAATAATTAAGTGCTAAACAAGGAAATTGCAGCACAGGAGAGCAGAGCTGCTGCAGGGCCGTCAGAAACCCCCAGTCTCAAAGGCTGCAGGGCCCATCCCTGCAGGAAGAGGGGCATAATTAACCCATCAAATGATCAGACACAGAGCTCCATCACCGCTGCCGAGCCTTCTGTGGGGTCTCACGGGGCCAGGTCAGGTCTACCCCTGTGTTCTGTGCCCAAAGGGGCTGAAGCAGAGCGACTGGGGCTGCTCTGGAAGGATTTTTCTACCTGTTTCCAGAAGCCCTTGCTCAAGGTCACCTTCTCCAGCTGCTGTTCATGGGCAGAGGAGGGAATGAGAGGAACGAAGGCACGAGACAACCCAAAGGAAGGAGCGGGGAGCGACTCCCTCCAAAGCTATTAAGGAAGTTGGTCTTTTTCATTAATCACAGCCTCCCCAAGGAGCCTGCAGCAGCCGGGGTCTAAAGGTGCACAGGCAGCCGCTTCTGTGATGATTTGGTTGATTGGAGCAAAATTAAAGTGTCCTGAAAGGATTTTTTTTGACTGGGAGAGCTCGGGCAGGCTGAGCCTTCTGCCAGGACGGCTGCGGGGCTGTCTGGGGCTGCTGCTGGGGAGCAGGGCTTTAATGAGCCTCTCTGCATAAAGAACAGAGCAGATGCAGTTCACTGATGTCCCTGGCAGCTCCCTGCTCCCCAGCCCCGTGGGTGCTCATGAACAGGCCCTGTGTGCCCCCTCCGTGGCTGAATTGGAGCAGTTTGGTGACCAAGAAACTCCCTCTGTGCCTGGAGCCTCACACTGGCACCTGGCCCAGAGCAGGAGCCCTGTCTGCACCCAAGGGTGTGTGGGTGTCACAGCACTGCCCCAGAGCTTTTTGCACTCTGTTCAGGTGTGTGCCTGAAAACTTGTAAAGAAGAGAGCAGCAGAGGAGCAGCATTAAGAGGAGGTGGTTTCTGTCTCTCCTCTCATGTGAAGCTGCTCTCTGTGGCTGGGACACTGCAGTCACCACAGTGGGGACACAGCTCAGGAGGTGACCCAGCCCTGGGGCTTGCAGCACTCATTTCTCCTGGTGATGGGCATCAGCCTGGTGTTTAGTGTGAAAATTGGGCTCCTTTTAGCTTGCAAACCCTTCTAGAGATGGAAGCAGTCAGCCCCCAGCTCACAGCCCGTAGTGCTGGAGTGAAGTGTGGCAGGAACACGGATTTGGGAAGGTGTCTGGCAGGGCTCTGTGTTCCTGCACACGCTCAGTCTAGGTAGGCTGAGCTCATGCATAAAAGAAGCTTGTGCCCTTCAAAGAAAGTCATTCCTTTTTCCACCAGACACTGTTCAGTGGTGTAGCAGCTGCAACTCAGAGCAACATTTGGAGACAACAGTTTCCTTGCATTTTCTGGGGCATTTGAACTAATTTTGCATGGGTCCCCTGGCTCCTGTGTGCTCAGCATTCCCACGTATTGACCATGAGCTTTTGTCCACCCCATTAGCAAATTTTAAAATGAAAAGACATTTCCACAGCCTGGACAGGAGCTGGGTGCTGTGAAAGTGGTTTGGCTGCTGGGTTCAGTTTTGCTTCCATGGACTGGAGAGTCTTGCTTTGAACGAGGTGATCCAGTGAAAACTTGGATTTTTGGTTTACTTACAAGGGGTTGTTCACTCCCCAGGACTACCAAGGCAAATCAGCTTCTCAGGGCCCAGTACAGGCTGAGGATGAGGATGGCACCTCATGGGAATGTTGGGTAGGTCAGCGTGGCCTTCATCTCTTGGCCTGATGAAGCATCCACGTGGGCGTGGTGTTAAACACCATTGATATTCAGCCAGGCAGTGTCCCCACGAGGATCAGGCTTCGAGTCATTAGAGCAGAGCTGGGCACTGCAGCAGTAAATGAAGAGGAAAATTGAAGTAATGTTGTATTATAAATTTATGATTTCATCTGCCTTTGAGAGCGCTGAGTGCTGGCGGTGCCAGCAGAGCCCCCGGGCAGCTTGGCTGGTGCTGTGGCAGTCAGGCACAGCCAGCTTTGGCCAGGGACAGCAGGGCTGCCCTGGGGTCAGAGCCAGCAGCATGCCAGGGCAGGCAGCAGAAGGGGTGGCATCCACAGCACTGTGGGCAGCTGCCATCCCCCACCCTGCTGGGGCCACAGGTAGCACACCTGCAGAGCTCAGGTGCTGCCCTGGGAGCTGACAGATCTGCTCCAGGACTGTCTGAACCGGAATAAACTGAATCAGAATAAACTGAATTGTTCCTTGGCAAGGAGAGGGAGGCTGTGGTCCGACACCACAGAGCGATTTTTCAGTGGTGTTAATGGCGCTACTTACTTAGCAAACAATCCATTTATCAATAGTGCTGTTTGGGAAAAAAAAAAAAAAAGGTTTGTAAGCTTAACTCTGAAAGATCTGATTTAATGACAGAGGTGATTAATTTCTAAGGGAATCCAGCTGTTGAGCTGTGAAGGGAGGGCTGAGCAGTGTGTGCTGCCCGGGCATCGAGGGGCTGCCTTCGCCTGGCACTGCTTAATCCCATCATCAGAATTCATCCAAGCATTTTTATCTTCCAGTTTTAGATTATGATTAATGGTACACTGCATGTATGTATAAATCTGATCGGAAATGGAGGGACTTGCTGCAGCAGGAAAATAGCCCAGTGATGGATGAGTGTATTAAAGGATAAATAAAAGCAGAGATAGGAGCCCCCCAGAAGAGCCATTGGGCTGCTGAACGTCTTCTCAGGCTCCAGCCCAGCAGCTGCCAGGATTCCCACTGACTTCAGACAGCAGGAGGAAACTTTTCCTGATGCTTTCTTGGTTTGGAGAGGCCTGGGCTGATGCTGAGGCTCAGTGGGGACATTCTGTCGTGTTTTGTGCACTGGAATTGGTGCCTGGTTTTAAGAAAACTGAGCAAGGAAATGCCGAGGATCAATGTCAGGTTAGAATTTTAGGAAACCCACCGAGTGTACAGGACACCTTGGGCCATTGGCCAGCGGCTCAGAGCAAATGGCCACTGTGTGACCAGAGAGAATGGCTGTGGGGGAGTTAAACAGGGGGTGTCACAGGGAGTGACCCCATGGGTGCTGCCAGGGATCAGGGGCACAATCCAGCACGGCACAGGCAGCAGAGTGAAGCCAGCAGAGTTGTCACTCTGTGCCTTCACCGAGGTGTTTCTATTCACAAAATGCTCTCAAAGTGAGTTTTTCTCCTAATAACCCTCCCGAAGCTGCCCGAGGTCGCCTGCTCTGCCTCAGAAGGGGCCTTCAGAAGCACCTCCTGCAGTTTCCTTTTACTTTCCTGAAAAATTAAAAGCTCTTTGACTCCCTGGCTCGTTCTGCTGCTGCCTCCAACTCTTTGATGTGTTAACTGTTGTCCTTCACACTCCCGGGATAAAGAATTACTACTACCTTAATCTCCAACTGTCAATAGCTCTGAAGCAAAGTACATTCATTGTAAGCTCTCCAAATGTCAGAGCAAACCCGTGTTATGTGTTTAGCCTTAGCATTTGGCATTTACTCTTCCAGCTAACAAGTATGCACAGTCCTTGGGCTCCAGACACCCAAGTGCATGTTAATTACCAGAATGACAGGGCTCCTGCTCGGCAGCTCGAGGTGTTTCTATTCAGGATAATGATGAAACCTCTCTGCAGTTTGGCATGAGCAGAATAAATCTCATTTTTTTCATGCCTTCCGTAAAATTTGGTCTCGCCCATATCCTCCCTGTCATTGTGTATTGTGTTAAAAAACAAACTGAAAAAAAAAACCCTGAAAAAAAAACCCCTTCATTAATCCTCAAACTTCTCTCTCTCTTTTTCTTTTTTGTTTTTACATTTCCGTGATCAAGGTTACCCGAATTTTGTTGCAACATATGGCCGAGGATATCCTGGATTTGCCCCAAGTTACAGTTATCAGTTCCCAGGTACGTACATTCCATGTGCAGATTTGCTTTATTTCCCCTCTTTCCTTCCTTTTTTTTTTTTTCTTTTTTTTTTGGGTTTCTTTCCTTTTTTTTAAGTCTGTAGCTGCAAGCTGAGACAGGCAAGTCTGCAGGGAGCATCTCACACAACAGCAAAATTTTTTATCTTTTTTTTTTTTTTAACTATTTTAAAACAGACCTTTATAGCGACATCATTTTCAACACATTTTTCCTAACGTATAAATTGGTACTGGTTATTTGAAAACAAACTTCTTAAATTAAAAAAAAAAAAAAGAAAAGAAAATTAAAGCAAGAGAGAGATCACTGGGGAGCTGTTGCCCTCCCTTTGATGGGTTTTTCCTTCCATAGATTCTGTAGAGCTGCACACAGGCAGGCACACGGGCACCCGTGCTGGCCTGTGGTAAGTGAACCTTCACTTGTGGAGTGCAAAGTGAGCCTTGCTGGCTTCTGTGCCGGGTTCTGGGGGCTCCCAGCTCTGGGGGATCCCCCCCAGCAGCAGGGTCCAGCCTGGGTGGCTGCTGGGCTGCGGCGTCGCTTGGTTCCCCCTCCCGTGCTGGGCTGGGGCTCAGCGGGCTCAGGGCACACAGAGCACCGTGGTTTGGGCTGCAGGGGACCTGCAGTGAGCAGCTCTGACCCCCCAGATCAGGTTGGTGAGAGCCCCATCCAGCCTGGCCTTGGACACTTCCAGGGATGGGGCATCCAGCACAGCCCTTCCAAAGCCTTGGTCCTTTCCAGCACATCCCACAGTGGCACTGGCAGCACACAGGACGAGGAGTTTCCTTCCACCCCACGGTTCTCCCAGGCAGCTGCAAGCAGCAAAGCAGTGGCTTTGCTCTGTTTGTGGTTTGTGGCTGAAACCTCAGCATGGTGAGGAGAGCCCTGGATGCCTCAGCAGCCTCATCACAAGGGTCCTGTGCTCCTCAGGGGTGGCAGCTTGGGGTGACAGGGAGCCCCTGCAGTGAGGGGCAGGAGGAAAACCAGCACCTCAGGAAAGTTCTCTAGGATGGGTGAGGATGTGGACATCTACACCTGCAGCACACTGGGGCAAACTGGAACCTTGTGTCCAGCCCTGGGTCGTTAGGATGAGACCCTGCCTTGGAAAAACACGAATTGTTGTCATCTGTAGGGTAAACAGTGTCCTTGTGATGGGGCTGTTGTGCAGCTGTTTTTTGCAGGACTGATAACACAGAGGGTGAACAGTGCTGTGAGGGTTTGTTTATTCGAATTCACAAATGCAAGGCTCTTCTGAAAGCTGAGCCACCTTTTCCCACCTGTGGTCCATCTTCCCACCTGGCCCGGGCCAGGTGTGGAACAGCTGGGGTGTCAGGCAGACACAGCTGCTGGGGTGGCACCACCTCTGGTTCTGCTGGAAGCAGCAGGACCGTCCAGTGTGCAGGATTGCAGGCAGGAGCTGGAGGTGAGGAGGAGGCTCCAGCAGGTGTTCGTGTGTTGTCTCATGCTCTGACTCCTCACCAGTCCAGGCACCAGCTGATTCTTACAAAGGCATTGAAGGAGAGACACCTTTGATAGGTTTGATGTTGGAAATCAGCAGAGCTTAGACGAGTTCAATTATAAACATGTCTAAAGCAAACGTGTTTGCTCGCTGACAGCAAAGGCACCCTTCACTCGACCCCTCCTTAGATGTATTTTTGTTAAGGGCCTGTTTTTATCAAAGCAGGACTTCCAGTTACTGCCTGGTTATTTTCAGTCTCCTGCAGAGATTGAATATGGAAAGAAAAAAATCCAGGTGGATTATCCCCACCAGAAATGTGTGGGTCACTGTGGGGCCAGGGGAGCCAGGCAGCACCAGGAGATGCTCAGGGTCCTGTCTCACCTTGTTGAGTTCCCCTGCCCCAAAGCTCTGCCCCTGCTCCCCTCCTGCTCGGATCACTCCATCCTTAGCAGCAATCAGAAGCTTTCCAGAGTTGTTGGGAGTTTCTCAGGTGGTTTGGGGCTCTGCTCTCCGGAATCACAACGGGGCACGGGAGGGGCGTTGTGGGCAATGGTCCAGCAGCACGATGGGGTCCCCTGTGCTGGGGAAGGTGTTTGGGGCACAGAGCCCGGCTTGGTGCCAGGGAGCCTCTCTCGGGAGCAGGGCAGGAGAAGGTGTCAGGTTGGAAATCTCGGAGTTGTGGTTTGGAGGGAGAAGTTCGTGGCTGTTCCTGCAGGAGCCTCCCGGGTCTGAGAGCTCCCTCCCCTCCCTCCCTGGGCCCAGGGCTGCTGCAGCCTCCGTACAAACGCTCAGAGCAGGGCTCAGCCCCACTCGGGGCTGCTCTCGGGGGTCCTGCAGTGCTGAGCCCTGTCCTGCAGCCCGGCTGGGCTGGGCTCACCCCACGGGGCTGCCACAGGCACTGTCCCTGCACAGCCTGTGCTGCCCAGTTCCTGTCTCAGTCAGTCAAAGGCAGAAAAAGGAATTCCCTTCTGATTGAACTGTCCTGGTGGTTTTTCCTGTTGTCCAAGTGAATGAGGTACAAATGCCACACCCAGCTGTTTGCATTCCCATTCCCTGTCCTGTCCCCTCTGGGGCTGTCCCGTGTCCTCTCCCATCTCTGCCATTTCCTATGGCATGGGACAGCCCCTGGCTCCAGGGACAGGACACAACCCTTTGGCACTGCTCTATCTCCTCCCATGCCATTATTCCTCCCAGCCCTTCCTCATGCAGTACATTGCCTCTTTTTTTTTTTTTTTTTTTTTTTAAATTTTAATTGCAATCACTCCCTTTCTGTGTCTCTTCTTTTTTTTTTTTTTTATTTCTGGGACTTATCTTTTCAGTTTAATCTATTAATTTCTGTTCTTATTTCACTTTGCAGACTATTTGCCGATTTCACAAGACATAATTTTTATCAACTAGTTCTTAAAGATGCATAACAAATTAATCGGGGTTTACTACAGTGCTAATGAGAGAGAGACAGAGAAAGCCTGGGTGGTCCATGTTTAATATCAATGTCCACTGAAAAATTGCTGCTCTTACTGGCTGGTTTGATTGACTGGACTTTTTATTTTATTTTTATTTTTTTAAAAGCTCCATATCCTCACTGCTTTGAGTTTGCTTTTTATTTTTTTAATTTTTTTTTCCTCTGCTTTGTTATGAGTTTTTAATGCCCACTTGGAATGTAACTCACAAGGATGGGGTCAGGGGCGTTCTGAAGGCATGACTTCTCACAAACTTCTTAGAAACCATTTTATCAGCGAAGCCAGGAGGGGGATTGGGTTGATTTGGTGTCACAAAACAGCCCCAGAGAGAGTGACTGGCACTTTTTAACACCCAGCAGTGGCACAAATCCCATCCAGGGTGCAGTGAAACAGTCCCTGGCACCCTTGGGGGACCCTGGGCAGCCGGGGCTGTGTCACCCCAGCTGTCACCCCGTGCTGGCACTGCCCCACTCGTGTCCCATCCCCTTCCCTCTGGCCTGGGAGCTCCTGGGGAGCTGCCACCATCACACGGGGCCATGCTGAGATGCCACCAAGAGAGGGGCTCAGGCAGCTGCTGCCCCCCCTGCCCCAGCAATTCCTGCCCTGCTCCCAGAGCCAGGGGGTTTGGGGCAGCCTGGGACAGGGGGAGCTGTCCCTGCCATGGCAGGGGTGGCTCTGGGTGAGCTTTAAGGTCCCTTCCAACCCAAACCTTTCTGGGTTTCTGAGATTCTTTGATGCCAGCTCTGACCAGCAATGGTCCTGCAATCTCCCTGCAGCTGCTTCTCCTTCCAAACTTTGCTTGCAAATCAAGGGCGAAATTTCCTAAATTCTGGCCGAGCTTTCCCTGCTTCAGCTGCATCACACTGCACCTCTTCATCTCCACCCAAGTGGCAGGAGAGCTGCAAACCTCCACCCATTGGCTTTAACAAGACCACACTCTGCATTCTGGGTGGAAAACACACATTCTGTTCAAATCCTGCTCTTCTGAAGTGTTGCTACCCATTTGACAAGTTTGTGAGAAGTATGTTGCATGCTTACAGTAGAACTGTAATGCATTTTAATGTTTGTTAATCCACTTGTTTAAAATGTCAGTGTCAAAGGCTCTACAATCCATGGCTGTGCTGTTCATTTCATTAAAGATGCTTGATGTAATACTTGGGTAGTTTTCTTTTGACTTTTCTGCAGGCAATAGCTTTTTTTAATCTGTATGGCTTCTTATTATTTTGTTTGGGTTTTTTTGCTATGAATTGCTTTGCTTTTGTGAAACTTGTCTTAGTGTGCATGATTTGCAAACATTTCAGCTATTGTGAATTTTCTCATTTTTTGTAAATAGTCCATCTGTGCTTTTCTTTTTTTTTTCTTTTTATTTTCTTCTTTTTTTTTTTATGACTTTTTTCCTGTAAGTAACTGAGGTAGAAAATAATAATAAATTGTTTACAACGGATCTGCTGTGTTGCTGCTCTCTTAGCTTGCAATTTTAATATTTTGGTTTGGACCCCCCCCAAATAACCAGTACCAATGACAATTGAATAAAAGAATAAAACAACCATCACTCAGAGTGTGTGACCCAGTGTTTGAAGAGCCTGCAGAGGAGCAGTTACATGTGAGGTGTGTTTACAGCAAAAATTACACCCAAAAAAAAAGACAAAAATGCACTTGTAACTGGGGGAGAGGAAATTGCAGCATCCCCACTGGTCCTCCAGCACTGTGCTGGGATGTTCCTGCTCTGTCTTTATCCCAGTTCTGGTTTCTCCCATCATCACCTGAGTGTTTGGGGATTGTCGAAGTTTCATAGAAGCCTTCAGGTTAGAAATTTAAATTATTTATTTTAATTAAGGGTTTGTTTGCTTGTATGTTTGTTAAAGCTTATTAAAACCTTTGTATATGGTGAGAGGTGAGAAAAACAAATATTTTCACAAACTTTGCAGAGCTCAGGGAAATATATTTGCTTATTAATAGTGGTGCTGCAAAGGCCATGAGCTGAGCCTTGGGTCACGCTCCTGCAGTGCCTGGGGCAATGGAAATGCAGCCCAAGATGGTTCAAAGTCTCAAATGGATGGGGTTTGTTACTATGAGAGCATTTAATCCTTTCTGTTGAGCTGAATTGAGTTTCTTTCCTGATGCCAGTGCCACTGTGCTCACCCACCAGGGCTGGGCAGGGTGTCCTGTGCAGAACTGTGTGTGGTGCTTGCCTAGGAGCTAACAAGTAGAAAACAGGAATTTTCCAGGTGAGGAGAAGGACCTCGTACCAAAGATTAGGGGAATTATTATGTTATGCTTAAGGCTAAAGTCCTAGTGTGTTGAGAGGGGGAGGAGGAGAGGGAAGGAGGTTCCTGTGTCTGGGGTTTAGGACACCCCAGTGTAAAAATAACCTGGGAGTGCAGTGGGGATGGGAAAGGGTGTGGCTGCAGCATCCCAAAAAGCCAACCATTGCCTCTGTCCCACGTGCAGTGGTGTAAAACACCCAGCCTGGGGTGAGTGGTGCTTCACTGGCCCCAGGACACATTGCCCTGTCCTGGAGCACCCACCTTCCTGCTCTGCTGAGCTACAGTGATTTTAAAGTGCTGCCTGCACATGGCTTCTGTACCCACAGGGAGAGGTGAAATTTGTATTAATAGGGGTCAGC
The DNA here is from genome assembly GCA_037013685.1 of Acridotheres tristis. NCBI lineage: Eukaryota > Metazoa > Chordata > Aves > Passeriformes > Sturnidae > Acridotheres > Acridotheres tristis. The sequence goes on along the minus strand of CM072906.1, from coordinate 10,054,747 downwards.
TCTGTAAAACACTCCTCAAGCACTGTTACACAAGTGCAAGCTTTGTGGAACATTTACTAATGGGAGCAAACTTTGGTCGTGATACTGGAATGATCAAATGTAACACTCAGAAAAGGAGAGGAACTGGTGGCAGCTGCAAAATAGGAGGAGGAAATGTAAAACCTCTCAAATGGTTCAGTTAGTTAAGCCTTGTAACAGCAAGAGATGTGGAACAAAGCTGGAGATTTTCCTCACTCCTTTGTCTAACCCTTCCTTAACCTCTTCAGTGTGCTCTGCTCTCCCTGCACTGCATGCCTTGTCCCCAGCTGAACACATCACTGCATCTGCATGCATGCATCCCTGCTTTACAGAGTGCACTTGGCATCTCTTGGAGCCACCTGAGTTACCTCTGCCCACCTCTCCCTTTCAGCCTGACAACAAAGACTTTAGACTGGACCTGGTTTAAAATTCAGCTTTTGGGTGTTCTTTGGCCGAGGAGGGGCCGTTCCCATTGCAGGAGCATCCCTGGAGGGGGAGCAGCTGGAACTGCAGACAGCAAACTGAGAAATTAATATAGCAGAGCCCATAAATCTCCAGCCAGAAGGCTCTCCTTCAAGTTCTGCCTAGATGATTGTGTTTTGATGCAGGAATGAATAAATGGTCTCTAGAGCTGTTCTCTGAGTCCAAGCAGAGCTGAAGCACCTTTGCCTTTTAGGCATAGTTTTTCTGAGAAAAGCTGTTTTTTTGATGTTGCAGAAAATTGTGTAAAAGGCCTTTTTCATCTTCTATTTCCTTCTACCCCTTAAAGTAATCTTATTGTCAGAGTTAAGGTGAGATTGTCCAGAGAGAAGCTGTTGGTCTGTGTTGATGGTCTGGCTCCCAGCACTGCCACTGGCAGCAGAGTGTGGCCAGTGAAAATGGAGCCTGTCCCCTTTTCCTGCCCCATCCTCTCAGTGTGACTGAGGCTGCTCTGCAGGTTCCCCTAAATACCATGTCTGGCTGGGGCCCAAAACTGCCTTCATTAGATTTTTTTTTTCCACTTATAACTTGAATAAGTGAGAAATAAGAATATCTTGAACATTGAACTTGAACACTGATTGTCCTGTTCTCAGCTGCTCACTGATCTGTGTGCCTGGTGTTTAAAACCTGAGCTTCATTGCCCTGGAAATGAGTGATCCTGAAGGAGCAGAGAGGAGAGAAAAGGAAAAAGAATGCAGACCTGCTGGTGTCTGTAGAGGTCTTTGTGTTTTGGGGCAATGCTGCAGCTCCAAGCAGTGATTTCAGCTGTGAGCAGGCCCCAGCTGCAGTGACCACGAGGGTTAATGAGAGCAATTATTCACAAGAGTAAAGAGGCGTGACACAAACACTGGTGTGTGGAGGAAAACACGGATAACCCTGCAGGAGGAGGAGGAGGATCATGCTCTGGTAAGGCCCATCCTGCTCTCAGGAATTCTCTGTGTCAATGGCTGCCCTGCCTTGTGCCTCAGCAGAGACAATTTCTAACTAAAGCTGTTAAAAATTGGGGCTGGGCTTGCAAAGAACTGGACGAGATCAGTCTCCCTATAGCACAGAAACATTCAAATGTGAATGTTTTATTGTTAGGTTCCCAGCTGGCCACTGAGGAGCTCCCACATCCTGCCTTGCCCAGGGGCAGTGATGGGAGTTGCTGCAGCAATGCCTTGAGGATTTCTGGGCTCAGCATCCCAATCCTCTCCTGTGACCTCTTTCCTAGCATGGATATTATGGGATGCCCAGTGAGGCCCTGGGAAGGTCCCTTGTGGCTGTGCTGGGTGAGCTGCCCAGGGGTGGTGAAGGGTTCCCCACCCTCTGATAACCTTGTCCTGTGATAAACTGCCTTCTCCTTTATGAAGTTGCCTCTCTGTGTTGAATTTTTCCAGCTTCAGCCTCCAGACACGAGTTCTTTTTATGCCTTTGTTCATCATCAAGGACCTGTCTTTAAATAATACTTGCCCAGATAGTTTGGATCATTCATAAAAGTGGAGACAAGCAGCTTAACCAAATAGCTCATTTTCTTTACCATCAGAGCAGTGGAAATGAGGCTTGAAGCAAATCAGTGCCACGTTGCTGAACTCCAAATAGGTGCCTTAATGTGGTTCCTTCCACCCAACCTGCCCTTGTTCACCCACAGCAGGTGGCTGGAATGCAGAAATTCAGAGCTGCTGTGCTGGGAGGCAGCGTGGGGCCACGAGCTCCTGGGTGTTCCTTTGCACTTCACTTGTTGGTTAAAAATCTGTGGTAAACGTTTGGCTTTGGCCTTTAAAATGAGTCCAAAGGAGTCTTTGGTATCCACCAAGATATGAAAGGGATGGAGCACCTCTCCTACAAGGAAAGGCTGAGAGGATTGGAATTACTCACCCTCGAGAAGAGCTTCAGGGGAGCCTACAGGAAAGATGGAGAGAGAATATTAACAAAGGCCTGGAGGGACAGGACGAGGAGGAATGGCTGCAAACTGCCAGAGGGCAGGGTCAGCTTGGATATTGGATATTGATAACCTAAAGTAGATGCCAGCTTTTGCTTCTTGGTTTGTGTTTTTTTTTAATAGATAGGGGTTTTTTAGAACAAACTGTTTGCCTTTGAGAAGTTTCCCAGTTTTCAGTAGAGTGAAATAACTGCAGAAGGGTTATTGCACTTGAAATGCCACAGAATGATAATTTGGAGACAAACAAGGCTTTGTCTCACTGATGCATAAAGTAATTACTGGGCAGAAATGCACCATTCTCATCCTAAAAGCCGTGGCCTGAGAGTCCCAACAGCTGAAAAATGGGTCATTTACTGTACATAAAGTGGAAGTGCCAAATTTTAAATGACCTATATTTGGGATTGATTGTTTTGTTGGAGTTCCAGAATGGGAATGTTTGCTCATCAGAACACCCACTGCAAACAGCCGTGGGACAGACCTGGCCAGGCTGTGCCCTGGATGGTGCAGGGGCTCTGGGATGGGGGTCCGTGGGGCACAGTGTGGTCTGGCTGAAATTCCCTCATTTGCTGACAGAGATTTTTTAACAAGGTTGATGTAACACAGTGGGAAAAGACAAAGGGAGGCACTTGAGGGGCTGTTGAGGACTCGGAGCAGGCTTGGGGATGCTGAAAGTGTTAATAGGATTGATTAAAACCTTAGGGGAGAGCACTGTCCTGTTTCCCTGGAGCTGTGCCCTGCTGGGCTGGGTCCTGCTCTTCAGCTCTGGTGTGGGTGGCACTTTGTCACCTCTTCACAGACAAACCAGGGTGGCTGGTGGGAGGCACAGGACATTCCAAGCAGGGCTTGTTGCTGCCCCTCAATTCCTGTGGACTTTGAGAAAGCTTCATAGAGTCTGCAGTCAATCCCCAAGGAGTTAATTGCTCCTGAAACGTGGTAATGAGTTGTGAATGATGTGGTAGAACCCCGATCTTTGATCAGTTCTAGGGAATATTTGATTTCTCTGGGTGTATGTTCTTTAAATACTCAGCACTGAGTTGTTCATCTAAAGCTTGGAGTAGTAGCAGGTTTTTTTCTTTCTCATTCGTATTTCCTTATAGAAAGGGAGGGGGAGTGTGAGACAGAGAGCCTGGAAGATGAAGGTTTTAAACATAAAGGGATTGTTTTGGGATGGAGCTTTCCCTTGTGTGTGTTCACCATTAAAGACGACATTTTTGACCAGTAAATTGGACCCACGCCTGCCTGCCTTCAAAAAAAAAACTACCAGGCTCTTCTGCTTCATGGTTTTGAGTCTGTGATACTTTTGAAATGAAGCCTAAAGATCCTCCAAAGAGGATAACACAGCCTAATGGAAAGAATAATGCAAGTGAGAGCCCATCTGAAATGACAGCTGTGAGCCTGGTGCAGCTTTTCGGGCTGATCAAAGCCCCTGGGAATGCTGCTTGAAAAAGGGGGATCAAACCCTGGGAATGCTGCTTGCAAAGGGGGGATCAAACCCTGGGAATGCTGCTTGAAAAGGGGGGATCAAACCCTGGGAATGCTGCTTGAAAAGGGGGGATCAAACCCTGGGAATGCTGCTTGAAAAGGGGGGATCAAACCCTGGGAATGCTGCTTGAAAAGGGGGGGATCAAACCCTGGGAATGCTGCTTGAAAAGGGGGGATCAAACCCTGGGAATGCTGCTTGAAAAGGGGGGATCAAACCCTGGGAATGCTGCTTGAAAAGGGGGGATCAGCCCCCTGGCTGCTCTCGTCCCCCAGCCTGCAGATGAATTCATATTCCAGCCTTTGCACTCCCTTCCTGGGAGCTCAGGTGCCCCTCCTGAAGGGCTGGGCTCAGGGCAGCGTGCTGGGGAGCACCAGGGGTGTAAGGAGTGAAGTGTTTTGGGGTGAAGGAGCCTCTGATGCCCTCTCAGCACAGGCACCCCCAGAGCAGTGCACTGCTCGTGTGTGAGCACTCCAAACACCCCCTGAGCACAGAGCAAGGGAGTTGCTTCTTAGGTGCAGTTTCGTGATGGCTTTTATTTAATTCTCCATGCCTGTTCCATGGTTTTGGCTGTTTTCTCAAGTCAGGTGGTGATTTGAGCATCTCAGCTTCCATTTGCTTGTTTTAAATCCCTGTGCTCATTGCTGAAGTCTGAACGTGTCACCTCAGGTGCCCAAGTGCTTTGGCCATTAAAGCAGAAGAAATTCTTTGTATGGTATTTTTGGATGTAAGAATTAATTTTGTGGTCTGTTTTGGGGTTGATTCCTGTTGTGTGACTGGCTGTAGAGGATAGGGCTGTGTGTGCTTTGAGTTTAGGGTCTTCAAAGGCTGATCAGAACAAGGCTGAAGGTGATTTCTCTTAGAGCCAGAGCTGCAGGAAGGGATGCAGGTGGTTCCTGGGTTATTCCCTTGTGGTTGCCTTGTAGCCAAGGCCTGGAGGGCAGGAGAACTCGGTGATTTAAGAAGGAATGGTCCCACCAGAGCAGGAGGTGGAGTGGGACAGAGATCTGGTGTGCCCCTAAAGCCCATGTGCAGACTGGCCCTGCTCAGGCAGCGTCGTGCTCACCAGATTTGTTCACAAACCCCTGGAAAATCTGCTCAATCCTGGGCTCCCAGAGCCAGACAGTGGGGCTGTGTGCTCCAGCCCAAACCTACTGCTCCATGTGCCATCCTGTGATTCCCCCTTGTCCCAAACTCACCTGAGCCTTGGAGACACAACAGCCATGGACTGAATCTGGGACCTCAGGGCAAAGAATTTAACCCAGATCTGTCCATCTTCCCTCACTGCTTCACTGTTTAAAGTGAAACTATTGATGCAGGAAGCAGGGAAATTTATCTGTGAAAAATTGCACTTGGAACGCTGGTTTTGGCTCATTCTGAGCTATGAGAGAGCATGAAATTGCTGTGAATCCTCAGGGCTTTCCTGGACAGTGTGTGAGCCCAGTGCAAAACGTTTATTGTAAAATGCCTTCTAATTGCAGTGCCTAAAGTGGGCACTGCTGGCTTTGCAGTGGCTCTGGGCTTGGTTTCCTCTGGGCAGCTGGGAGCACTGGGCACACAAAGCACAGGGGTCATTTCAGCAGGAATCAGTGCCTTAAACAAACACCAGGAATGAAGTGATCTCTCCCTCCACCCTTTTGATTTTCCAGGTGACTTCAGAAGGCTCAGAGGGAGTGGGGCTGGTGCTGGCCATGCTCCTGATGGTGCAGGGTGGGATCCAGAGGTGCTGCCATCAATGCTTCCCTTGACATCAGGACATTCCTGTCCAGGCACCCACTCCTGGCACCCAGTAACATCCAAGCTGCTTGTTAACAATGACCTGGGAGGCTGATAGAGGAGGCAAAGGGCTGCTGACACCCCCAGCCCTCCGTGCTCCTGCAGTCCCCAGTGCCATTGCTGTCTCCTGGAGATGCCTGCCCTTCCCAGGCATTGCTGAGGGAAAGCTGAGGCACTGGGCCACTGTTCCCACACTCTGCTGGCTACAAGTTCTCCTTGTGCCCTGCTCCAGCTCTGGGAGGCATTCCCAGTGCCCCACACTGGGATCTCCATCGGGCAGAGCAGGGTGGTGTCAGCTGCCCATCCCTGCTGAGGGCTCAGGAGCAAAGAGCCCCAGGGGCAGCACAGCGAGCTGGCCCAGGGCTGGCAGGTGCCACACCCAGCACGGCCCAGGGCTGGCAGGTGCCACACCCAGCACGGCCCAGGGCTGGCAGGTGACACACCGAGCACGGCCCAGGGCTGGCAGGTGCCACACAGAGCACGGCCCAGGGCTGGCAGGTGCCACACCGAGCACGGCCCAGGGCTGGCAGGTGACACACCCAGCACGGCCCAGGGCTGGCAGGTGCCACACAGAGCACGGCCCAGGGCTGGCAGGTGCCACACCCAGCACGGCCCAGGGCTGGCAGGTGCCACACAGAGCACGGCCCAGGGCTGGCAGGTGACACACCGAGCACGGCCCAGGGCTGGCAGGTGCCACACAGAGCACGGCCCAGGGCTGGCAGGTGCCACACCGAGCACGGCCCAGGGCTGGCAGGTGACACACCCAGCACGGCCCAGGGCTGGCAGGTGCCACACAGAGCACGGCCCAGGGCTGGCAGGTGCCACACCCAGCACGGCCCAGGGCTGGCAGGTGCCACACAGAGCACGGCCCAGGGCTGGCAGGTGCCACACCGAGCACGGCCCAGGGCTGGCAGGTGACACACCGAGCACGGCCCAGGGCTGGCAGGTGCCACACCCAGCACGGCCCAGGGCTGGCAGGTGCCACACAGAGCACGGCCCAGGGCTGGCAGGTGACACACAGAGCACGGCCCAGGGCTGGCAGGTGCCACACCGAGCACGGCCCAGGGCTGGCAGGTGCCACACCCAGCACGGCCCAGGGCTGGCAGGTGCCACACCCAGCACGGCCCAGGGCTGGCAGGTGCCACACCCAGCACGGCCCAGGGCTGGCAGGTGACACAGTGACAGGGAAGCTGCTCCAGCCCGTGGATGTGGCACCTGGCAAAGGGCGTTTTAGCAGGGGATCGATGGCTTTCAGCAGGTGGGGTTGGTTCGGGGATCCTGCAGTGCTGGAGGCGTCCTGGGAGTGGATCAGTGAGGAGGTTCTGCCAATGTGGAGAATCAATCCCGGTTTCCATCCCGGCTCCCGGAGCCGAGGCTGCTCCGCCTGCAGCGTTCCTGCACGGATCACACTTGAGCTGCTTGGAGTGCCGTGGCACAGGGATGCTTTTATCTCAGAACTGGGATAAAAGCTTTCTTCAGGGGTGGAGGGATTAATTTTTCACACATCTGTCCCCTGGAATGCAATAACGGAGCCTTTGTTCGGGCTCTTTCCGTGGAGCGCCTTCTCCACCCTTGTTATTTCACTCTTCTTTTGCGTGGCAAAACTTTTTGTCTTGCATTTCAAATAGATCCTGAGCGTCCCTGGCAGCTGAACAAGAGAAACAAACTTTCCAGCCCTGTTTTTTTTGTGTTTTTCTCAGGGGATGCTCGGTGATTTGAAGGGGATTTGATTGGTTTTGGCAGAGGCGTTTTATTCCATGGAAAGCCCACAGCTCCTCCGATCCCACATGGGTGCTTTAGGGAGCCCCTGGAGCCTCCAAATGAGAGATCTGCGGGTGGCCAGCTGGTCCTGGAGGTGCCATGGGAACGCTGAGGTCGCTGCTCTTGGAGCAGGCAGGGAGGGACAGGGGACAGTGCCAGCTCTGCTCCTGCCTGAGCCGCAGTGGGAGGGCTGGGAGCTCAGCCCAGCTCTGGCTCTGCATGAAAATGAAGCCCCAGAGCCTCAGCCCTGGTCCTGCAGGTCACTCTTTGGAGCTTGGTTTTACTCGGAGCACCAAAGTCTTCTCACTCCAGCCCTAATCATGGGTGTCAGGGGACCCACCGAGGGTTGATGGCTCCATCACCAGTGAGAGGGAATTGAACACTCAGGTTCAGCACTGGTGATGGGGTCCCCCAGTGTGGATGTGCTTTCCCCCACATCCCCCTGCACAGAGCTCCAGCAGTTACCACCAGGGCTGGCTGTGCAGTGCTGCTCTCTGTGCACAGGGAGCCCCAGCCTGGGGATCCTCTGCATACATTTACTTGTGCTATTTTTTTTTTCCCCCTAACAGCCCTATTACCATATTTAAATGCAAGTATGTCTTTTTTTGATTGATGTTTTAAGTAGCTTCAAGTTTTTCTAGCCTAGTTCTCTGCTCCTTGCCCTGGTAGCTGAGCCATAGTGCTGAAGGTAGTGGGTGTAGTGTGCTGGGCTTGCTCTCTCACTCTTCTCTTTCTCAAGTGCCTCAGTTGTTCTGTGGTTCCTCAGCCTTGCAAAGCAGCTGTGATCGTGGTCCTGGTGCCCACTCAAGGACCAGGTTCCATCGTGGTGGCCACCCTGGGCCTGTCCTGTGGGGTGGCAGGAGCAATTGGAGCTGCCAGAGACCAGGAACCTCCCTGGAGTCATTGACTTTGGGGTTTGGGGTTCTTGCTGATGGCCTGGACTTTGCCATTGCCCTCTTAAAATACATATATTGAAAGTCAGAGTCTCTGGCAGATCTTTGGAATATTAATTAAGTAAATCTGCAATCTTGCTGGCAGCATTCCATTTTCTGTGAGGGCTTGGATCCCTGGAGCAGGGGGGATGTCACAGAGCTCCTTGATCTGCGGCTGGTTTGCTTTCAAGAGCTTTTTCCTTCCTTCCTTTCTTCCTTCCTTTCTTTTTTAAACCACATTCCATTGAATTTTTTCTGCTTGATCCCACCAAATTTGTGATCTCGACACGAGGACCTCCTCGTATTTTCCATTACTGCTTTGTCTGTAGGGCAGCACGTTATTATCACTTGCAAATAAGGCCGGGAGAGAATTCCCTGGTTGTTTTCAGAGCGGGCTGACCCCGTTGTTGTGTGTGGAGGCACGAGCCGAGTGCTGCAGGCTCTGCCTCCAGCCTGTCCCGCTTGGCTCCGCGGCGTGCCATGGCCAGGAGCCCCATTCCTCCCGTGCCAAGGGCATTTGTGCCACCCCTGGCAGCGGGCGCCCGGCCAGGGCTCGGCTCTTCCCAAGCACTGGTGGCTCTGGATGCCCTGCAGGGACTCGTGGAACCCTCTGGCTTCTGTCTTTACCCTTGTCCTTTTCTCCATGGCCAGGTTTTCCAGCAGCGGCTTATGGACCAGTAGCAGCGGCAGCCGTGGCAGCAGCAAGAGGATCAGGTAGGGGGGCCCGTGGAAGAGCAAACCCTCAGAGTGCAGGGTCAGGTAAAAGCTCTGTCGGTATTCTGTGTGGCTGCAGCTCTCCATCATTTCTCTGATTTTTCCTCACACTTATCCTGGGGACCTGAAAACAATCAATCCAAAAAAAAAAAAAAAAAAAATTTTAGAGAAAAAAATAAGTAATCAATCCCAACCCAAACTACAAGCAGAGGCCACGGGGGCTGGAGCACCTGCAGGAGATTGGCATGAGAACTGCCAAAACCAGGGTAGATATTCCAATTTGTTTCTTTCTTTATTCCTTTATTGCATTGCTTTCTTCATTTGTTTGGTTTAAATTCGAGGCTCTAAAAGACACCCCAAGAAAGATTAATTTGTGTTTTCAGAAAAAAAGTTTTGGTTTCTCAGAGGAAGCTGGGGTTGGGTTGAGGTGGTGGCTGCAGCTCTGGGGGCTCCTGCCGTGCCTGGGGCTGCTGTCACCTCCTCCACCATGGCCAGCACGGGGCATGCCCATGGCGAGGGGCTGTGTCCCCTGGGATGCCATCAGCACCAGCTCACGGCTGACACTTCACCTTCCCTGCCTGCTCCAACCCCGCTGCTTCCATGAGCAACGACAAAGCTTTTCTTCTGTCCTTCTGAAAACCTCTTACTTTTTCTTTTTTCTTTTTTTTTTTTTTTTCTTTCCCCTTAAGGGAAATAAAGAAATCAGTCGTTGCCAATTGCCGTTACTGCCTTAAGGTTTAAATTTTGCTAAGCAGGTGAATCAGCGCTTTGCTCAGGTGACAAGAGTTCAGCCCTCAGCGAGCCCTGGGCTCCCGGAGCAGGCTGGGCTGGAGCTGCTGCCAGCCCCGTGTCCCCTGTCCCAGCGTGTCCTGGGGGGACACGGGGCTGGCAGCACCTCCCGGCCCGCTCGTGGCTTTTCGGGCGGTGCCCGTGGGGCTCGCCAGGCTCTTCCAAAAAGCCCCGGTTGTGTCAGGCAGGAGGAGGCGGGCGCGGGGCCACGTGTGTCTCTGATGCCCTGGAGGCCAAAGAAAGACACCAGGAGAACTCCGTTCCATGCAAACTGGCACTGCTTGCAGGCTACAAAGGACTCTCTGTACCAGTTCCATCCTGTGGCATGTAGAGAGCCTAAGGGGTGACTTGCCAGCCTGGTTGTGGGGATCCCCCAACTCCCAGCTTCTCCTACTGCCCCAGCACGGAGGGGGAGAAACAAACCCAAAGAGGGGAAAAAAAAAAAACCCCAAACCTAAACAAAACCCAAGATTGCTTTTGCATATGCTTCCAGGAAAACAGACCTCATTGTTTCTGCCTCTTCCTCATGTTTTGCCCTTCAGGTTTTGTTTTACGTGCAAACAGACCTGGTGAGTTGCCCCTTAGCAAGGCACAGAGGGTTTGGCTGGATTAACGTTGCTTCCCTGATTATTATTATTATTTTTTTTTTAATCGGAGTGCTTTTGGTGCCCGTTACAACTGAACTGAGCATTGATCAATTCTGTGCCTGAAAATCATTTGTCTTTAATTTGAGTGTTTTTTGGTTTCTCTTTTTGTTGGGTTTTCTGATTTGTTTTTTCGGTTCTTTTGTTTTTTTGATTTGAACTTGCAATACGAAACTAAATCTAACCCTAAATTAACAACACCCTTTCTGGCAAGTTTAAAGAGCAGTATGGTGTTTGGAAATGTCTTTTTTTCAAAGCCTCAAAATTTACCTGCGTGCACAAAACTGGCAAAAACCCCCAAAACTGAACCCAAAGAGCCCCTGTCCCGCCCCCAGCCCCGAGGTCTCAAGGAGGAAGGTGGGTTTGTCACCGGCCCCACTCACATCTGCACCAAGCCGTGGTCTGGGAACGGGGTGGGGGTTCTGTAGAGTCATCTCCATCCCAAGCTGGTTTTGGAAGGGACATCCTGGGTTTGCCACTCCATCAGCAATGGTAGTGAATTGTATCCAGGAGCAGTGGAGTCCGATCGATCTTGCGCTGCAGTGTACGGGCCCGATTCATTACAAGAAAAATGGCTGGGGTTTGTTTATTTATTTTTTTTTTTTCTTCCTTCTTTCCTTTTCAGTTGGGTTTTTGTTTGTCCTTCACAAATTCGCACAGCCCTCCTTCACGTGTGCCTGGTCCAAAGCACAGAGCACAGCATGGCTGGCCCTAACTGGCCCCTTTCTGCCAGGAAATGGGAAAGAGCTGGAAAACACCTGGGCAGGCACACCCCACCACCCCCAGCTCACTGGGAGAGCTCTGCACAGAGCCCAGCACAGGGCAAGGGGGTTCCTGGAAAGCATTGATGACAATCCATGTCATCAATGTCCCCATCACTGCTGCCTCTTCAGCAGCTCTCCAACCCCGTCCTGCCAACTCTTACCCACCTTCCTGGCACCAGTGCCAGCACAGAGACTGAGCACCCACAGAGAGCATCCACCTCGTGTGTCTTGGTCTCCCCAGGAAGCTGCAGCCCTCTCACTCCAAGCCCCTGGGCACTGACCACGTTGGTTTGTCCCTGGGGTGACATTCCTCCTCTTGGGACACCTGCATGTTTGCTGAGTCAGCAGGGAGCCTGCTGGGGGCAGGTACCTGCTCGGGGCCTCCTCCCTGCCCTCACCCCTTCTTTTCCCATGGCAGCATGTCACCAGCTGACCTTGCTAGATGAAACAGGTTCTTCTGTGTGACAGCAGGTCTGTCCTACAGCCAGGGCCGTGTCCCTGTCCCCGTGCTCAGTGCCACCATAAATTCCCGTCCCGCGTCGCTGCGAGCGCGGCCGCGCTGCTCGTCACAAATCACGTCCCCACTCGGTGTCCCCGTGCTGAGGTGAGAGCTGAGGTCCTTCCAGCACACACAGGTCTGGCCACATCCATTCGCTCCGGGTGGGGCTGCGCTGCCCGATCCCTCCACTGGTTTTGACAACCTCACCCATTCTTGTGTTTTTTTAATGAATTGGGACCTGAGCCACGGAAAACGAGCAAAGTTAAAAGTCTGATTGCTGCAAACTCCTCCTAGACAACTTCACTATCAGTGTCACGTTTCTTTTGAATCCACCTGACATATTTTACGTGTAAAACATTTTTGTCGTGTAAATGCTTTTTTTAAAATACAGTCATGGGGGGGGGCACATTTTTCTCTTGCATTTGACATGGGAGGGGTTCATCTGGCAGGAGAGCGAGACGAGGAAAATTTGGCAGGAGAGGGTTTTCGTTCCTTCCTCTTTGGTTCATTGACAAGCCTGAGGTTTTTTTCCAGTTCCCCAACCTGTTGCTACCACCCATTCCTCCCTGAGGACTGGAGATAAAACCCCTCAGGCCACACTAATCCAGCCCTGTCCCAGCTCCCTGGGGCAGCCTTTGCCCGCCGAGCCGGCTGGGACAGCGCGGTGCCGCGGCTCCAGGGGCTGCTCCCCACCCCAACCCCTGGCACATCTGGATTTTGGGCCCCAGTCCCGGCTTGCCAGTGCTGCCTTTGAGCCCTGCGCCCCAACAACCCCTTACTGGACTTTATACTTGCCAGCTATAACAAATCTCGTAACGTGAGCTACTGACCTTGATGGTGAGTGTGAGCAGTTATGTTTTGTTGTTTTCTCTCTTGCTTGGTTGGGGCTGCTGTGAGAGAGGGTGTCTCTGAGGCAAACTTTCCGGCCTCTCTTACACTCGGACGTGCACACCTCCTCTCAAACACTCTTCTGAGCGCTCTCAGCGGGAAGGTTTGTCCACACCTATTAATCCTCTCTCAGTGTCCAGCTTCTTGTTAGTAGCAGCTGGTTGCATGTTTTTTGCTTGTTCGGACGAAACGGTTCAAGAAACGACTCATATCAACTCTTGAGAAATGTCTCTATTTTTTTGTACACTTTCTTTCTTTTGATGTTTTTTATTAATTTCCCTTACTTAAAAAACGAAACACCTGTCGTCCCGTAAAACATTTCACATCTCCCCTTGCCTGTTCTTAGAGTGTATGTATCTGTGGGACTGAACTAAATGCATGCACTGTAGTAGTCGTACTGGTAGCAGTAGATGTAGTTGTAGAACATGCATTGTCGAGTTGATATTACAGGCACCATCAACGCGAACGAGCGTGGCAGATAAAAGCAGAGCCTTGGTCTGATTGAAAGCGTAGGGATAACCCAGCAGAGAGCTGCTGATGGCTTGGATCCATAGAGCCCTATTTGTTAAATCCCATTATCTGCAAGTTTCAATTGAAGCCGGCTGTAGGCAACCTACACCCCCCGTACAAGAACCCGCACATGCTGTTCTGCTGATAGTAAAACTGACCTGACTTTTTTTTTTTCCAAATTAACCCCCCCCTAGGAATTGAAACACTGGCTATAACCCTATTCTCTTATTTTTTATTTTGTATCCAAAAGAACTTAAGATATTTTTCAAATCATTTTACAATCATGGTTTCTCCATCAGCCTGTTACTCGTCCATATTAGCCCATAGACTCATTCGTTGGCGGTCGTAGACCAGATGTGCCACACGCAAATCACTCCATTTGGGAATCCAAATAATTCTCTGTGTGTGAGGCAGCTCCTCACAGCCTGTCCTGAGCCACCAAGCAATTGTTTGTAGGTCATAAACCTTAAATCTTATTATGCAACAGAGACTCCGAGCTAGTGATGGGTCGTACTCATTGCCATGTCACCCAGCTTAAGGGAACATTTTTAAATGAAGATTTAACATCTCATAAATATCAGCATGAGGAGTTCGAGGCAAGTTCATCCTCTCTGCCAGGAGCCAGCAGTGGCTTTGCTTCTCCTGCCTGGGTTTCTGTGCTGAACTTGGAAAATGCAGAGACGGCGCTGCAGTCAGGAAATCCAACAGATGGTAATTGAGATCCTGAATTAGGCTTTGGTTTATTTGTTTAGTTTGCTGCTTGTCAGAAAACATCGTGATGGGAGCAGAAAAGCTCCTCTATGGTGTGGTCACCCCTCCCCTCCTCCCCATCCCCAAAACCAGCTGTGCTGGGTGAGAGCATCTCCCCACACACTCATTAATGCACTTAAGGCAGCAAAGGCTTTCAAAGGAAATAAAATATCCAGAATGGGCTTCCAGTGTAATTAAGGATCTGTATCCTACCTCTAATAGAACATTGAGTAAATCAAGCAAACAAGCTCTGGGGCTGACAAGGTGCAAGGTGAGCTGGGCTGCCCCTGGTGCTGCCAGGGAGCTGAACACTCGTGTGCCAAGGCAGGGATGAAGCTCCCTTTGGATTTCAGTCTTCCAGGGAAAGGGGAACCCACCCAGTGCACCCCTCACATGATGAAGTGAGGAGGGTGCCTGAAAGTCAGCACAGCCATAAATTGCATGGGGTTGAGGAAGCTTTGTCTGACACTTAAGGAAGGTGCTCCAAAATCTAATCTACTCATAGTTCAGCAAATTATGGCCATAAAAAGGAGGACGGTGGTTGGTCTGTGTGTGCAGGGGGAGAGGATCTGCCACGGGCTCATGGAGATGTCAGGGGGAGCATTTCAAAGATCCAGCCGTGAACCAATTTGGGATTTCTGCAGCCCACTGGGAGAACTGACTCCCTTGTGGCTCTGGTGGAATTGCTCTCCCTTTTTTATTCTCCTTTATAAAAGTACATAAAGTTTAATCCCGGCTATATAATCTCAAAAAGCCAGAACCTAACAAGTGGGTCCACGTGGGAGCAGCAGGGGCTGGAATTTCTCACTCCACTGGAACTGGCAGTAATTACGTGACAGAGGCTGGCGGGTGATGCATTGGGAAATTAATGGCTGCATTGGATTTTATCCTTTGCTTGTCTCCCTGGCAGAGGCAGACCGTGCTGGGGAGCACAGGGGGTGGCCAGGCAGGGACCCCACACTGCAGGGGCTTTGGGGAGGGGTGGCAGTGAGGAGAATCATCCTGATTTAAACAGGAATTCCATCTGCCAGGCCTGGCAGGGAGCAGCCCCGGGTGGTGGATGTGCTCTGGAGGAGCCACTCTGCATTCCCATGGGTGGTTTTGCCTTTGTTACTGACAGTACTGGGAGCCCTGCAGTTACTTGTCTGTCTGCTACCCCAAACTGAAAAAATAATAATAATAATGAAATGAATGATCTTTTCTGTTTGGCTCAGAAGTGTTCCAGGATGGGAATCCCACAGGTCCTTTTCAGAGCAGGCTCCAGGCAGAAGCAGCCTTGTGTCTTGTTTTACCTCTTTTGGATCTTTTTTGATCCATGAGGGACTGAGCTTCTTCCTGCAGTGCCAGGGAGAAAATTCAGTAGATATGAAACAATTTGGTGCTGCTGCTGCTCGACCTTGGCCACAGCAGCTGGTGTTTGACAGGGCACTGGGCTGAAGTCTATTGAGGTTAAGATACATCAGCTTTAATCAATAATTTTGTAATAGAAAATCTTGTGTGCTTGATAAATCATCTCCAGTGCAATTAGTGGCCACCTCTGAAGTGCAGTTGAAGTTAATCTGTAGCAAATTTAGCTGGTAACTTTAAATAGTCTTTTCCATCAGGAGAATTATTTTCCACGGGAAAATGCTCCTCAGAATGCTCATCCAGAACTGCTTTATTTAGGAATAAGCTCTTCTCTGTGAGGGTGGAGAGGTTACAGGTTGCCCAGAGAAGCTGTGGCTGCCCCATCCCTGGAAGTGCCCAGGAGCTTGGAGCAGCCTGGGACGGTGGAAGGTGTCCCTGCACATGGCAGGGGGTTGGAACAACTTTGGCACCCTCCAAAGCCCTGCCTCAGCCAGTTAGCCATGTTTTATTCCCTTTTCTCCCAGCAGGAGCTGGGGGACAGATTTGTTGGTGGCTGTAATTAGATTTGGCTCCCTGCAAGATGCAGACAAGTTGTTGCAGAGTTTGAAGTGGGGTTTCAGCACATGCTCCCCAGTGCATGAGATCTTCAAGCACAGGATGGTGTCTCGTGCATTTTAATCCCTAAACAGGTAAAATACTGCCAGAGCTGAGGGTAACTTGCCTCTGCAGCAGCAGTTGAGGCTGTTAGCCATTAGTGGAACAAGTGCTAACTGAGGCAGCTCACATTGGACTGACACTCTACTGTTAATATTTTCATGCTGATTCTCTCCCCAAATGCTTTAAAAGTAAATACATCATTACTGTGATGGTTTTTCTCCCTCTCTTCTTTCTGAAATAGAAAGCTGCCAGAGGAGCAGAGTAGTTTTTCCTTGCAGCAGATGTTGGTGTGCATCTGGCTCCGTGTGAGCTCGAGAAGCACGGTGGGTTAGGAGTTACAGAGAATGCACAATGGATCTGCAGGTATATAAACCTGAGCTGCTTAAAAATAATAAACTCACACTGCTGGGGCCTTGGTGAGCATTTCCTGATGGTTAAGAGAGCCCAGAGCTCTGTGCCCTGACGAGGGATTGGTGTGGCTGGTGCCACCAGCTCTCCCCCAGCACTGTGTGTGCTCAGCAGCAGCTTGCCTGGTGCAGACCCTCCTGCAGGAGGGGATGGCTGCACAGCACTGGGGGTTTGCAGGCTGGATGCCTCTTCTGTTACCTGGATGAGCCCCTGTGCTCCTGAGCATCCCCCCAGCCCGTGGGGTCCAGCAGCAGCAGGAAGGTTCCCCCCAGGCAAGGCCCTCCTTCTACCACGACTTGAATTACGCAGCAAAACAAAGACCTGGTTTTGGTTTAATTTTTCTCCTGTATTGTCTGTTATTGTACAAAAGGCTTCAATTTCAAATTACAGGAGTGATAGCCAGTTAATGTGGTACAGTGGGAGGCCGGAGTTGCTGTTGCTATGGCAATGGAGTTCGGCTCATTTGTTTTGTAGATGAGTAATTACTACGCAATTAGAGTAGGCTAAAAATAAAGGGGCCTTTTGTTCCCTCTTACTCATTAATATTAATAAAAGACCTGTCCGGGCTGTGGTAAACAATTAATGCAGATGTGGTTGCCCGTGGTAAAATTAACAGCAGCTTTTGTGCTCCTCGTGTGAGGTGACGGCGCCGGCATCACCTGGCTCAGCTCTTCCTTGGTTTTAAATGGAAAAATGGTTACAGAGGGGTCTGTGATATCCCAGCATCTGAGCTTTAGCTCTTATTTGCCAGTTGGATGGGTGGTAATAAGCGTTAAAGCTTCATGTGCAGGCACAGACAGCAGGAGCAGCGCTGGGGTCGGCGCCTGCGGCACAGCGAGCCCCTGGAACCCAGCAGCAGCAATTCCTGATGGCACAGCTCCTCATTCATCCCCCTTGGATAAATGCCAGGGCTGGAGCAAGAAACTTGCCCAAAAACCTGAGCAGTGGCAAGGACAAGCGTGGTGCTGCTGAAATGACTCCAGCACGGTGTGTTACAAACAGGGATCGACAAAAAGGAGTGTGAGGAACAGTCCCAAGTGAAGTAAAAAGATGGCAGGACACTTAGCCTGGATGTTAGGATGAAATGAGGGTGAGAAGGCCCTGGCACAGGGTGTCCAGAGGAGCTGGGGCTGCCCCTGGATCCCTGGAAGTGTCCAAGGCCGGGTTGGATGGGGTTTGGAGCAGCCTGGGATGGTGGAAGGTGTCCCTGCCCACGGCAGGGAATGGGACTGGATGGGCTTTAAGGTGTGTGTGATTCTATGAAGTATGCAAACATTAATCAAATCATATTTTAAATTAACTGTAAAACCAGTTAAATTGGCAGGAACCACTTAGGAAAATGACTTAACAGGACAGTATTTATCTGCCCCTTTGGTTTATTTGTGAGTTCCAACAGAGCTGGTGATCATCCCGTGCCTGCAGGGAGGGCTGATGGGTGGTCACCTGCTTCCTGCATCATCCCTGGGGTGCTCAGCACCCCTGGAAAACACCCATCAGGAGAGCAGAACCTCTCCAAAGGGCAAATAGCCCAGCCCAGATCCCTGAACCCTCTGCTGGGGGGCTGTGGATGCACAGAGCCACATCCCTCCCAAACTGTTTAACTAATGGAGGGAATCGTAGCAGAGCCTTTGTAAGGTCGACATTTGTTTGTTGTTAAGGATCTAATTAGAAACATGAGAGGAAGCTGAATGGCTGCTTGCTCGGCTAATTAGCGACATGCACGAAGACCACTTTGAACTTCAAGGACACAAAGCTATTAGCGCTTACATCAAAAATGGATTAAACTTCTGTGCTTTTATAATGATTAAAGATGAGCTGCTCGAGAGGAAATCCTTTTGTAAGGCAGTGACAAGAGCTGGCTCCTTGTCTGCAGCTCCTGCGAGTGTGGCCTCGGTGTCACACCCGGCCCTGTGCGAGTGACACCGCTAACACACGCTGTGGAAAATGGGATTAGGCAATAAATATTGATCGTGGGCAAAAAATTACAGCTGAGCTGCAAAGTGCAGTTATTTGTCCTGCTGCATAACTGCAGGAATTAGAGCAGCTGAGCTTGAATGTGCTGAATTCTGTGTCTTTTCTTCTGCAAATTGGTGCAGATCAGCAGCTTCCAGATGTGGAGACGCCTTGGATGTAGTATATTAATATATTAATATATTAGTATATTAGTATATTTAAATTGGCAGATCAAAACTATGACAATGTGCTAAGTGCAGTAGTTCCCAGAAGAAGGGTCTCACATGCAGCAGTGAGTTTGTAAAACACCTGCACCAGGTGAATTTTTGTCTTGCCTGAGTTTGTGGAAGCTGCCCAGCTCTTGCTCGTGGCTCATCTCGGGTAGTTCAGCACTTGGTTTGTGACGTGCTGCAGTGGAGGAGCAGCGTGGCAGGAGGACCCTGAGGCTGCAGCAGGAGCAGTTGCACACGATCCCAGGTGCCATTATCACACCATTGTGCCCAGCTCCAGGAAGGTGGGCAGCACTCAGCCCTCCCTCCTGGTTCCCACTCACTTCCAGCAGTAATTGCCAAGCGGAGCCAGCTCACCACCCACTGCTTGCTGTCATTACCCTGCGATATTTTGATGTGTGAAGCCTTTTCCAAAGGGGCTGCAGAGGCAGAACAACCTTTGAAAGTGCGACTGCAGCTAGAAAATAACGTACAAATAGTACCTTGTTAGGGCAGATCTCGGTGTGTCTCAGCCTCATCACCACTTATTTTGCTGATGAGCCCGACAGTTGTTGTATTTTCCTTTTTCCCTGCAGGGCCAGTGTAGCTGCAGGGGAGGGATAACCTGGGGCAGCCTGGCTGCTCCCCATCATGGAGCGTGTCGGGGTGACAGGGAAGGCGCAGCGCTGGCGTTTGATTTTCCAGTCAGGACTGAGCCAGCTGTCATCTGCAGCTCTTCACACTTGCAGAGGAGCCGTGTCTGCCACAGGGTTCTTAGAGAGAGAGTTTGCTTTTCAAGTCTGCTTGGGAAGAGCAGGAGCAGAGGGATGCAGGTCCCCATGAGAGATGTACAACATGGCAGCTCTCATCGTGACGCCGGCGTTATTTGTTTTTCTGGTTTGTCTCCCACTTTCCCTTCCAGCGAGTTGGGAGCTGTTTGTACCTTGTTATTCTCCAGAATATCTGTGTGTTTCCAGCTCATTATTTCTGAGACGTTTGTGAGCTGGAGCATTGATCCAAGTTCGAGGTGTGCCACACGCTGCCTGCGACAGAAACCGCGCTCTGTAAAAGCTCCGACGCGAGGAAGCGATGCTCAGCCTGACCACAAATGAAGGGGTTTGCAGCTCTGGGAGGTGATTGCTATAGGAAAAAAGAGCCTGAATATGAGCTTTTATTTCTCAGTGCTGTGCCAGTGCACTCCTGCAGCCTGAATGGGCCACTGAGAGGCAGGAGCACCGATGTCTTATTTCAGACTGGCATTAATTTGTACATCCAGTCCCTGGTAAATGACATTCTGGTTGTTAGCAGCTCTGAAAAGCAAGGTACAAACTCCCATTAACTTCAGCCCTGACTGCACAAGGAATTAGCTTTGGCCAAGCGATCTGTAACACGGGTGCAGTGCTGCTAATTATATTTATAAGGCTCTGAGCAGTAATGATGTAAGATTTGCATGTGGTGCTGAAGTTGTGCTGGTTATTTAAAGTATCAGCGTCACGCTGTGAGTGCTGCTCTCTTAGTCATGCATGCGACAGCCTGGCCATCAGTGCTGTGCCCTGGGACCCTCGGGGTCCCCAGGGAAGGTGGGATTGTCCCCACACCACTCACTGTGGTTTTCTCTGTGTCCTCTGTGGCAGTTGTGCTTGGGTGGCAGGCTGGAATGCCTGGGAGCAGGTGATACTCCTCCTGTGACAGTCTTTTCTTAAAACCCAGCAGTAAATGGACCAAATGACTCAGATTCATAAATTCATAGAATCCTAGAGTGGGCTGGGTTGGCAGGGACCTTAAAGACTATCTAGAACTACCCCACCTTTAGTGGAAGGCACAGACACTTTCCACTAAAGCAGCTTGCTCCAACCTGGCTTTGAAATTAAATGCCACTGCTGGGACCAGGGTGTTTAAATGGGACTGTTTTAAATTAAATGGGACTGCTGTGGGACAGTCCCCTGTCCCAGCTGGGCTGCTCAGTGCCCTGCCCAGTGCCCCCATGCCCTGCCCAGTGCCCCCATGCCCTGCCTGCTCCCAGCCCTGTTGGCAGCATTCAATGTTATTATATCATTTACTCCTTCGAGCTGGAAGATGATGTTTGCAGCATGTTCTATGAATTTTTCATAAAGATAGAAAAACAGACTAATCTTGTGAGCTTTGAGTCTTGGTGGTGGGTAATGGCTTTGATTTAAAGCATTTTGTCTTAATGATAGTTATATTGAAAATTTCCTGCTGCTTTCAAGCACGTTTAGTTATTATCATAAACATTGATGGTAGAAATGCCTGCCAAATTGTGCGTGGCTGTTTATGGCAGATGAGAGAGTCATCCAGAAATTAGAGCGCTGGATCAACAAGTTGTGAAGAAACCTGTTTGTACAGAAATCCACCCTGAGGGCAGTGGGGCAAGGCAGGAACCAGGAGGGTCTTGAAGGAGAAAAGAGATGTCCAGCTCTGGTTATAGGATATGCTTGACAGGAGATGAAAAATGAATTTGTGATGAGAATCTTAGAATCATTTATGTTGGAAAGGACTTCTAAAATCAGTGAATCTTCCTTGAACCTCACACTGCCAAGCTGCCCTGTCCCTGCAGAGCTGCTCACCCCCATGCATGGCTGCCCAGGGACAGGGAATACCCTGCCTCTGCTCAAGGAGGAAATCCAGTGAATTGTGGTGGTTTATGTCCCTGATGAGGATTTCCTCACCTGTGCACTGTGGCAGGGAAGGCAGACACACATTCTTCACTGCTCCTCACCTGGATTTTGTTTAAATTTTAAAATACTCGTGTTTGTTATGAGTCCCTAATAAGGGACCCTAAACACAGTGTTTAATTCTTTGGGTTTTGGTGCTGCAGGAGAGGGGAAGGTGTGACCAGGGCTGTGTGTGTGTGCAGGGGACAGTGATCCCCATGCAATGTCTGTCTTAGTGCTCTGTCCAGATTGCCCCTGGTTTGTTGCCTTTGAAATGCAGTATATTTTAGTGGTGCTGGAGTGGGTTTTTTGTCATCAAGTCTCATTTACTAGTCCTTAAGGGCCTGACTGTCATCCCAGTACTGTGTGAGTTCCCCTTGTAGGACAGTAATGTCAGAATCCTCACGTTTATTCTCCTTTTCCCTTCCTCTTTCCCTTCATCATTCGTGGCTGAATGGAGTTTATTTGGGTGGGATTCCAGCACCCAGCCTGGCCCAGGCCCAGCAGTGTTCAGGTCCTCGTTAGCACAAAGCTGCTCACAAGGCAAATGTCAGCAGGAATCCTGACTTAGAAATTTCTCAGGAGTTCATCCAGGGGGAGTTTATCTTCCAGCAATGACCTTTCTTGTTGAACAGGGATTAAGGTGGAAGCAGGGTCTGTGTGAGCGTGGCAGTGTGCAGGAGCAGGCTCTGGATGAGCCCCCTGCCTCAGCCTGGGCTGCTCTGGCTTCCAGCTCTTGGCTCCTTGACATAAATCACTTGGCTGAACGTGGAGAAGCATCTCACGTGCATGTTAAATGGGGATAAAGGCACTCTGCTGAAGGATGGGTTGGTAATAAAATCTCACTGCAGGAAAGGTCCAGCTCTTGCTGTGCCAGCCCTGCACAGCAGCTCCCAACTCCACCAGCACCAATACTGGCATTAAAAAACCCTGCTGGGGCTGCTTTATGAACCCCCATATTTTTATATCATTGTGTGTCCCATCTCGCTTTCCCTCACTGCTTTTCAGTGCTGCCCAAGTCTCTGTGGCACTGGGCAGAGGAAGCCTGAGGCTCCCCAAAGCCTGTCCCTCTGGCCTGCAGGCAAACGTTCACCTGCTGATCAAAATTCACAGGCTCAGAGTCAGGAAAAAAACCACAGCAAATTCAAAGTGAAGCAAGCAAGACATTAACCTGCCCTGTTCCATCCCTGCTCCTGCCTGGTCCTGGCATCAGGACACAATCAGTGGTGCCCTCCCCTCCATGGACAGCACAATCCCCTGGCAGTTTTTCAGTCACAAGCTTCCAAACACCTGCCCCAATTCCAAACACCTGCCCCAATTCCAAACACCTGCCCCAATTCCTGTTCTTGCCATGGGATGTTGGTGGCCAGGGGAAGGTCTCCAATTCCTTCCAGCCTGCAAGGAATTCATGTCAGTGCTCTGCAATTCCCACAGACAATTGTTCCCTTGGACAATTTCTGACGTCCCAAACATCAGGAATTTTGTCATAAGGACACAGGTTTCCAAAAAGTACTAACTTTTCTTAGTGGTGCAGTATCTGGAGTCTAGAGGAATTTTTCCTTCTTCCTTTTAGTCTCAGGGTACTCCAGGTTTGTGTAAAACAAACTTGTGTCCAGGTAGTTCTTGCCAGAACAGGATTTGCATGTTGGGGAAGTTCAGGGTCCCTTTGCTGTTGTGATGGCAAAGGTGCCTCTGGCTCCAGGTGAGCTCACCTGAGCTCCTGGAAGAAGACAAATACTTAGCAACTAACCATGGCTGAGCAAATCATTAAAAAATGGCTTTCTGAGCCTCCTGCTAATTATGGGAGTTTCTGTTTCATTTAGAGGGTCTGGAGCGAAGTGTTGGCTCTGGAAAAGCTTCCAGCTTTTTCTGTGGAGTTTTTCAGGCACCACTGGAGAGGTGCCAGGGCATCCCAGGCTCCACACAGCACTTCCCAGGCTGTGGAGCAGCCTTTGGCATGTCCATTTCCCCTCCTGTGAGCAGTGTGGAGTGTTGAACCCCTGGTCAGTAGATAAAAAAATGACCTTTTCATTCCCTACCTGAATAACCCACTGCCAGCTCTTCCTGCAGGTGTGAAACCCTTACCTGCAGTGTGTAGAGAGGAGCGTGGCTGTGGGGTGTGGGGGCACAGAGGGTGTCTCTGCTTCCTCAGCTGCTTGTTCTGGAGGTTTCTGGTGCTGCTGTGGGGTTTGCAGGAGTGTTTTGCTGACAGGATGCCCCTGGCTGTGCTGTCGCTCGGGTTTTCTGTGTGACTTGGCAGGAAAATTCACATCCATTTTATTGAACCAACGGGAGGAAAAGGGGGGAAAAGTGTTGGCTTCTAGTAATAAAGGGCTTTGGAACATCTCAGCTGGATATTTTTCTTCACGAGTGAGAAGGCCAAATGTTATCTTGACATTTAATCTTTAATAATAAAAAAAGGCTCTTTGTTTGCCAGCGAAGTCCAAAATCTGTTTACTCTCTCATGCCTTATTTCTTTTAACTTGCTAGCTTAGATGTCCTACTTACCCTCCCCTGCTACCAGTTCAGAGCTGTGGTGAATCATTTATTGTCCAGAACTGACTTTCCTGTCACCACAGAGCCACCAGCTGCCAGGTGTCCTTTTCTTGAGCACTTCATTCATTCATTTGAGAGCTGGGCCCCCCTTGGGTGGGTGATGCAGGGGAAGGGGCCAGGGCAGGAGGGGTCCAGCCTGTGCCCACCACAGGACTTGGGGGTGGCTCCAGGCTGGTCTCCAGGAGAAGCCCGGGGTCAGTCCATGCAGTCTGACCCACGGGCACACTCCAGGCCACCCGACCCCATCACCCATTGTGGTGTTGGGTGAAGGTCGTGGGGAGGGGCAGCCAGAGGAAAAGGCTGAAGGAGCCCTGGGGCAGCCTGGAAGGTGGAGATGGAGGTGCTGGGTGCCCAGTGGGGTGTGGGGCAGGCTGTGCCCACCTCCAGCCCCTTTGGCCATCACGTCCTGGCAATGCCCACGGTGGGGACACGGTGGGGACACAGTGGGGACACAGTGGGGACACGGTGGGAGTGGCAGACCAGGCTCCCTGTGCCCCCCAGGTACCAGCCAGGTGTAGCTCCAGCTTCCCGCAGCCATCTCCATCCAGCTCCTCCCAGTCCGCTGACTTTTCTTTCACATTGAAAATTCTTCCTCATAAATTCTACATCCAAGAGCAGCCGTGAGAAATGCCAGAAGCCTGACCATCTAACATGCTTTAATATCTAAATTTCTCCTTCCGTTTCATTCTTATTTACATTGTTTTTCTTTCTCAAAAAAAAAAAAAAAAATTAAGGGAGGAAAAAAACTAAATTTTCTTTTACTTCCACATTAGGAGGTGAGTTGTCATCCACCCTCTGGAATTCTTTTTTGCTTTTGATCTTTATTTATTTGTTTAATTTTGGTTGATGTCCCGAGCATGGTTTTGGAGACGAAGGTAGGTCTTCGCTCTCCAAATCAAAAGGAAAAAAACCTAAATAAAACAACACTCTCCTTGCTTATATTTAAAAGAGAAAAATCCAAACTCTTCCATTCCATATCATGTAAAGAAAAAAAAAATCAACTATTGAACTATTTCTACAGCTTACTGATCTAAAAGGGCGGGTTTTTTCCAAAAGTATCGAATGGATCCAAAAAATGATTTTCCTAGACATGATTCAAGTTATTTGCTGTCAACATTTTAATATCAATATTACCACAATGTGTAGTCTCAAACTAGTTCCTTTGTAGTTTGCATGGGATGTGAATGCTGTCTCGGCGTGCCCAGACCTAGAGAACTTGTTACTACTGCATGAGCATCAAGTCAGATGTTGAAAAATACCTATTATATTTTGTGATAATTTGGTGAAAATGAGCACCTCCAGTCTCTGGTTGCAGTAGTGTGTTGAATGATTGTTCTTTTTTTTTTTTTTTCTTTTCTTTATTTTTTTTTCTTTTAATTTTTTTTTTATATATATCCATATATATATTTTTGGAGCTCTAAGCTTCGTAGTAGTCCGGGCTGACTCTTCTCCAGTACTTGCTCTCCTCTCGCATGGCCTTGGTTAAGTGTTAGAATTGGGCCTAGGCTGTTTATTCTGGTGTTTGGCTTTTGTAAATTCCGGTGCATGCCCGGCGTCTGGCCTCATACCCAGCTTTATTCTCTGCACACCAGTCTTGAATAGCTACAGTGCTCAACCGAATTTTGGCGCACCCGCTTCCCCGGCAGGCTCCAACCCAGCACGGCCAGGAGGCTTCCCCGGGGCCAACAGCCCCGGGCCCGTGGCGGATCTGTACGGCACGGCCAGCCAGGACTCCGCCGTGGGCAACTACATAAGCGCCGCCAGCCCGCAGCCAGGCTCGGGCTTTGGACACGGCATCGCCGTAAGTAGCCCCGTGCTGGCCCCGGGGGGGTTGTGGGAGGGGGGTTTCGGGTGGGTTTTGGGGGTTTTTTTTGGGGTGGCGTTGGTGTCGGTGGCCCCGCGGCGAGCGCGGCTTCTCGCCGTCGGAACCTGCGAGCGACGCTCGGGCGAGCGGCTGGAGCCGGGCTCGGGTTTTGCCAGGCTGGAACAGCTGGGATTGTGGAGCTGGGGAAAGCTCCAGAATCGTCCAGAGCAGCCTCTGGACAATCACCACCTCGCGAACCAGACCAAATCACAAATTGTTTCCAGGATGGTGCCTCCACCACTGCCCTGGGCAGCCCGCTCCAGTAATCAATCACTCTAAACACTGAAGAAATTGTTTCCTAATATCTCAATCACTCTTGCACTGATGAAATTCTTTCCTAATATCCAACCCGAACGCCTCTTGGTGCAAACACTCCTTTGGAGCCGTCTGCAGCCAGACGTGGTGTGTCTCAAAAGGCAATATTTGATAAATGTGGGGTTTAAATCCCTGCTTGGCCATATGGGTTTTATATCAACCCAGCTACCCCTCCTGGCTGGTGCACCCTTTGGCAGAGCAACAGTCTCTGCCCGCTAAACGAGCTAAATTAGCTCATTAATTTGGCTGCTGGGACCCCTAGCAGGGTTGCAGGACACGTCCTGCTCCTCTTCACCTGTTTGCTGACCTTTGGGGTCACTTCCAGCCTGTCCTGACATCCCTGGCATCCCTTAGAGCTGCAGGTTCCGGGCGAGGGGCCGGGCTGGGGCTGGTGGGAGGTGCTGCTAACACCGAGCTGGGGCTGGAACTGCACTAATGAGGGCAGAGATTGGCTTCACGAGGCTGCACGTGGCTGTGTCACCTGTGTGTGAGCATGAATGGGGCTGGAACTGCCCCGCTGGCACCCCCAGCACCACTGCAACCCAGGCTCCTGCCCCTTTTGGGCACAGTCAGGAGCTGGATTTTTGTCTCCTGGACAATGAGGAAGTGCAGAGGCTCCCCTGAAGGTCCCTCAAACCAAGAGGAGAGCTTCACTCCCTGATGGAACTGGATGTGGGGAGCAGGAGTGTAGTGCAGACAAAGTTCTGAAACTCTCTTTTTTATTGGATAAAAAAGACAAACAAACCTTTCTGCCTGGCTTTGTGCCCCTGTGCTCAATTCCCATCCTGAGCCTGCCCCTCCCACGGTCACACCATGGACCTGGCAATCCCTGTGGATCAATTCTAGCACAAAATGAACATTACTGCTCTGCAAGGAGCTACATCCATTCAGACTGCCCCCTCTCACCACTTACAACACCTCATATTTCCATTTTTCACCTAAAAACCTGTTTGAGCTTGAAAACTTGGGCTCTTTGGTCTCAGCAACATCCCCATTTTTCAAGTGATAGGACACCAGGTCTAAGCCTGGGTATCCAGATTTGTCTGCACTAACACTTCCCAAAGAACCATTTTGTAATTGACTTGCAGATTGGCAGCCTCTTAATTCCCCCAATAACTGCAAAGAATCCCATAGCTTTTATTACATATATATTTATTTAACACTCTCCATTTACTAACCCTGGTTTAAAAATAAAGAAGAGACAACCCCAAAGCTTATTTTTGCACCTGGGGGAATGAGAAGATGATGGTCTTGGAAAGGTGACCATAGGGTTGAACACACCTGGTGACCAGAACAGCTCTTGGAAATCCCTATTCATGCTGGCAACACAGTCTTTCAAGTCCTTTGATAATTTCTTGGCAAAATTAATAATCAGCTGTTCCCATGTCTAGAGCACTGATGAACTTAACAATTGTACAATTTTAGGGACCTTTGATTGCAACGGCTTTTACAAATGGATACCATTGAAACGTTACACATGGTTGGTTGCCATCTCACTTGGAGGTATTACAGTATATCCCATTTGTACTTTGTGCTGAACTACCATCTCCCCTATATTTACTTTAAGTGAACAATTTTTTTATCTTCATTTCGTCTTTCCTTGGCCTTTAATCATTCCTTTCTGTGATTTGTGTTACTCAAATCAACCTCACGGGCTGGAAACTGGAAGACAGATCCAGAGCTAAACCCCCCAAAAGTCGCTTTCTCATCTTCATGATGCTTCATGCAATAATTTGAAGAGGCAGAAAACCCAGAAAGCTGTGGGGAATCACCCCCAGTGCCAGCAGCCAGAATCCCAAAGGGATCAGAGATCTGCTCCCAGCACACTGGTTTTAAAAATAGCTGAGCCCCACTGCTTTATTGCTGAGAAACCATCATTCTTAATTAAGTGCTGTACCAAATATTACAGCTAAAAGATAACATTGTAACTTGTAACCATAGAGCAATTATCAAGATTAAAAAAAAATTAAACCTGAGCAAATTAAATTAAAGGCATTACCTGAGCACCGCAGCCCTGGATCGCTGCCAGTTTCCTACCCTTTGAACTAAGCTCCAGTTAATTAAATGTTTAATTTTTATTTTTTATTATTATTTGGCCTTTGGCATATTCATCTTTGCAAACAAATATTCTTAACACTCGGAATGGAAGAGATTAGAAAATGCAGGAGTTATCCCAGTTAAATGGCAGGGCTTTGCCTCCAGAGCTCCGAGCCCGGACAGGCAGATGCAATGGGTGAGACAGATTTTGTTTCCCTGCCTCCTGCCCAGCACTACATGATCAATGTCACATCATTTACATCCAAAAATCGGTCTATGAAATTAGAATTAAAGTTAGTCAAGGCGCTGGGAACTGCAGAAAACGTTCAGAGACTTTAAACTCCATAAAAATAGATTTATACCTAAACACTAGTGGATCAAGGGGGTTTCTGTTTACTCTCTGTCTCCACACACACACACACCCCCAAGATTACCTGAAATTGTTCTGTCAATTGATTTGCTCCACCAAGGAGCGTTTTTTATGGTGAAGAAGAAAGTGCCATAAGCACTCTTTTTTAATCCCAGCTATGCCTTGCACGTAGCAGTGTCTGTTGGCTGCTCCATTTGTCAGAATCCTTCCCGTTTCCTGGGCCGTCAGCCTCTGGAACAGTGAGGAGGTTCCCGAGGCCAGCTGGAGCCCGAGCAGAGCATCATAAGTCAGGCTAATAACAGGCAGTGATGGCAGCCCCGAGATGGATGGGCTGTAATCACTCCTCACTCAGCACACCCATCACCGACTGGCCAGCGTGGAGACTCAAACCATTAACGACTTAAAAACAAAGTGCTTTTAATGTTGCTCATTACTAATTAAAATGGATTTTGAGAGGAGGAAATGAGCCTTATTATTAATTCCTCAAGGAACAGTGAGTTTGAAAGGCTTGTGGCTGGTCCTGGCATCCCCAGGGCAGGATTTTGGCTGAGCTGCAGTTCCTGGGGCAGGGATCACAGGATGCTGCTGGGACCTCACCCCGAGCAGGAATATTTGGGGATGGGTTTTGGAGATCATCCCAAAACGACCAGGGAGCATCCTTGCCCCCTGAGCAGCTGCCTGCAGAGCCAGAGCCCGAAATATTTATGTATTTTATACATGATATAGCTCAGCTTTAAGCACTGGCAGGGACGGAGCGTTGGAGGCTGAAGCTCCAGGATAAAATAATAAAATAAATCCTGGCCACCTCAGTGTGCCCAGGTAAAACTTGTCACCTTCCAGGTACTCCAGAGAAAACTCATTTTACCAAAGCCATGTGAATTTATGACCTAACAGGTGCCTGAGGAACCATTTTTGTCCTGGCCCTGCATCAACTCACTTTGTACTGTTCCTAAACCAGCCCAGCCCTCAGCAAAGCCCCAGTCCAGGCTTAGCTGGGATGGAGCTGGAAATAAGAGCAGGGAATAAATGAGACCCCCTCTCCTTTGGGGGCTGTCCTGGGAGCACCTCAGCATTCCAGCTGGTCCCTCCTCATCCTCCCTCGGGCTGGATCGGGGCCACAGAGTGTTTGCACACACTTCGAGGTTGTTCTTTTGGGTTTTTTTTTGGTTAAAAATCCTAATGGAGCTCAATTAACTGTCCCTGTGCCGTGTCCCTGTCCACCTTCTCCCACACAGAGTCTCTCTGGATGTCCGGGCAAGACAGGGCGAAGTTTCTGAAGGGGCCCACGCTTGGG
The DNA here is from genome assembly GCA_037013685.1 of Acridotheres tristis. Lineage (NCBI taxonomy): Eukaryota > Metazoa > Chordata > Aves > Passeriformes > Sturnidae > Acridotheres > Acridotheres tristis. The sequence continues at coordinate 10,025,139 of CM072906.1, read as the reverse complement.
TGATCTCATCAGACTTTGAGCACTACATCATCATCATCATCATCATCATCACCATCACCACCATCCCCGCCAACGCAAACTGGAGGTGGCACTCGAAGGACTTGGGTTGTTTAAAATCTCTCTCATCATCTCATGAATCTGCTGTACTATAAAAACAACAGCTTTTAAAAGTATGTATATAAAAACCCATTTCTTGTTGGTTTTATTTTCTCGATGGGTTCCCCCCCACCCTCTTTTTAAGCCTCTCCAAACCCCACATCTTTTCGTAGCCTTTTTGACATAGTCCTGTAGCCACGTAGGCAGAATTCTTTGTGTATGTAGCCAGAGCCTAACCATAGTGTAACTGTTATATTAAGGGGTTTCTTTTGCTTTTTTTTCCCCACCTCCTCCTCCCCCTCCCTTCTGTTTTTCGTAGTTGTTGTTGCTTAAAGGATGCTGAGATGGTGACAGGAGCCTCGGGCACGGCGCTGGGGGCTGGCAGGGCACGGGGAGGGGGGAGCAACAGGTTCTTCTCTGGCCCTTCTTTTCCTTTGTGTCTCGGTTACTCTGATTCTCTGATTCTCTATTTTCGGCAATAAGGCGAGGGCGACAAGCTTTTGGCTCGTCCTTTTTCTAAGTGCTTATTTTTTTTTGTTGTTGTTGTTGAAAGAGGTGATATAAGGTTTTTTGAAATCGTGAATTCTGAAAAAAAAAAAAAAAAGAAAAAATAATAAAGTGCTGTAAATACAATTCCATTAACTACATAGAAACTATTAAGAAAGAGAAATACAAAACTTATTTTTGTGATGGAGTCAGCCTAAGGCAGTTTCTCTATGAAAATGGATGAAAAAAGACAAGGAAGTTGAAGTTGTAGCCTTTGGGAGCAGCTGCCAGAGCTGGCCCAGGGGGGTTGGATGCTGTGGGACCCTCCCAGCCTGCCCAGCTCATCCCAGCAGCTCTGCTCCCACCCGTGCACAGCTTACAAAGGAACAGTCGAGTGGTATTTTTATTTTAATTTAAAAAAACCTGCTTTTCCCAAAACTGATCGAGAAGCTACGATTTTTCCTACTTAATGCATTTTACGGTTCAAAGCACACCTTTAGTTTGGTGATGTTTTTTTTTTGGTTGGTTTTTTTTTGGTTGGTTTTTTTTTTTTTTTTTTTTTTTAGTCATTGTTTTAAACTAGATCAACTTGCTGTCCAGTCATTTCAGCTGCTCTGGGCACCCTGTGGGGGCAGAGCAGTGTCCAGCTTGCATGGTTTCTTTTATTATCCATCACTTTCTGTATTATCAAATTAGAAAGCAACTTTGGTTGGTTTTGATTTTTTTTTTCTTTTTTTTTTCTTTTTTATTTTTTTTTTTGGGAATACCTCAGTGCTACAAGTTTCACCCTAGAAGCAACGGAAGATTTTAATTTATTGTAGTTGTAAACAGAATTTAAAAGAAATAAAGTATAAAACATCATTGCACTGTGACTGGTAGGGGAAAAACTGACAGTTTCCTATTTGCACATGTTTAATATTTGGCTGTTATATATATGGTCCTCTGTTGGGGGAGGAAACTTATGAAGGATATTTTTTAATTTAATTTTTTTAATATTGGTAAATAGGCCTGCAACAGCAAACTAGAAGTACAACATGGTAGGTGGCATTAAGAACATACTGTAGTGTGGATATATTTCTTCTTTTTTTAACGTAATATTGACAAGTTTTATTAATATTTTTTTAAATTGTTACGTTTATAAATTTGGTACTTTA